>CM060948.1:154139099-154274099 GCA_030765055.1 Mantis religiosa | reverse complement strand
ATACTTGTGGATGCAAAGGGCTGTTTAGTTGAATTGATTTTTCATTAGCCCCGCTATACAGCTGCAATAGTGATACAAATCTTCGAGCCTGGGTCGTTAGGGGATTCTGCACTACCTACTGTCTGTCAGCCTGTATGTAGCCTCCTATGGTACTTTGACTTCCTGGTTTTCTCTCAGGGTTTGTTTGCTGCAATGTATCACAGTGTGTGAGGTCTTCCCCTCCGTATATACTTGATATTCTGTATGCTTTATAATACTGGATATATAAATCTTTTTCCACCTTTGAGTTTTTTATGAGCCAGCAGCAGCCAAAATTTACCTGAGAATATAAAACATATTTCAGAGAGTCCTTCCTTCCCAACTTCAAAATAGCAAAATAAATTCACATGAAAATGGGCTTTTAATCATGTGGGGCCCTGCAGATGGGAATGCAAAATGAGTTGGTGAATTTTTGCAGAAAGGTATACCCCTTCTCCAGGTGGAGAAGTTTAAATGAAAATCTTCTGTACTATGTCACCCTCAGCAGGTAAAAGGATTAAATGTGGCAGACCTTGAATCAAAAAGCTCTCTGCCACCACATGCTATGGAATGCTATGTTCATGAATTTCTTAACATGCCCTTTCTTCACTGATGAGATCAGATTTACTCGTAATGGCATGTTCAGTTTTCTTAATACTTATAACTTGGATTATAAAACACATCATGAAATACGATAGGACTGACATCAGCAGACGTTTTGACTAAAAGTCTGGGGTGGAGTCATTTATGATTACCTAATTGATCCCTATTCTTTTTTCCACTGCGTTGAATGCAGAGATGTGTTTACAATTTCTCAGAATTTGAGTTGATCATTTAATTGATGATGTGCCTTTGGACGTAATCCACAGATTGTGTGTTTTACATGATGATGTGCCAGCTCACATCAATCAGAAAGTATGTAATTTCATCAATGATACTTTCCCGCATGGATGCATTAGTCAAGAGGCATAAACCTGGCTTGCAGGATCTTCTGATTGATTCCAATCAGTTTCTTTGGAAACATTTAAAGTGGCAAGTTTATGAGACTCCTGTACCAGATATTGGCACATTGAAAAAGTGTATCTACACTGGAGTTTACTAAGTAGGAAATGCTTCAAGAGTTTGCAACAAAGTAGGGGACAGCATGGAATACATTCTTAGAGTATTTCTGGATACAGGAGTATGTCATTTCGAGCAATTTTTGCAACCTTCAATTTTGTCTTGTAATCCTTGTTGATGTATTTTTTTTCTACAGTTTTGATGATGCATTGGAGTACTCGAAATACTTAGGAAGAAAAGTCGGTGCCTGTCTATTGATTGGTTCAAAGGCATTGTCTAATAAACCCACTTTTATTATAGTAGATATTTTATATCTATTTATACATTTCATTTCATGACAATGATGGCCCAAAGTAACATTCAAGAGGCAAAAAAAAGATAGTTTGTTTAGCTGCATTAATTTTATGCTAGCATCACTTTGTCCATCTATACACATGAGGCCCTAAACGTCCTAGCTATCGACGGGCTCTTAAAACTCAGTCACTCAGTCACTCACTCCTCACTCACTCACTCACTCACTCAGTCACTCACTCACTCACTCACTCACTCACTCACTCACTCACTCACTCACTCACTCACTCACTCACTCACTCACTCACTCACGCATTCTCCCACTCACCCACCCACCCACTCACCCACCCACCCACTCACTCACTCAATATATTTTATTGTTCGAGAGCTAAAGTAGAAATATGATTATTTTGTCACATACAGAAGAGGTTTCATGAAGAGAAAGAAGAGACACTTTGCCATGTAGCACTGTGACAATTTACTGTAAGCAGCACAACTTTTTAAGTGTAAAATATGCAAAAACAGCAATACATTAGAAGATTAGATTTAGACTTAGGTTTTGGATCAGTTTGGTCGAGTGTTGACAGAGGCTTCCTGTTGGCGTGTATGACACGCTTAACTTTTTGGCTGGTGTAACCGTTAGTCTGTAGAACTTTGTTAATATGAGAGAGTTCCCAGGGGAGTAGCTCTGGCTGGCAAATGCGTTTGGCAAGATCCACTAGAGTTTTTATGACAGCTCTCTTCTGGCTGGGGTGGTGATTCGAGAGTTTGTGTAGGTATCGGTCGGTATGCGTAGATTTGCAGAAGACTATGACTGAGCATCCCATCTGGTTTCCTGGTTACGAGTACGTCCAAAAATGGAAGCTGTCAAATGAAACATCTGGAAGACTATTTTCCAATAGACCACGGCCTATAAGCCTGGATAATCATTATCTACCAAATGACTCCGGCCGTGGAAGCCTGCGCACTATAATTAATTTTTATTTCCACTTCAATTACAAATTATTATACATTTACATACTTATTACTACACTGAGTTCCTGGTTACCTTTGGGCCTCAGAGGTTGTCGAGCTAATGGGTCCCTATTAGCAACTTATCTACACTAACTTCATCTTCATTTTTGTCATATTTATTTATCTTCCTCAACCATTTGGCTCTTACTTTGCCCAAAATGCTCCCAATTTCAATTAAATTTTTCCTAGTTTTTACACTCATTAACTTCATTGCTTGAATTTTTTTTGGTAGCCTTGCCCATTCTTTTTTACCTATCTTCTCCCTAAGCAACCTAGTTTCTTCACATTCTAAAAGCAAATGCCATTCTTTATCCCTTTGGTGACACAATGATCCCTCCCTCTTCCCACAACCCCTGTTCTGGCCCATGCAAAGCCTTCTCTTGCTGCTTTATCACAAATATCAATGCATTTTTCCCTGTTTCACATCACCTTCATCTCTCTGTAAATTTCCAGTGAGCTTTTCAAGTTGAAGCTTCCTAACATTCCTTGCCTTTCAATATCTTCCGTTCTCAACCTAAATTCTTTCCAAAATCCACTTTTCAATAATTCCCGGTTTTCCCAGATGACACCAAATTCTATTTTTAACATCATTTCCTTTATCTTATTTAGCCATGAATCTTTCTGATTTAGTTTTTCCTGTACTATCAAGCAGTGATGCAGAATATTCTGCTCATTTAAACTCGTAATTCTCGCCCAATATTTTAACACCATTTCCACCATTATTCCTCTAGTTCCCAGTCTTCTCAATTCTGCTTGCGCTACACCATTTGGTGAAGCTCGTGTTTGCAAACGTTTCTATGTATCACATTCATATTTGCACCTCCCTCCTCCAAAACCCATATCTCTACCCCATAGAACATTTTTGCTTCTACTACAGCTGTGTAAATTCTCTCCAGCTGTTTTATTTGCATTTCTGGTAATTTATCTAGGCATGCTTTAATATCTTTTAATGCAATTTTACCTTTTGCCATTGCCATTCTCTTCTGCTCTTTCCATCCTTCCTTACTGTTTAATTGTACTCCGAGATAATTAAATGTATTGAGCACCTCAATTTCTCTTCCTTGCCAGTACCATTTCTCCTCTTTTCTTAACTTGTTGCCTTTCTTAAATACCATAATTTTGGTTTTGTTTACATTAATTCTAAGTCTCTATTCCTTACAAAATTTATCTATTGCTCCAATTGCTCTCTATTCCCACTTTGGAAATAGCTCCTGCTACTAAATTATCTGCAAATAGCAACCCAGGTATTTTCCTGTTATTGGCACATGCCTATTTTCCATTCTAATTGCATCCAAAGAATCATCTATAAACAGATTAAACAGTATGGGGCTCAACTTACAGCCTTGCCTCAATCCTATATTATTCTGAATGAATCTTGTTACTTTATTATTTGCCATCTTTATACAAAACTTGTCTGAATATATACTTTGTAACCTCTGAATAAATCTGCTACTCTTTCCTTTTTTACTCAATTTGTATCATGGTGCTTCACGATTTATTGTATCAAAGGCCTTTTCCAAGTCAATAAATAGCATATATACCCTCCCCCTCTTATCTGCCAGATATTTACTTATCAACGTGCTTATCACAAAGATATTATCCACTGTTCTGTCTTGTCTAAAGCCTGCTTGGAAATCTGATTGCTTACTCTTGTCTTCTGCCAACTTTTGTACTCTCTCTACTAAATTTCCAGTATATATCTTACCTAACACCGATAATAAGCTGATTCCTCTATAATTTGCAGGATTATCTACCTCCCCTTTATTCTAAAATATTGGCACAACCATTGCTTTTCTCCAAATACTTGGAACCTTACCACCTTCAAATACTTTATTTAGAATTCTCACTAGCAAACTTAATCTATTTTCGTTTCTATTCCATGCCTTCCAAAAGTCCCCTGGAATCCCATCTATGCTTTATTCCGTTTTAATCTTTTATACTGTTCCCTTAATTCCTCTATTCTTATCCTACTGACTAATTGTTGGATATCTCCTATGTTATCCAATTCTCAAATACTTTGTCTCCCTCTTTTATCCCTAAACTGCTTTCAAGGTATCTGCACAATGCTTCTGAACTTATGTTGCTTTCCCTAGTTCTACCCTTATAGGTTCGTTTCACTAAGGACCAAATTGACTTTATATCATTAATTTTTACTACCTTCCTCATTTTCTTACACATATTTTCCTCCCATTCTTTCTTTTTAGCTTCCATGAGGTGCCTGTTCCCCAATCTTTCAATTATAAAATTTTCTTTTACTCTTATGCCCCCTGTTTGTCTCCATTTCCTTAACTCCCTTATAACTCTCTGTTTTACCTTGCTACACTCTTCATCATAGCAACTTCTTCTAATATTTGGTGTATCTATCACTCTCATTTTTACCCCTGCCTGTTTCACTAACTCCTCTAATTTTATTACAGTTTCCTCAATTTTATTTTCTCTCAGCATTTCCTCTATGCGAGCTACCCTTAACATATTTGACTGGTTTCCCAACTCCTCCATAAATGTTTCTGCTTCCTCATCCCTCCATTTATATCTATTAATTTTTATTCTGTTCTGCTCAGAGCATAATTTCTTTTCCTTATCTATACCTCCAAATACTGCCCTTAAAGGAAAATGGTTACCAGAACTAGCTATATCTAGGACCTCAAAATCTATACAGTATTCATCTAAATCTGCTGAATATAGAATATAATCTATTACACTTTGACCATTTCTATTCATAAAAGTAAACTCCCCTAGACTGTTATTTCCTTTCACCCCATTGCACATCATCAAATCATTCTCCTCACAAAACTCTATTAGTTTCTTACCTTCATTGTTGATACATTTATCTTTGCTCCTTCTTTTCTCCCCCTCTTTTCTTAACCCATTTAATTCCCCTTCAAAATCTATTAACTGCAATTGATTTTCGCCCACTCTTGCATTGAAATCAGACATTATAACAAATCCTTTATGTATGCCTCTGTTTAATATTTCTTCCATGTTTTGTCTCATCATCACAAATGACTGTGGGTCATAGAATTCTGAGGTATTTGGTGGGTTATACACTATTGCCACATATACACTTTCTCTCCCCCATCCCCCACTTAACATACACCACAAAACTGATTTTTCACCTAATTCATTCAATATTTTTACCTTAATTTTAAGGGTCTTTTTCACTGATAATCCTACACCTCCTGAACTTCTACATTTATCTTTCTGTTTAGTGCCACATTTCCCATAAAAATAAAAATCACTCAAATCCACATTATCTCTTAACCAAGTTTCCACCACACCTATCACATCAGCCAGATTTAGAATTTGGTGTTGTATTAGATTACCCTTAGGTGAGGTGTGACAAGTGTCAAATAATTCCATCCCTAATAAATATTTTGGATAGGTAGAGTCAGATTGAAAAATTCAATGCCATATCCGGGCTTTGAACCATGAATCTCCCGGCCTCTTGGTTGCTCTTAACCACTGAACCATCATGACCAATATGCCAGCATGATATTAAATTCTCCAACTGACTACCTGGAAATGTTGCTTTGCAATGACATATAGTGTACAAGGTTAGCAAAAGTGTTTTTCCATTAGTGGTAAAAGTGTTTTTAAACTCTAGTAAATACTGATTCAAATTATTTTAGTTAATTGATTATTTAGTTAATTTCTTCACACTAGCCATATATAGGCTAAGGTTTTTTATAGATAATGTCAACATGAAAAATTCAATGCCTTGGCCGGAATTTGATCTACAGATCTCCTGGTTGCCGACCAGTCCCTCTAACCCATCGAGCTACCATGGCCAACGTGCCATCCTGACATTAAATTCTTCATTTGACTCATATATTTCCCTGGTAGACCACTAGGAGCTCTCACATCTGAGATACACTCATTTTAGTTAATTGATGGAAATTAATAATTTCTTCACACTAGCTGTATATAGGCTAAGGTTTTTGATAGACAGGGTCTATATGAAAAATTCAATGCCATGGCCGGGATTTGAACCACGGATCTCCTGGTTTCCGTCCAGTCACTCTAACCCATTGAGCTACCATGGCCAACATGCCGTCGTCCTGACATTAAATTCTCCATTAAATTCTACCGGGGAAATATATGAGGCAATGAGACAAATTTTTATGTTCTAAATAGAATGAGGAAAGCAGTAAAACATTTGTACTTGTTGAAAAATGAACGAACATATTTATTTATGTAATGTATGAAAAGTACTAAAATATTCACTTAGGAGAAAAATGTAAAATATATTTGCATAGAAAATGAAGCTAGTTACAGTGAAGTAATGAATATTATACAAATATAACTATTTGTAACAAAAACTTCACTTATCTTAAGAAAATGATGTTACGTGTGTTGATGGACTGACGATGCAAGCAATTTGTTTGTGAAATCAGTCTGAATTAGAAAGAAGAATTAACATCATTTTCTTAAGATAAGTGAAGCTTTTGTTACAAATAGTTATATTTGTATAATAAAGTAAAATATATTTATTCATGTTTCCTTTTTTGTCCATCTCTTTTCAAAATATGTATTTCTGTGTGCAAATATACTTGGACTTAGATCAGGATATTAAACTTTGTTTTAGGTGTATGCATATTAAGGAAAATAATATTTATTTACATACAAATTGGAGCCCCAATTATAATACATTTATGTCAAGGTTATCAGCCCGTGCATACAGCTGCAAAAGAAGCATATTTCTACAATTCTTCCACAATTATTTCACACTTGAAATATTATACTCCCTCATCTGTCAATCCAAAGTTACAGAAGTGCTAAGAAAACATGAACATCCAAACTAATAATAGTAAAGAATCTGTGCTTATACAAGCACAGACCACATCTAATGTTGGTGTTCTGCACAGCAGAATTTGAGAATACTCTGTGAAATGCATAAGATGTGTATAAATGGCACATTAAAAAACTGCCCTCTTTGACATAACACAGTTGAAAAATTAATATTTTATGTCATTTTTGTGCTGTACATATAGTTAATTATTGTATTACTCTTGGTAATGTAATCTCTCCAACTGAAGTTTGTGTATAATTTGAATTGGCAATCCACATTTCAGCACCAAAAGGGTGATGAGATGCTCCCACAAGACTTGCTTACTGTTATCTCCTAATGGCATGTACATACACTTGGCTTCAAATTGTTGTAGCTGACAGGCAGCACATGTCACATTGCTGTTGAAAAGTCATATGTAAAAGCCTACTTTTTTTTGTTAACAGAAGTATGCTTATCTAATTCTGTGAACTGTCTAAATCTGAATAAGCAAAGGCAAAATATAAAAGTGATTATACATGTTATATGACCAACAGAAATTTGTTATGTCCTATTGTATACCTGATAGAACTCATGCTGCAGCACTTTACTGTAACATTTTCTATGATATGGCTTGTCTTCTGACACTACCCTGAATGGGCTAATTTGCTTGAGTGTGCAGCAGGGTTCAAAGTAAAAAGCAAAAACGTGTTGCAAAATTTACATTTATCCAAACTTAAAGATCTGTGTAGGATTCTACAGTATATTTTTGAAATGATAATATTAACGAAGTTTTGAAGTGAACTATGTATATTGATTAATACATGTATTTTATTTCCCAGTCTTGTAGACCGTGGTCTAGAAATCATTGAAGATGCTGACTTTTGTCCTTGGCAAACAGTTGATATCTTTGACGCCTTCTAGATCTACGCCTACAAGCTCAAGAAATAAAAATACATTTATTAATCTTGAACCCGGCCACAAAAGCCTAAGTTTATACATTATGTATATTGAAACAAATAGTAATCTGCTTAATATAATTTCTAGTCACTTAGTACTCAATGCTCCATATATTGCTAGTGTTTATCTAGAATTTGTTTCGTTAGGACCTTCCTAACATCCTCAGCTAATGTCGACTATTGAATGTTGGTTTGGTGAGCTCCTTGGAGGCTTGTTCCATTTGCTATCATGCTAATGAGCTGCATCTTTGTTTCATCTATATTCATACATTTTGCAATAGTTAATAGACATCGGATTTGTATGTACTGAAATGTTTAAAATATGGAAATTCCTTCAGAAAACACTGCATTTTCATCTTGAAGGAAATATATCTGCACAATACAAAACTTAAATTTCATGATTCCTCTCTAAAACACTGTTCGAATTACTTACCCATAATTTTCCTACGTACTGTGAAGGAATACAATCAAGTTTACACTTGAGCCTTAATAGGGACATTTTCAGTGAAGACTTAATTATTTTTTCACTACTATATTTAGATATAATTCTAAAATTAAACAATATGTGTAATACTTAGAGACAAAACCTTCATACTACTCATACCTTGATACTCTCAATACTTGGTGGTATCAAAGTATGTCTAATTCTTTGAAATAAGGCTTTGATACTTTTTAAATGCTTTTATCTTTTAAAATTTTGCATCATTGAAAGTTGTTGTGTTTAACTTTATTGAATAAGTTGTTCACATGCCTTAAAGGAGTTGCAGAACTCTAATTCCTGATAGACCTTGATTGCATTTCCTGTGAGTGAATGAATTCAACATTTGATAGACTCTTGTACCTAAAATGAAAGATAGCATAACAATGGATGAAGGAGTAGAGGTGCTCATGTAACATACAGCGTTAACTAGTTGTGAATGAAGCTAATTTAGCTGATGCATTAAATCATGCTGCTGTAAACCCGCCTCGGTAGCGTGGTGGTAGCATGTCTGCCTCACGTTCAAGAGGTCCTGAGTTCGATTCTCGGTCAGGGTGAGTTACCTGGAAAAGGTTTTTCCGGGGTTTTCCCTTATCATGAAAGACAAATGTCAGGTAACTCTAAGCTCTATGGACCCCCGGGCTCATTTGAGCATCATTTCACCCATTCCATTCATCATCTGATATGACTTAACATTGGCGGACGTAAATTACACAAAAAAAAATCATGCTGCTGTAATGGTCTGGCTGGGTGACTCACTCTTGGCCATTATATTTACCTGCTCCAGTGACAAAAATCTGAATCCAGTGGAAACAAATCAGAACTAAATAAATGAGATAATACAGGCATATGTGGAACTATTTGTTTTACCTTAACTCTGTTAGCTTGTGTTTCACAAGTGAAACTTAAGTCATGAGCATACCATTTCTTCAGTTATACCATTTGGTTAATTTTCTTATATATTTCGTTTTAACAGTGAATGAAACATGAGTGAAGTTTGGAACTGTTTTAAAGCAGACAGAACTAATAATAAAAGGGCATTATATAAAATATGTGGAAAAACATTTCCGCATACTAGCATGTTAGACAGTACAACAAATTTAAAGAAGCATTGAAAGTAGTATCGGAACTGAAAAATTCAATGCTACAGCTGGTATTTGAATTACGGATCTTCTCCTATATGCAAGGCTGCTCAGCACAAGTCTAACATGGCAACTTGCTGTTACGGCATTAAATTCTCCAACTGACTCACATTTTCCTAGTCGGCTATGAGGAAATCTCAAATTTGAGTTCACACACTCCAATGGTGCCTTACAATTCATAAACACTTAAGTCCTGTGCGTTAAGGTTCAGTTTTTCTAAATTCCATTCTTAAGAGCAACAATCAATGATAATTGATTGCTCTAATACACAAATACTCTGTGTAAATTGAAATTAAAAAAGTATCTCAAAAACTATTTGTAGTTGATTTATTGATACTCGTCACTTACTTTTTTATATTGTCACCCTGGCGGTAGACTCGCGAAGCCGATGAATAAATGATGGCCGGTGGAGATTCGGAAAACTTCGGGACCGATCGTTACCGGAAGCGAGACAGTTGAGAGTAGTGTTTGAAAAAATAAACAGTTTTGAGGTGATCTAGCAATTTGTAATGGTAAACGGTGTATTGCTAGGAAAATAAAGTGTAGTTTTTGCGTTTGTAACCTCGTCTTGTTATTTCACGAACCCACAAAGTCACAACTGGTGTCAGAAGTGGGATATACGACAATGGAAGCTGCATTGGCAAAGATTTTAGAGAAAATGGAAGAAATGAAGACGGCAAATGAAAACCTCGCTGCAAAAACAGAAGTGGCAAATAACAACCTGGCCGCGGAGTTGAAACAAATAAAGACCGAATTGACCACAAAAATGAGGGCAGCGAACGACAGCCTGGCCACGGAGATGAAAGCGGCAAACGAGGCCCTTGCCGTGAAGTTTGAAGAACAGTTGGCCGGCGTGAGGGATAACGTGACGGAGCTGGGCAAGCGGATGGGCCAAGTGGACGAGCGCGTCGAGGACCTGGCGAACCGCGTTGACGACCTGGAGGGAAAGGCCGACACCAGCGTCAAGTCCCTGAACGCCATAGTAGAGGACGTCGTCGGCAGGAAACTGAAGGACTTGAAGGCCGACGCGCCGGGAAGTGACACAACATCTGCGCGCGTCAAACCTCCGAAATATGACGGCGCGTCAACATTTGAGGTCTTCCGCCGCCAGTTCGACACAGTGGCCAAGCACAACAGATGGTCACCGGAGGAGGAGGCCACACAGCTAATAGCCAGCCTCCAGGGACGGGCCGCGGAAGTCCTAAACGCGGTGCAGACAACGGCGGCGCCCAAGGACATCTGGGAGGCCCTGGAGAATCGTTTCGGGAACCACCGCTTAGCCGCAGCGTACCGCAGCTAACTAAAGGCAATGTCACAGCAGCCGGGGGAGACGCTGCAGGAGTTAGCCATAGCGATTGAGCAGCTAGCTAGCAAGGCCTTGGTTGACCTGCCACTGGAGTTCGTATCCCGCGAAGCCGCCTACAACTTTGTCGACGGGGTACGGGACACGGAGATTCGTCAGCGCCTAATGCTCGGCGATTATAAAACCATCCACGAGGCGCTGACAGCGGCATTAAGGATGGAGGCGGCCAAGGTAGCATCTATCCCGACGTCGAGAACGAGGAGTGTCCGCTACGCCGGAGACAGAAGACCAGCTGAGGGACGCCGGCGAACACCTAGTGGCCTGTGTTGGGGGTGTGGACAGCCCGGGCACCTGCAGAGAGACTGCCCACACCAGGAAGGGCAGCGGAAAGAACAAGTAAGGCCCGTCGTGGAGAGGGGCACGTCGGCGCCATCACCACCATCCCCTCGAGTGACACTGCGCGCCGTCAGCCGGCGTATGGATAACAACCTCATCGCGGACGGCTGGGTAAGAGGAAAGCCGTGCCGCGTGCTGGTGGACACCGGGGCGGCCGTGACCATCATCAGACCTGACGTGGCGAAGGGTTTGCCGACGAGGAAGCCGAGCCGACCATACGAGCTTGTGACGGCATCGGGCGACACCATGCCTGTGGAGAAGGAGACCCTGCTGGAGCTGACCTTGGGACGGAGTGCCGTGCGTCTGTGGGTGTTCCTGGCGAAGGTGGCTGAGGAGGTGATTCTGAGACTGGATGTCCTCAGGAGCCACGAGGTGACGGTCGACGTTGGCAGGAAGGTCCTACGGCTCAACGGAGAAGAGGTTATACTCCGTCAAACTGAAGAGCGCCTTGGAATTGGTAGGGTCATCTTGAACGAAGACGTGGTTGTCCCCGCGAGGAGCGAGGTGATGGTGACGGCGCGACCAGAAGGCCAGACAGCACGTTGGGTCCAGAGGCAGCAGGAGTACGACTTCACCTCGGAACATCGCAGAGGGAAGAGTCACGGTAACGCGGACGCTATGTCCCGAAGACCCTGTCCAGAAGAGTGAGGCCAATGCACAAGAGTGGAGGGGAAGGAGCGTGCCGCAGCAGTTCGAGTAGTTACGGCAGTGCCTGCGGATGGCTGGGATAGCGCAGGCCTGAGGAGGGAGCAGCTGGCGGACGCAGACTTGGGGCCACTCTTGAGGGATGTGGAGAACCTGGTGGACCACCTCCACGACATGCACGAGATGGCTCGCCAGAACATCCAGAAGGCGAGCGACTGCATGAAAACCCGATATGACAGGCAAGCCAACAGCCAAGGGTTCCAGCAAGGTGACCTGGTCTGGTTGTACCGCCCGACCTGGACCAAGGGACGCTGCCCAAAGCTTCAGCAGCCATGGCAAGGACCGTACCGTGTGGTGAAGAGGATTAACGACGTGGTCTACCGCATCCAGAAGGTGCCCCGAGGAAAGATGTTGGTGGTACACCTGGATCGCCTGGCCCGCTACGAAGGCGCTGTTCGGGACGACCAGCCTTGAGGAGGGATCAGTGTCACCCTGGCGGTAGACTCGCGAAGCCGATGAATAAATGATGGCCGGTGGAGATTCGGAAAACTTCGGGACCGATTGTTACCGGAAGTGAGACAGTTGAGAGTAGTGTTTGAAAAAATAAACAGTTTTGAGGTGATCTAGCAATTTGTAATGATAAACGGTGTATTGCTAGGAAAATAAAGTGTAGTTTTTGCGTTTGTAACCTCGTCTTGTTATTTCACGAACCCACAAAGTCACAATATTAACGAGACACTAGTTTCAAAAGCAATCACCTCCATTTTCAATCTCTTTCCAACTGGCTTCTGTTGTTGTCTACTCTCTCTCTGGTAGTGGAACTATCAACTTTTTTGTCAAATTATCTACTGGTGGGATTTCAAAGATCATTACGCGATCCTTATTTTCCCATATGAATATGTTCTCCCATGTTGTCAATTTATTTTGGTTTATCACTCCTTTTAATAATTTTGGATCAATGTCATGATTATCATTCCAAAAGTGAAATGCTACTGTTGACTTATCTTCTTGTTTCAATCTGATGTTTCTAAAGTGCTCTTTGACTCTGGTTTTTAGATTTCTTTTAGTTTGATCTATATAGTATTTTTCACAATTCTTACAACTTATGTGGTATATTCCAGATCTGTTAACTGATGGGATTTCATCTTTTGTTTTTGAATTTAGCAATTTTAAAATTGAGTGTGTATTAGTTGGTGCCAGGGTGATATTTTGTTCCTTGAATTTTTGGAATGAAAATCATGACATTGATCCAAAATTATTAAAAGGAGTGATAAACCAAAATAAATTGACAACATGAGAGAACATATTCATATGGAAAAATAAGGATCGCGTAATGAACTTTGAAATCCCACCAGTAGATAATTTGACAAAAAAGTTGATAGTTCCACCACCAGAGAGAGAGCAGACAACAGATGCCATTTGGAAAGAGTTTGAAAATGGAGGCGATTGCCTTTGAAACTAGTCTCTCATTAATATAAAAAAGTAATTGACGAGTATCAATAATCCAACTACAAATAGTTTTTGAGATTAATTTTGATGTCACTGTTACTAAATTCCTCCAAATACATATAATTAAAAAAGTATGTTAAATTTATGCTTCAAATGAAGTTTACAGAATCTCTTTTAAAAAACACCAGTTTTCTGTCTATCAGAACGTGATGCCACAACATTTGAAAATGATGAGGGGAAAAAAATAACTACTATTGGTTACATGTATTCATATATAGAAAAATACAAATGAGAACATAACTCAGTGAAAAAACTGCCATGTTTACAGCTTTTTATACCTAGAGTATTGAGTTTGACTATTGCTGCAAAAAAGTCAGTATTGGTATTGAGAATCAAAAATAGTGGTATCGTTCCATCACAAGTAATGCTCAATGCACAAAAAAATGATGAAATGAGCAGTAATATTGAAAATATACAATTATACATACTATAAAACCTAACAACAGGCACAGAAGAACATGAAAACTGCACAACTTAATTCCATATCATATGTTAAAACAAGCTGAATATGCATACAAATCCGATATCTAGTGATTAAGGTGTTGAGGAATGTTAGATACTCTATGGATTTACATGATGGAGTATGTGTTGAACAAAAAAGACATTAGGTCACAGTTTTTTCAAATAAATTTTAATACCAGATAGTAATATATTTTAAGAGTTGTCTTTTGTTTTTTAAGCTCAGTGGAAACTATTTAGTTTGTAAAATGTCTTAAAGTGAACAACTCTCTTTGCTCAGAAGTCCTTTTACTCATTTTTAGGAGATTTCTCATTATGAGAAATATAAAACACATATATTTAAAAGTCTCAGTCACTGCTCAGCACCATGTTGTTAAAGGAGAAACACACATATGTTATACACAACCATTTTTACTGTACATTTTGAATTTTGATTGTGTATATATGCAAACAGGTTCACTTTGAGGTAGATATTTTATTCTACCTCACAAATCAGTCTGCAAGGTTAGCATTTGACTTCACTTTTTTCTGATTAACAAATAGGCCATTGCTATCACTTAGCATGAGAAGTGGATTTCATCTTTATGACTCTGTCACACAGCTATTGTGAAGTTGTGGTGCTGGGAATATTCCTGTCCAGCACGGGAGTGACTACGGC
The DNA here is from genome assembly GCA_030765055.1 of Mantis religiosa. Lineage (NCBI taxonomy): Eukaryota > Metazoa > Arthropoda > Insecta > Mantodea > Mantidae > Mantis > Mantis religiosa. The sequence goes on along the minus strand of CM060948.1, from coordinate 154,259,403 downwards.
TTGGCCGTTGTCCTTCATTTGATTTGTTTGATCTCTTCAGTCTGCGTATTGTGTCCATATCACATTCAGCTTCACTCAGCTCATGACCACCTGAGAAACCGGTTGGGGGATCGAGACATGTAGCAAGTGAGAGACTGGTGTCTCTTCTCCTGAAAACATTTTATCATGTAATTAGAACTCATCAATTTGTCATACCTGTCATTTAAATGCATATCTGAAAAGCAATCAACATATAAAAGGACATAAGTTGGACACGTTATGATCATGATTTTAGAGCTAAATCAAAAATGAAATTAGTTTAAAGTCAACAAAGCAATTTATTTTTGTATCACAATAACTAACATTCTATTACAAAAGTGAATTGAGAAGATATTGACACACTGCTTCACTCACACTGCTTTTTCACAGGACATGTTTCAAGAGCTGATGATAAGAGCAAAAGCTCTTGAAACATGTCCTGTGATAAAACAGTGTGAGTGAAGCAGTGTGTCAATATCTTCTCGATTCACTTTTGTGCTAAGTTCCTATATAGGAAAAACAAAAAGAAATATTAACATCAGAACTAAAGAACATCTAAGAAACATTAAAAATGGTGAAACAGAAAAATTAGCAGTGGCTTTTCATTTTTTGAATACTAGACATGACATCAACTTGGAAACATCTCTAATAAAATATGTTAATCACCCCATAGACCTTTCCATATGGGAAAAAATCTTCATCAACAAAAATCGTCATAGAATCATGAATTTTGAAACTCCATCACCGGACATCTTTGACAAGTACATCACGCCATCTATTGACAATACGCAGAAAGAGGAAACCACTACAACTTACACTAGTCGAGTATCAGCTGATGATAGGAGCAAAAGCTCTTGAAACACGTCCTGTGAATAAACAGTGTGAGTGAAGCAATGTGTCAATATCTTCTCGATTCACTTTTGTACTAATCTTTTTATAGTTGTTGGCTTCTCTTTGTGCTATTCCATTTTTGATACAAGAGTTCCATACTAGCACAATTCCATCTTTTACTGTGATTCATATAAAGTAATGGTAGCTATCTCCGTGTCCAAGACATATTCCTCAATAATTTCTCAAGAAATCTAAAGATATTTTTAGGCTTTATTTGATGCATTAAACTTACTTTTAAGCCTTGTTTATATAATGATATTCAAGTTTAGTCTTCACAAATGAGGAGGATTTTTTCAAAACTCGATAGATGCAAAATTTTATTAAATTGAGTTATTTATAGTATCAGCATAATTTTCACCTTCTGCATCTTTTTGTGAAATCAGATTTTGGAAAATTCAATTCGTGTTCTGTGTAGCAGGTAGGAAATATTGGCAGTGTTTTCAAAACTCAATAGATGCACTTGCTCAGTTAAAGCAAAGTCAATAGATGCAATTTAATGATCCAACATGTAGCAACCTCAATTCTATGAAACTCATGTTGGCACTGACTGCCATCTCACTGTTGCGATTCTTGGAATTCTCAGTCATTTCTGCAAGCTTTGTACACTGCTGTATTGTTGGCCATAACTGCAAACTCACGTTGTGCACTTGGATTTCACATTCATTTCTGAAAGCTTTGTTATACTTACATGACATTTTTATTCTTAGATGAGACACTGCACTGTACTATGCACAGTGGACAAGAGCTCAGATTATGAAACTGTACCAGTTGTAGAATGCGCGGGAGGTAGGAATTGCAAATACAAGGAAAAGAAATAAAAATGCAAGTCAAGTAAAGCTCATACTCCAGCAATTTCATGTTCACATGGTCTTGAGTGCATTCAACTTGAGTGAAATCCTTAAAGTAAAGGGTATAAGCAGTGTGATGTAGCTGATTTGATTTATAATGATGTAAGTGGATTTCACCAACACCTTTCCGTGCTCAACAAAATAGATCAAGATAAATTCCTTACGAAATATATAAGTATTACATCTCCTAATCACAGAGTGGTGAAGAAAGAAGCTGCAAATAGAAAGCAGACTGTTAGCATTAAATAGTGTGAGAACTAATTATGGTAGAGTATTGTCAGTGTGCACTGCAAGCTTCCAAGGAATCACAAGGTGTCAAAAGATAGATTATCTCTCCTGCTTAGAAAATTTCACTTATCTGGGAATGCACCAAAGGAAACCAGAGGAGGTGACAGAACAGGAAAATTACAGAAGGGCATTTCTGCCTCTATAAAGCAGGACATGAAGAAGTACAGATGTAGAGAAAGCTACTATGGAAGAGCAAAATCAAGAGGACTTTTACCTCCAGAACTTAATATCAGAAAAATGTGGACCAACTTTTGCAACGAAAGAAGATTAAGAAATCTACCAGTCTGCTCATTGTTACAATATAAATACATATTTTACAACTTCTTCAATCTTTCATTCCATACACCACTCACTCACACATCCACACATCAATTCAACTGATAAAGATCATGACAGGCAGATATGGAAAAGAAAAACAAATTAAGAACCATGTACAGATTGCACAAGTTGTGTTCAAAAAGGTTTTATCAGCTATTGAAAGAGGAAAATGCCGAGGCAATCATTATTTGTTTTGATATGCAGCAGAATCAACCACTGCCTAAACTTACTGTTAGCAAGGTATTCTAAGCAAGGCAGGTGCGGCTGTATAATCTATGCATAATGATTCCATCTAAAACCCAGAACAAAGACAATATATCCTTGTATACATGGTTGGAAACTGAATCTGCTAAAGGCTGTAACCAGATTGCCTCAGCTTTACACCACTTCTTTTGGGAACTGGAAGAAAGGATGTCCAGCAATGCTCCTTCTACCATTCGTTTATTTTCAGACTCTTGTTCTAGTCAGAACAAGAAACATGTGATGATGTAAATGCTTATTGCTTTCATGGAGAAGATTAAAACATTTTCCCGCATTTCACATGTCTACCCAATATGTGGGCACAGTTATATGCCTCCTGATAGAGTTTTCGGCAGAATAGAAAAAGTTAAGAAAAAAAGAAAATATCTTGAGTCCTGATGAGTACCATCAACTTTGAAGAACAAGGATAAGATAGATGAATAAATGCAAGGAAACAAGCAAATAAAAAGAAAGACAAAGAAAATGAATGAAAAAGATTAATGAAATAGTGTGGGAACTGTTCATAAGTGTACAAGCAAAAAGCATATCTTTATCCAGATTGATTTATAGAGGGGGCTCTGAAAGTTACTAAAGAGCTAGCAATTACGAAGGTTAAGTCTTCTACAGGATGCCAGACAGCTTCAAAGCTAGACACATTGTTAGGAGAAGCTAAGGATGTGTATTAATGGAATGGAAGACAAATTTGCCCCACCTAATTGTGGGTTATGATCCTAAAGGTTGTTCAGTGCTGGGACTATTTTATCACACACTGCCTTGAAAATCTCGCAATTTGTGGTGAAAAGTGTGTTTACAAAAAATATCCACAAAAAGACTCACATGCAGAAACAAAATGGAGAAGCCACTGGTTATTGAAAAGGTTGCAAAATCTTGCTTTTTCAAAAACCTAGACCATCAATAAGCTTCCAGTCAAATGGCGAAGCAATAAAAGCGTATGTATGATGAATGGTCTTATGGAAGAGTGGCTGAGCTCTTTCAATGACAAAATGAAAAAAGAAAATTGCTAACTGCTCCTTTTCCTACAAAATCAAGTTATAGAACCTAAAATTGGCTGGTTTACTGACTGGTTCAGCAAGCATCACACAGCCCATGGACCCAAGAGTTATTTACACATTTAAGTCTCAGTATAGGCTTATTTTAGGTGTTCAAGAAGCTGAAAGTGCATTTGTCTTGCACAGTTGGTTTCTGACCTGGATGCAGTAAATTGGATTGGTCTAGCAGAAAGGGAATTAAAGCTGAAGCAGTCACCAAGTGCTTCAAGAAAACAGGGTTTGTAGATGATGAAAAAGACACAGCTGTACTCATTGAAAATGAAGAAAATACAGCATTAACTGCTGACTAAATTAAAAGACAAAACATTTAATGAAGTTCAAAAGACTACATTTGAAGTGATGACCTCCTGTTAACTCATGCAACTTATACTTCAGCAGCAGATTTAATAGAAACCTACAACACAAAAGATGAGGAAGAAATACAGAAAGTTGAGGAATGAAATGAAGATGTGGAAAATTAGTATGCCTGAAGAAGCAGACATAGACACACACATAAACCATATTATGGAATTTGCAACACGCATGAATTAGTACAAAATTGATTCAATTCAATTCTCGATTCAATTTTGTACTAGTTTGTGCTTCACTGTCCCTACGCTTCTTTCAAGTTTATACTTTGGACGCATGAATTACCCCAAGCTATTAGAATTATTTTATAGTGTATAAAAGTGTATAGAGAAAAAACAATAATGAACAGAACATTAAAAAATACTTCCCTTCTTGTGGTGAAAAAAGTGAGTGTTATGACAATTAATTCTAAGGACAATAATGGAAGAAAACTGTTATATAAACTGCAATTCATGCCTTTATATTGTGTCAATATTATTTAGTGTGATACTGTAGTGTTCTGTGGTACAACACATACACAAATAAGTGAACAACACCAACTGTATAGGAGTTAAGGTACGTAATCACCTGTGCACGAATATAAATACATACATATTTATAATGAATGGTAATTGCTAACATTATGTAACCTATTGCATTTTGTATAATCCGGAAACTTGTCCAATTCAGAAGATTGCTTTGATCACATATGATTCCTCTTTGAGCAAATTTTACTGTATTCTATCATTGAATTTCAAATAAAGAACATATGCACATATATGTAGCATATGAAGTAGTTGATGCAGCCGCATCAGCAGACTGTAGTACAGAAAATTATAATATAACACCACTTCATTATAATTACTTAGAAATTATTGAAAATATAATATGGAAAGTAATATATCTGAAAAAAATAACTTCTTATTTCTCTGAAGACTTCTGGTGGAAATATCAATTACTTGGATTAATCTAAAAATGTTTTAAGAGAGATATCAAGTAGAATTCGCAGTCTTCATTGGTCCCTTATTACACCCTCTCAAACTTATGTTACATCATGAATATTAAATTCCTTATGCATTAATTAAATGAATAAAAATGTATTTACTTTCCAAATATTTCTTCAGGATATACTCATTATTTGTAAAACTAATTGGTGATAAATATTTAAACTGCTAGCTAAAAAATGATAAAGCAATTTTGAACTTTCCTTTATGTTACAGTTCTATTGTAATGTCTATCTTCTCTTCCTTAATTCAAAAATAAAATAACCAGATGTATTCATGTAATTTTGTCAGTGGTAAATTTCTATGGGTTTGTAAGTTTGTTTGCTCATGATCAATTGATTTGGCAAGATTTACTAGTCCTTTAAAAGAAAATCTTTAAATCCAAAAAGGAAAAGCCTTTCATTTCTCATTTCATTTATTCACCATTTGTAAAAGTATTTGGAGTACATGGTATTGTTAAGACGTGATGCTATTTATCATGTGTGATGATTAATGTGGCTGGAATGATGGTGTAATATGGTGCAAAAGTTTTTACTGCATTTTTTGATTGTGTGCACTTTTAAGTTCTTAGCTGAGTGCAATATATTATCTATTATAAATGACTGTTTCTTTTATCTTCCAAATATTTGATTCTGTAAGACAAGTGGTTGTATAGTAGCCGTATTCCCATAGAAGCCATGGGTGTTCAGCTGGCGAGCCTGTTTTCAATATCCGCTTGGTACCTCATGTATGCCCATGGTGAGAGTCGCTCCTAAGGTAAGCAATGCATTATGCAAGGGTTTTTACGGAAGTAATCTAACTCTACAGATCCTTCACACAATTTTCTATACATTTATTGAACCTCTTAAGTCTCTTTGTAAAGCAATTTATTCTCCTTCTGGTGTTGAATGTAATTAAAATTTCTTTTCATCCTATGATTTTTAACTACATAATTAATACATATTTAATACTATATATAAGAGAGGGACTGCAAGTATAACATCACAGTATAATACCATATATTAGCTATGAATAAAAGAAAGCAAAATACCCTTGCATAATGCTGTCCTCTTCTATCACTTGGCAAGTGCGTCTTAAAACACAAATTCCACTAAAATAAGACCTGAGAAGAACTTGAACAAATTACACGGTTCATTTTTTGATAATTTTTTTCTACATTCATTTGCCAGCTTAAATTTCTATCAACGATTAAGCCCAGAAAGTTTGCATTTTCACCTGTCTGATACTTTGGTTCCCTATTTTTAAATTTATGCTTGAATCATTCTGGTCCCATTCAGTTTTTTTCAATGTTTATTATGATGCCTACTCCCTATAAAAAGTATTTTGGATTAGGATTACTACGGAAGGGATTCAGCACTGCAACCAGTCTTGATCTCCCCAAATGAGGCATCCTCGCGAGAAAGGATGAGGCGAGAGGAGACAGAGGGTGGCCATCCCAAGGATCCATGACAGTGCAGAGGGCAGGATTCCTACAGTTTACTTAGATGGAAACCTCCCCTGGTAGGCAAGGATAATGGACATTCCCCTGTACTGTGGTTTACAAGCGGTCCCAGCAGCCGGTTCAGAGACCAGCAATCAAACCTATTGGAGGCGGAAGTGGTTCACTCAGAGCATATCATCCTGCCATACACTGTCAAGACACCTGCCGACACTTCCACCTGGAAAGAGACTACCAGATGAGAGATGATGTAAAATGATAATGGAGATGAAATGGAGGGGCAGGAAATTCAGGGGATGTAATTATTCCACCCAGCAGCCACCTGGCGACCTGGGAAAACCCTATAAGAAACCCATGGGTCAGGTAGATAGGGCACGGGAATCAAACCTGGACCTTTGGAATGTGGGCCACAGACAAAACCACCTTAGCTGTCCTACTTGGTTAAATTATGACTCTCCATACTTCTGATAATAGTTTATTTGCTCCTTGCTCAATGTCTTATTTCTATGCACTGTTCTGTTTTTCTAAGTAACTCTTTAGCCAATCTCCCCTTAGTCTGTATCTTCCATAATTACAATTATTTTATAAATGTTAACAAAGTTGAACGCTTTTGACAAATCCATAAATATTGCTACTACACATTCTTTTCTATCTAAAGATTTTACTATTAAGTTCTTTCCCAAATGAATCACATTTACTGTTGATTTCCCTTTCTGAATTGCAAATAGAAATTTTGAAACAATATTATATTTATTACAGAATTTTTGCAGTTGTTCCAAGATTAACCCTTCTACAGTTTTTGAAAATAGCAAGCATAACAAAATTGGTTGTTAATTTTCTATATGCCTTTTTGATCCCTTCTGTTTATAAATTGTTATGGAGACCACTTGTTTTATAATTTCAGGAAATGTTCCTGTATTAAAGGATAGATTCGCAATATGTGTTAGAGATTGTGTTATTTCATATTAGCAATACTTGACCATTCCATTTGTGTATTCATCTAGCCCACTTGATTATTTGCATTTTATAGTATTTATTTGCTATATAACTTTGTCTTGTGTAATGCTAAGCAAAACCATAGAATTATGTTGTAAACTGTTAATTTTTTCATTACTCACATTTGTTGCAGTTTCTAATAACTCTAACAATATTTATATAGTAATAATTAAATAGTTTGCTTGTTTGTCACAGTTCTAGAATGAAATTACCGTTGTTTCTATTGTGATATTTTCTATGTTGTTTCTGTTATTCTCTTTATATACCATAAAAAATAATGCAAATTTGAACACTTTGAGGAACCTATACTTTGGTCATTTCAATAGCTTACTAAAATTTGGAGTGATTTTTTGGGGTAACTATGATAAAGAAAATATAATCTTTAAAATTCAAAAACGAGTAATCAGAACAATAATGGGAAAGAAACAAAGGGATTCTTGTATCAATTTATTCAAATCACTCCATATATTGCCACTTCCTTGTCTATATATACTAGAAGTCATGATGTTTGTTAGAAAACACTTGGTTTATTTTCATACAAACTCTGAAAAACACGATTATCTCACTAGAAATAGGCATAAACTGAGCATGGTTACACATAATACATCACTATTCAGCAAAAGTGTAAGACACTCTGGAATTACCTTATATAACAAGTTATCCGATAATATGAAACTCAACACCTCAGAAACTGCATTTAAGCACAAGGTGAAACATCTGCTATTGTTTTTACTCAGTTGATGAGTTTTTAAATACTTTTCCATGAGCCCTTTCTGGGTGTGTAATTTATTATACTAGGTTGACAATATCTTTGTTTTTATAGTATAGGTGAATTTCTTTTTTTGAATGTCAACTACAGATAAATTAGTACAAAATTGAATCGAGAATATATTGACACATTGCTTCACTCACACTGTTTATTCACAGGACATGTTTCAAGAGCTCTTGCTCCTATCCTCAGCTGATACTCGACTAGTGCAAGTTGTAGTGGTTTCTTCTTTCTCCGTATGTCAATAGATGGCGTGATGGCGTGATGCACTAGTCGAGTATCAGCTGAGGATAGGAGCAAGAGCTCTTGAAACATGTCCTGTGAATAAACAGTGTGAGTGAAGCAATGTGTCAATATATTCTCGATTCAATTTTGTACTAATTTGTGCTTCACTGTCCCTACGCTTCTTTCAAGTTTATACAGATAAATTGTTATATTGTACATACAGTTTCTGAATTTTCATTTCTAAACTTGTGTTGTGTAAATGTTTACTGTATAATTTTTAATTATATGTACTTGACATGTCCTATATCATGTACTATGATCAAAAGGATGAATAAATTTAGTAAATTTAGTATATAGTGATTTTACTATTTGCCAGGTGGTTTTTTATATTGTTTTTTCATACATTTGCCATGTATGTTTTTTATATTGTTTTCTAAATTGTAAATTAGTGTATGTATGTTTTACAGAAAGTGAACTTACATGGGTAACTAGGTCATAGTCATCATCCAGGGTTGGTAATTTAAATCTTGATTGAAATTATTTACACAATTTTTTTCTTTTCCTTTCCTCAGTCTTTGTAACTAGCAAATGTTGGGAAACACCTTAAATTTAAACCTGGAACATTTGCTTCTAAAACTGTTCATTCCTAATTATATTTCATTTTACGTATCAGCAGTATCCATCATCTGTGGTATCGTAAATTATATGAACCAGCATTAAACACTATCAAACAGAATAAAGGGAAAAATATGTAGACTTCCCCCGATTTTCATGAAGAACAATTTGAATGTTAATGTTAGTAATTACAAAAGTGCTCATAATGCAAAAAAGGTGAAAGTAATTAACACTTTGCATAAAGCACTTTATGAGCTATACATAACTGAGATTTGAATTCTTGGGTTACAAACTTTAGTACTTGGCTTAAATAAAAGAGAGGAGCTATGCTACTGAGGTTTATAGTCTAAAGAAATGCTGCTAGCACTGTATCTCACAATTTCTTATTTTTTGAACTAAACTTGGAAAAATTTTCATTTTTTTTAGATATATGCTAAATAATTTCTGAAGCTGAACATATTATTGCATTTGTAGGCCTTCTTTAGAATTTAAATCCCAATTAGAAAGGTTTTTGGCCTATGTCTACATGTGTCACAATTCATAAAGTGGACCAATCTAGCTTTCCATATCTTATTTCCTTTACTCTCCACAGAGGGCAGTATTTTTCTTGCCAAGAGCACATCCTGTTCATGCGAGTTACCTTCAAAAGTTTAAAATATAGATATAAATACACTCTTTCATATAAGCTTAAGACAATAAACAGCAAAATGGATGGAAAATTAATTATGAAAAATGATAGCAAAATGGATATTTACAGAACAAATTTCTACTTCCTACATACATCCTGTAACAAAATAATATGTGTTAGAATGCGTGCAGCTTGAAAGTATCATTTTAGGGTATTTAGAGAAACAGAAGAACATTTTAATCCTGGAGAGATGGGAAGGAATATTTTATGACCTCAGCCATTCCTTTACTTTTGTTGGGCTATCAATGAACCAGTGTTGAAAGCAGTTTAAGCAAGTATCCCCTATCAACCATTTTGTTGCATGTCTCCTACAAAATACTGTTTCTATTGTTTCAGTAAGTTTTCTGCTCAATTTCTGGGAATTGGTATCAATAATAGGATTTTTCTTACTTTTGAATTTAGTGTTTTTTATAATTCATTATAAGCTATGAGGGAGACTTTGATAGGATACTGTCCATATGGAAAAGGTGTATGAAGGAGACTAGGAAGTAAAAGTAGGGAAATGGAATATGAAACTATATTCAAGCAGTGAAAGTGAATAAAATGCTGAAAAGAAATTGTTATCGTCATCGTCACCGTCATCGTCATCGTCACCGTCATCGTCATCATCATTAGACAGTTAATTAATTTGCTTAATTTTATTCTTTCTTTCAAATCTGTCAAATTAGGGTAAAGGAGTTCAAGCAATTCAGAATTCATGTACCGCTTCCATGGTATAACTTCATTTACCAGGTATAAAACTTGCAGATGACTAAATAGAATGTTTACTTTTTTGGAACACTGCAGTAAAGCGAAACACAATTAAGATGAGTCGTGTTTTAACACATGTCCTCAATGTAGATAAGTAAGTGAAGCTTATGAATTAAAATACGACTCATTGTGAATTTAATTATTGATGATGACTGTACTGATACAGCTTGGAACAAACTTTTACTAATGATTTAGAACTTGTTCTCAAGTATCATCACATTCATAGTTGTGAGAATGATGAATAAGAGAGCTCTAGAGGAAGTATCATAACTCTAAAAACAAATTATGTGCAAGAACTTAAGTAATCATGAGTTCCATTCACAATTTCAAAGTGATATAAATTATAATATGAGTGAAGCATGATTTTAATTGAGTCATTATAAAATCAAATTATAATTTGAAGGGGAAGATTTTCATATTACTTGATACATGTTTGAGTTGTATTTTCTTTCTTTCTCTTCCTTTCTCTTTTTACCAAAGAATTTTAATGTTAAAGCATTGGCCAGTAAATGTGAGCAGGAATTAATTAAAAGTAGATGTTTAATTGCTGGGAACACAATTGAACCTATACCACTTCCAACCTTTGACATCCAAGCAGCATCTCTCTAGGGTTAAGAATTGTAAACACATTTATTTTGGTAAAATGCTTTTGACTTAGTCAGCAGGAATACTTTCAAGCTTATTCACTTAGTACATTGTTAAATAATTAATTGTGACAAAATACTGAGCTTAATTTTTTTGCTGCACTAATAAGGTAATTTTTTGCAAATTACTGATTTAAATGTATAAGATTTTTACTGAATAATTTGTATATTGAACACACATAAAATCTATCAAGCAGACAAAAAATATAACCATTACTATAAAATTTTTGTATTTGCCATGAGAAATATTTTTATCACAGTTAATTACACTTTTCTTTGAGAAAATGAGCTTACTTTTTACCTGACGTTGTGCCGGTGCCGACGAGCCAGGTTTCTCCTGTTGGGGAGAGGAGATGCCTCTGGTGATGTACTGGACTCCGGCCCAGCCCCTTCCCCAGCTGAACTTGGCCCCTGGTATAGAAGGGCTGTTAAGAAAAGAGATTTATATTTATTCATTATGAAATATCATTAAAATTACAAATTTTAGAAAAATGCATTTTAAGTATGAGGTTTATGAATAGGAACACACAATGTTATAAAAGTAAAGCTAATAAATATGAATATAATTTTGTGCTTCATTGTATCATTGGCCTTACTCATTGGAATAATAAATATCTTTTATTAGCCATTTATCACGTCTTAAAAATCCTGCTTTATTGTCTGTACTCTGTAGTTAACTGTGTGTCTTATTGTTAATGTTCTCTGTTCCCAATGTTCTCTGTGTTAGAATTTTTATGAAGCATTCACTATATACCTTTACATCAATTTCTAGCTTGTTTCAATATTACTTTTGTTTATTGAGCTTGATTACACCAGGACAATACTTCTCATTTCTTACAGCTGAGACAAAATTTATTGGTTGTTTCTCTGCAATTGAATAGAGATCTATCTATGTGTTATACAACAACACTGTTTTCAACACTTCCATGAAAGGATTTATCTATCTATGTGTGCAATTTCAGAGTTAATTCCTTCCTCTTATTAATTTCAAAAGAATATAACCTGAAGTGCAGAGGAAGAACTATATTTAACTTCATGTTTATGACACTGTTTCTATGAATTGATACTGATACTGAATTAGAAGAACAGAATGTTAAATAAATTGATCATGGTTCAGAACATTAATAGGAATTTCTGCTATTACCTGTTACAAATAAAAGAAGTGGCTTAGAGAATGTGTTTCATATAGCAAAGGCTGAAAATATTGCATTTTCTAAAATGTTATGGTCATGGTGACTGACCTGGCTGTTCACGGGTTCCACTTTAAAATGTGTACCATAAACAGTTTCATGATCCAGGAGAATCTTGCATGTGTTCACTGTGTGGAAAGGAGTGCAGTAAATATCATGTAATGGAATATGAAGCAAGGGAGGCTGCAATCAGCAAGTTTCTTACATCTAATTGAATAATGTACATTGCGCACATTTATTACTATTATTATTAAAATGTTAATAAGTACAGCATCTTATAATTTTATACCTATATTTGAATGTAAAAATGAAGTATTGTCACATTTTTAAGGAACAGAATGCTGGATAGATAGATGTGGAGATCGGAGTTACAGGATATATAACAAAGGGGAAGATTTTATTTACTACAACTACATCACATCCGCAGAAGTCCCTAATAGTTCCTGGCTTGAAGACCTGTCCCACTACTGGAGCTGCTCAGAGAATACAGTGAGCACCTCATCAATCAAGCAGTCCCCTCTGAACATAATTGCAATTGCTTTGCTTACACAAAATGTGCCAATCTCAACGACTAGAAATTTCAATACACAATCTTTTAGGACTAAAATAATAAGAGAGAAAGGAAAAAAAATCTTTCATTACTTTTATTTTAATATTTACCAATGCAGTGTAAGAAAACAGAAAGTTTTTGACATTATTAGAATTCAATGTTTACCTTATTATTGTAATGCACAAACTTTTCAGAAATATAGCCTTCTACTGCAGGACACACTGTGTAGACACATATTTCTATTGTGTGTCATTACAGTGTTACACAATTAACAACTATTTAACAGTTTTAAGAGGTAAGCTACCTCTTTCAGTAAACTGTGCAAGTGCTACCATACAAAAATTAAAGTAGGATAAAGTTACAAGAACAAGCATAACATACAATGTTTCCACCACAGCAAATTTGGGGCTCAACAAATTTGCTGCCTATCTAATGGTAAAGAAGTGGCATATTGAAACCTCATAAAAATATAAATAGATGAGAACATTTCTAGAAATCTAGAAAGTGTGTCCTGCTAGAATTATAAGCACATTTTTTGAATATGGCTATAAAAAAAGTTTCTCTCTTTTATCACTAATAAATGTTTCAACTACCGACTGTCACATTACATTGTAATAATTTCTTATAGTATAAGGTGGATGTAATTAAAATTTTGCTATTAATAATTTTCCACAGTGGTAATTAATGTACTGATGACATTTCTACAAGATGATAGGAAGTGGTGTATGATGAAAATTAAGTTTTTTTCAATTTTGACACAATACTAGCAAGTGTAAAAGTATTCTAGAACAAACTTGTTAAGAAATTCAGTGGTTAGCTGTAGACTGTAAACATTATGGTTGTTGAGAAGAGAGACATGCACTGTTAGTCATTTCTCACAAGTTTGCAAAAATAATTGCTGAATTATGGGAATATTGATGTCTTAAACGGTTGAGGAATGGGCCATTGTCAATGAATAGATTGAAGAAAATAGAAAACACATGTAGTCCTGGCATGACAACAGTTAGAGGAAGACAACTCATCCAAAAGGTACCCCCTCCATAGAGTACTCCAGTGGAACCTCATGACCCACAGAAGTGCTTTGGTTCTGCTCTTCAATTTTGGCATGAATGGAAATGGATATCTTGTGGTCAAAAAATATTCTGTGGATTGACAAAACACATTTTACTATGGCAGGTGCTGAGAATACGTAGAACTGTTGCATATGGGGTGTGGTGACTCCTCATGTTGTTCATGAACCATTGCACTCTGAATTTGTAATTTTATGGTATAGATTCACAGGTGCCTTTACTTTTTATCCATTTTATTTGTGGAAATTCCATTTTGAGGACCAGCAAGGTGTCTGTGTTCTTGGTATGCAATAGGGAACTCCTTTCAATATTTATGAGTGCAACTTGAGAAAACCATTTCTTGTGTAACATGGGGCAGCAGTGCATATGGTTTTGCAAATAAAACATCTACTCAGTGTAATATTTAATTAGCATACAATCTCAAGAGATTTTAGAGATTCTATGAAATCTCCAGACCTGAATCCATGTGATTTCTGGCTATGGGCATATTTAAATGACTACGTTCACAAGGGCATGTTTGGTTGATCAGAATATGGCAACATGTGGTGCAGATTCTACCAGTCTTACAAATGCAACATATTGTTTCGGAGAGACGTACTGAACAGAAATTGTGAGCATAATTTGATGATAAAGATGTTAAGATTACAATTCTCCCATTTTTACAAAATCTTCCTTTGCCAGCATTCTACATAATACTCATTTGCAGATTGTAAGTATAATATCATATTTTCACCTGGCTGTAAAAATTTGAGCTGCTCTGTTTTCAGCATATGCCACTTCCATATTATCTCATTAGTAGGGTGAGCAGTTTTGTTGCCGAATGAGTTTGGAAGCTTATCAGTTAATACTGCCTGGAAGGTGGGGGTCAAACTCCGACACTGAGTGAATGTTTTGTGAAGCTATGCAGGGCATGTTTCGTTAATGGAACATGACGGGCATAAACTTAACTGCTACAAAATTCAAACTATCTGTTCATAAATGTTTAAATATAAAATGCATTATGTATAATATATAGCAAAACACAATATGGAACTTCTTGTATATGCATAGACAGATTAGTACATAAAACCAAAAACATTCTATTTCAATCCTATTACGCTGAACAAAAATAAACATTCTGAGTTATATGTGTTTGGATTAAACATTCTGAGGTTGTGAAAAGCATATGATTTACGATTATCACTTAAAACCTTAAACCAAGAAAATGTTTTCTCTACTCACATGACATCATAGGGGAAAATTTAAAATATTTTATATTATTATATTTCTTATTATTTAATACTGAACCTTTACCGGTTTTACTGGAATTTAAAATATGTTTCATTTCACAGATTTCAGTAAAGCGGATTCTTCTGAATCACACTTTTAAGTTTCTGTTTTATGTGATCTGTGACAGCTTCTTCATCAGAGTTTATTCTTTCACAGACTGTGTGGAACCTGTTAAGAGCATCAAATACGTCACAGACTTTTCGAGATAGGTAATTGTATTTAGATATTGAAATTGTATTTACCATACATCACATATAATATAATATATTAGGATACGATATAATATAACTCTATACATGGAATAATGTACATAGCAATATACTCAGGTCACAATGATGTAAAATGTTTCTAAGTTGTAAATATGCAACTGTCACAGTGGAAGCACCACATTCCTCCTGCAAGACAATCATCTGGTCTCGATCCCGTCACTGCTATACCACAAGAAACTACTCGATAAGCTACACGTTCGAGAACAAAAGTGCTCTCCCTACTCATAAGAATATCTAAACCTAGAATTAATTTAATCTGTATATTAATGTCTACAGATGACAACTATAAACTGTGTCACTTATACCAGTACTTAAAAAAGGTAGCTTAGACTTTTTATAGCTGCTATAATACACTACTTCTTATAGCCTACTGAAATTGGTTAGAGAGACAAAAGTTAGTTATATATTTTGTAGTTTTGAAAGTGCTCTGTTGCACAATACCAGGTATATTTCTGAAATTTTGGCATAGTTAATTTGCAGAATAAATGCACATTAGAACTACAGTATTCGGCTCTATCGTATTCACCATGTTTCCAAAACATTTTTATTCAGCACACTAAATTATTTCAACTTTAGGGATTAATTTCAGAAAAAAGAGGTCAGTAGAATAAATGGTGAATATTAAAATCAGAAACACTATTAACAGTGAAGTATTCATTTGATGTTAATAGATATTTATCATAGCTCTATCCTGAGCTAACAGACAGAATTATAGTCAAACTGCTGTGAGGAAAAGCTCAACTAGGGGGAAAAAAATAGAGTAAAAATTAAATGTATTTAAATTTCTTAAAGAAACAGCCAATTTAAACTTGGATCACGTTAAACGTTTAAGGAACAAAACAAAAGCAAAAGAAGAAGGGGGGGGGGGCGGGAAAAAGCTAATGTCAAAGTTGTCTCTGCCACTGCACATAGATCCTCCTAATAAGGCATTTATGAACAGAAACACAATAACCAAAATAACAGACTTTATATCTAATTCAATTATGCAGAATTAACTCCTACTGCTTTACTTAGAGCAACACATTTACAAACAATAATTTTGTTTTAATTCACCTTATTAAAAGCTAAAATTTCTGCAAAAAGTGCCACTTTAAAGTAATGTCCATGGAGTACATACTTTGAAGAGAAAGACGTTCCCCTCTCGTTCCGGGCCTTGGAGGTATGGGTTCCAAATTTGATCTGCGATCTGCAGAACTGGAGTAATCACAGCTCTCAGACCGCTTACTTTTACCCTTTTGGTTTGCTCTCAATTTGCTGTAATCATCACGAAGATTGGTCTAAAATAAAAAAAATAAAAAAAGTTAAGTTAAAATAACTGTTGACCATGTGATAGCCAATAGAATCTTCAACAGCTCATATCACAAACATATGATATTTAAACAGAGCTGACATCACATAGAAGGCACCGAAACGAGTTGGGGAAATTAAAATATATTCTAAGGTATTTAAATATAAATGTGAAAGCTTTTATATAAATATAGAATAAGCAACAGCCTATAAAAGCATTACACCCTAATGTTCAAGAGAAAGATTTTATGAATCTCACACTTTTCAGTTGCATTGTTTCCATTGATGCTAATCGATGATCATGGTAAACAAATGTCTGTATGTGACCTGGAGAGGAAGGTGACTGTTGACCTTGACTTTGCCCTTGTACATGAAATGTAGCATATGGTGAGATATCCTCTGCATACTCTGAAAACATGAGAATATTACTGAATAGCTAAATAAACTTTGAGATAGTATTAAATATGTTAGAATGCACAGTATAGTTTTGATGAACTATGTGAACTCAGAACTATGGTACAACCTCCTGTATCCCTTAATCCTTACACACACACACATTTTGTATAAGAAATTGTTCCAGGATCTATGTCCAAAGAGGAATGGAGAAGAGAGGAATGGTAAAAACTTAGAGTTTTATAAACATTATATGTTAATAATATTCATAACTACATATCAGTGTATTTAATAATATAGAATCAGAGACCAACAGCACTTCTGTGGTTCTGTGAATATCCCAATCAAATTGCTTGAAGTTTTACAAGGGTAAACCTATTCATTTACAAAAGATAGAGTAAGTGTTGATGATTTTGTACCAAACACAAGAAGTTGGTGACACAATGCCTAAGTAGCATACCCTGCATTGATCTATTTCATTATCAGTGTCCCCTTTATGACAGAGTACCTAAACATATTATATAATTTTGGTGCTTTTTTGTTGTTCTTTTGAAGCCTTCCTTTTGAACTATGTAATGCTATAGTTTATTAGATAAATTAGAACATCATTAAATGCATTTTAAATATACCCTGAAACTGTGAGCTGTTTCTATATATTCACTCATCATCTGGATCATCTGGCATTCAATTATGATGTAGCACTAATAAACCTAATCTCTTTTAATGTAATTTGTACTGTCAGAAATATGACCATTGTGAGCTGTGATAAGTGGGAACAGATTTTTAGGTGCTAAAAAAGTGAAGTTTATTTATTTTTTATGCATTAAAAATGAAGAAAATATTTGTTAAAATGTTAAAATAGTTAATAAAACACAAAAATATTTTCTTTCATTTTACATAACAGAAAAACTAGAAATAAAAAGGAACTGTTTTGATAACTCACCAGTGATTGATTGTTGATATCACATGTCAGTTGTTAGACATTGTTTGGAGTTACAGTGCACAATACATGTCTTGTCTAAATCTCTGCCGATTGTCATGGAGACCCAAGATTGGGAGAATGATGCTTTTATGTCACATGATGTTACTCTTGCATATTTCATAAGAGGCACATCACTAATACTTGCACTCTCAATCACTACTTGATGGCCTTCTAGAACTAGGGCATCTTGTCTCATAATTTGAAACCCTGTACTTATTTCAAACACTGTTTGATTTTTTTTTTTTTTTTTTTTTTTTTTTTTTTAAAGTTTGCATTTTTAAGCTTTCAAGTAAGTTGATTTTCATTTCTACATTAACGATTTCTTTAACATTTTCTGTTTGCTTCTAGTTTTTTTTAAATGGAATTGCACAAGAAACAAATTAGCAGCAGTGTACACCACTTCATTTCTTAAACAACTGTCACATAGCAGATTTTGAAAATTTCTATAGATGAAGCACTATCTTTGTCCAGTTCATCGAGAACTGATTTAAATCTATCAAAATGTTCTGCATAGTACACCACTGCTGAAAGCAGAGTGCTCCAGCACATAACAGTTGGTGTTGGTGGTAACTGAGCATTGTAGTTTTTGTTTCTAAAGAGATTGATTCTCTTAGGGCTTTTAACAAACACCTTCTTTCCATTGGATACCAATTTGCTCATATTGGGATACAGTGACCAAACAGTTTCACACACCCTATGTAGCGTGTGCACAATACAAGTCACATGTATCATTTTGGAATAGCTGACCCTAAGTGCTTCTGCTGCTTTCTTCATATAAGATGCAGTGTCAGTCAGGAAAATAAGCACTTTATTGTACTTAACACCATTTGACCATAATATGTGCATACTTTCACTGAAGAGGCCTAGCAATATTAATGTGATTTGCTGCCAACATTTCTTTCAAGCTAGTAAAAATGCGCAATTAGTAACTATCTTGTCATTTTAAGAACCCCAACCACCACATTTCCCACTTTTCTTCCTGTTGACTTGAGCTTCATCAATACTCAACCACATTTTTTCATTTTTGCGTAGAGCCCTGAGTTTTTGTAATGTTTCTTCGTGGCATTTTGGAAGGTAGTAGTATTTCCTTAAAGTAGATTCATCTGGAACATCAAAGTTTGTGTACTTGATGAGAACAGCTTTAACCTCTGGACTAACCTTTGGATCTGCCGAAACTAAAGTTTGACATAAATCTGAATAAAATTAATGTCACTTGGAAGTCTGGAATGTGAACTGGATGGTCTTACTTCATGTAAACGCACTGCTTCATAGAAGAACATGAAGCCACCAAGATATGTTTGTTGCCGGATAAATGCTGCATTACTTGGGAGCATTGTTATAGACTTTCCATAAGACTAATAATATAGAATTTTTCCATCTGTTTTGACTGTATCTGAGAATTCTTTAATATACTGCTGCAGCTGTAAACTTACACTACTCTTTACCTTCAGCATTTTTGTACATACCCAAATTACTTAATAAATATATTAGGCATTGCCCAGCACTTCTGAATTGAACTCGAGGAACAAGAATAAGTCCAATGAGTATTCGTGCTGAATTCAAGTACATTGTGCAATACTTTCACATCTGAAACTTCTTTCTTGTGAGTTACTGTATATGTTGATATTGTAGTAAGCTGGTGACAACATGAAATCTAATCTAAGGTTACAGGATAAGCAGAAGGTTGCACAGCTTCTCTAATCAAAAGCAAAGACATGTAGTTTGCCACACACAATAAAGGGAGAAACAAAGCTTTTTATAGTACTGTAAAATGCATAAAATATGTACTAATAACTAATTGTACAACATACTTAATTACTTAAAAAATATGTATTTACCTAAAAATACATTCCCTAGTGATAAGACATCACTGTGGAGTAACAAGTGATGAAAACTGTGTTGTCAATCTTTAATTAAAGCATATGAGGTGTCCAGTTATATCAAATATAATTATAAAATCCTTGCAAATACTATTAATACAAGAAATACTTATCAGATGAATAAAAGCAATATATGAGCTATCTGAAAATGGTTTATTATACTATTTAAGATTTGTTATTAAAATAAATGCTACATAAAATTTCATAATTATAAATCAATTCTGATTATTCAGATTTAATACCAGTTATTAATTTAAATAATTCTGGTATTTTTTGCAGCTGTTTACCATCTAAAAGCCAGTCTTATTTCCAAGCACAGAAAACTGAGGACCACTCTCAAGGAAGAAAACTATCTACTGATATGAAGGAGAAAGCAGTTCACCACACAAAAGAAAAGATTGCAAACTGTGTTATCTTGGAAACATAAGTATCCAGTTTATAGCCTAGCTTAGTATGTATCAAAGCAATCAGTTTTATTTGAGTACTAATGTGTACCATGAATTTTACTTTTCAGAAGCTGAATTACAATTTATGACTTTCTTAATAAGTAAGTTTTATATGTAATTAGTATGAGTAATGTTGAAATTGTATACAGATCTTCTAAAAATACTGATATCTTACACATTTTAAATCCCTGTTTATTAAATGTGACAAAAAGTTAAGGTAAATTTATAATCTTAAAACCTGTGTGTGTAATAATCATAACGTGACATACAATAAGTATGCGTTTTTTGGCTAGCTTAGTGTGTATTAAAGCAATCAGATATATTTGCACCATAAATTTTACTTTTCAGAAGCTGAATTAAAATTAATGACTTTCTTAACAAGTAAGTGTTATATGTAATTAGCATGAATAATGTTCAAATTGTATACAAATCTTCTAAAAATACTGATTTTTCTACACATTTTAAATCTCTGTTTATTAAATGTGACAAAAAGTTAAGGTAAATTGATAATATTAAAACCTGTGTGTGTGATAATCATAATGTGACTTCCAATAAGTATCCAATTTTTAGGCTAGCTTAGTGTGTATTAAAGCAATCAGATTTATTTGAGTACTAATGTGCACCATAAATTTTACTTTTCAGAAGCTGAATTACAATTAATGACTTTCTTAACAAGTAAGTTTTATATGTAATTACATGAGTAATGTTCAAATTGTATACAAATCTTCTAAAAATACTGATTTGTTACACATTTTAAATCCCTGTTTATTAAATGTGACAGAAAGTTAAAGTAAACAGATAATATTAAAACCTGTGTCTGTAACTTCCAATAGGTGAATAAACATTTGTATGTTTTGCTAACTTTTGTTTCAATTCAATTACCTTTAATATTACAAGCACTTATTGACTCATACTTTATTAAAACTTAAAAATTCACTCACATCACTGATAATCCCTTAAAAATTAAACAGCACCAGAACAAAAATCAGACGTATGTAAAATAGATTGTGAGATTTGTGATGAGTTTTATATTGGATTGTCAAAAAGGAATTTAAAAACTAAATTAACAGAACTCCAAAGGAACATAAAATATAAACAAATAGAAAAATTGGAAGTGGCTTTTCATTTCTGAAGTGATAACCACCAAATCAGAGAGGAGATTAAATTACTGAAACCATTAACAATAAAACTTGAACTTACAACACGAGAGAAGATTTTTATTCTAAAAAGAATTCCACATATTGTAAATTTTTACGTGCATTCTAATAAACTTATGTAAAATATTTCATGAGAGAAGGAGGCAGCTACAAGAGATACACGCAACAACTGATTGTGAAAATAGTAGTCAGTTGCCATTCAGCTAAGGATGACTGGGACAGTCCTGAAAATGTTTCCTTTTTTTAATTGTGATGTTAGTGAAGTGTTAAGTTTTAAGGAAGTATGACTGAATAAGTCTTTTAATATAAAATAGCTTCACTTTTAACAATGCTTTGAATAACATTCAGCTTTAAGGTTGTTAACATCCAGCAGTAAATTCTACAAAGTCATTCTTAAATATGAGATTAACAGAAAGAGTAATTGAATTTATATTTATGAGAGAACTAAGTTAATATTTCAAACTTTTGAGTTAGCTATAAAAAACAATTTTATGAAAAATGTGATGCAAATTGAGCACTATATGCTGTGCATATAAAATGCAAGAGTGCATGAGAGCTGTTAAAATGTGGTATTCTTAGTTCAGGTTCCCCTTATTATGACAGTCATTGATTTATCCATATAATCTTTGTTTCAAATTGTACACTTTCTACCATAAAACAGTTTTGAAAAACAGTTTTTGGTTCAGGAAGTGATAAGTTGACTAAAATGAATGGAAGGAATTGAATTCTTTATGAAAAAGCTGTTTATGCGACACTTTATAAACATGTTCTGTAAATTATATTTGTGCTCTTTGTAATCAATAATCATTTCCAAAAATATCACGTATAAGTAAGTGTAGGCTTTCATGGGTGAAAATGGTAATTCTAGAATAATCTTCTGGGCAGTTTTGTAATGGTCTGCTGGAGTAATTGGATCCAGAAATTTTGTTCACAACTCAGTCAAAGTCTTCTCTGTGAAGGTTCAGTTTCATCTGAAGCTGTGAATGATTGGGATGCAGTATTTATGTATAATTGGGTGCTCTCTAATCGGCCTGAGGCCTGCTGAGGCAGTGTGGCTGGTGAGAGTGGCCTTGTGGCCTCTTGGTTTAATGTCACTGACAATGGAATGCCAAATGAGCTGCCAGGATTGTGATAAGATATACATTGGTAAGACCAAAAGGAATCTAGGAACATATGACGTGGTTCTTTTGTGTATTTAACACTATACTGAACTGAAAATAAATAAATAATTAAAAAAAAAGAATGAAAGAACACTTCAGAAATATTAAACACATGGACAAGTCGGCCGTAGCACATCACTTTTGGTTTGAGAATCACAACATAAAACAAGAAATAGAACTGATCAAACAGGCAAAGAAACCTCTGGAACTACAGATTTGGGAAAACATATTTATTACAAAGAAACAGGACCTCTTGATGAATTTTGAAATTCCCGCCGTAGATGACGTCATCAAACTTACCAGGACATTAGATGGCAGCACGACACCACGCCAGATGCAGACACCGGATGCATCATCAGTCAACCACAGAACTGACGATAGGGAAGAGGTTCCCAGAAACTAGTCTTCATCAAAAAACTTGTAAGTGGAGAAAAGTATATACAAGGTTGACTCATTTGACTAATTTTAGTGACTGATTTGGTTTTCTTTGGTAAATCTCCTGACTTCCAAGGTTTATTGGAACAATTCATTTCCATTTCTTTACTATCTGTTTATATTCATTTTTGTATTCTTTTCCTTTAAGAGGAGTGTTTATCAATATGTGGATTTAACAGTTAAGTATTGAATGTTGATGTGGTCTGGTGTTAAAACTTTAAAACTTGATATAGTTGTTTATATATGTATTTTTCCTTTGTATTCTATATTATATTTTTTCTCCATTTTGGATAATTTCTAGATCTAAAAATAAATGAGAGATCTAAAAATGGCAAAATGTTTTGGTCTTCTTTTCCAGTAGGAATTTTACTCTGGCATCTGTATATATTCTTTGTCTAATGATGGCAAACATATCATCCACATATCTCTACTAGGTCTTGAACATGTAGGGGAACTCTTTGTCATGTGAATTTTTAGATATCTCATAAATAAATCTGCTAAACGGGACAGCAGATTTTCCATTGCTAGGTCAAAACATTAATGGATGAAATTGCTATTGAAGTTGAAGTATGTCTCATTTGTACATATTTTTGTTTACATTATTTATTCTATTAAATCTATTTCAGGGGTAGCTCATGGGGTAGTGCCTTTGTGCTATGGCACTGCCTTAAAAAGGCAGATTTTAAATTATTTGTTTACTTCTAACGTAGTCCTGCTTACTATTGCTCAAGGTGCAGTTTGTATTTGAGTCCACAAATCAGTGACAGTGGTTACTGGAGGACCATTAGAACCATCCTTACTCATTCATATCCACGCATACCCTGAGAGTAAACTCATTGCTTTACCCTGCGCTAAGCACTATTCGTTACAAACTGTAGCGTCAATGTGGAACTGTGCGCCACACATTTTATTTGCTTCACAATAAAGAAGAAAAATCGAAAAGAAAGGGTAGTATGAATTTTGACATGCTGTACAAAGCAACACCAGCATTGGACACAATGGGTATATTTAAATAGGCATTTAGATACAGCTGCCATGAAATGGTGTTTAATGAAGCAATAATGAGTTTCAAGGGAAGGAGTTTCTACCTAAAAAATGAACACAATATGGAATCAAGGCTTGTGTTAGCTACAAGTACATCCTCTAAAGTGTGGCATTTACAATAGCAAGAAAGAAATTGGACAGCAAGATCTTCTGCTTGTAGAACAATTATACATTATGTGCAAGATTTCTGGGGAAACTAAAAAAAAAATGTGCATTTTTATTGACATTTGTACTAAAATCACCTGTATGAAAATGTTACTGTTGCATATAGCTGTGGTACTACAAGGTCAAATAGAAGTCAGAAAACCAGTTACCTAGAAACTGAAAAGAGGAAAATCTATTAATCTGCATCCCAAAATATGATGACAGAAGTATGGCAAGATAGATGTGTTTTTGTCCCTCTTTCTACTAATTTGGATAACTGGACTGATGGTTCAGTCATGACAAAAATAAAAAAGGTAATGAAGAAATTTAAATGTTGTCATAAACTATATGAAGCATGTGAATAGATATAGCCAATCAGAAGCCTGAATATACAGTATAGGGCTGTCTTCAAGAAAGTCTAAGTTTTTAAATCCTCTGTAATCCAGTCCACCAGTAATTGTTAACAAAAAGATGATTTACATAATTTCAACCTTTAAATATTAAAAACCAAAGGAAACATGCAGTTGTAAATTTAGATGTCTAGCAGGGTGTTTAAATTATGGAATCATGTATTAGCTTCAACATATAATTCTTTTATAGAAGAGCAGTATAAGTTTTGTTTAAAACTTTTACAATTTTTGTGCAAAGCCTTTTTTAACAAGAATTTTTGCAGAGAAAACTACTCAGTTGTGTAATACTACACTTTTATTTACAGATTTTAAAGTTTGATGTTAATATATTGGTTTGTTTTCTGGAAAAATTATTCTTAATGCCCAAAAAGGCTGAAAATGCAATTACTGGAAGTCATGTTTTAAGTGCAGCCAAAGATCTTTCAATTGAGGAGCATTTTTTCAAAACTTGATAGATGCAAAATTTTATGAAATTGAGTTATATATAGTGTCAGCATAATCTTCACCTTCTGCATCGTTCTGTGAAATCAGATTTTACAAAATGTGGTTTATGTCCTGTGTAGAAGATAGGGAATATCAGCAGTTTTTTTCAAAACTAGATAGATGCACTTGGCTCAGTTAAAGCAAAAGTCGATAGATGCAATTTTATGATTTAATGATCCAGCATGTAGCAACCTCAATTCTAGAAAATGCATGTTGGCATTGACTGCCATCTCACTATTGTGATTCTTGGAATTCTCAATCATTTCTGCAAGCTTTGTACACTGCTGCACGTTGGCAATAGCTGCGAACTCAGTTTGTTCGCTTGTATTTCACATTCATTTCTGAAAGCTTTGTTATACTTAAATGGCATTTTTATTCTTAGTTGAATTACTGTACCATACTATGCACAATGGACAGGAGCTCAGATTGTGAAACTGTACCAGTCGTAGAATGTGCAGGAAGTAGAAATTGCAAAAACTAGGAAAGGAAATAATAATGCAAATCAAGGATAGCTCATACTACAGCTATTTCATGTTCACATGGTCTTGAGTGCACTCCACAAAATCCTAAAAGTAAAAGGCTTAAGCTCTGTGTTGTAGCTGATTTGACTTCTTTCCGTGCTAAATAAAATAGATCAAGATAAATTCCTTATGAAAAATATACGTTTTATATCTCCTAATTGCAGAGTGATGAAGAAAGAAGCTCCAAATACAAAGCAGACTGTTAGCATTAAATGCAGTGTGAGAACTAATGTTGGCCAAGTACTATCAGTATGCACTGCAAGCTTCCAAGGAATCACAGGGGTGTCAAAAGATAGATTATCTCTCTTGAAAGTTTCACATATCTGGGAATGCACCAAAAGAAACCAGAGGAAGTGACAGAACAGGAAAATTACAGGACATTTCTGCTGCTATTAAGCAAGACGTTAAGAAGCACACATGCAGAGAAAGCCATTATGGAAGAGCAAAATCAAGGAGAGGATATTTACCTCCATAACTTAATAGCTGAAAAATGTAGAACAACTTTTGCAAAGAAAGAACACTACCAGTCTGCTTATTGTCAAAATATAAATACATATTTTACAACTTCTTCAATTTTTTATTCCGTACACCACACACTGACATGCTGCAAATGCAAAATGGGACCGACGAAGATTAAGACAGAGGCAGATGTAGAAAAGAAAAACAAACTAAGAACCATGCACAGTCTGCACAAATTGCGTTCAAAAAGATTTTATCTGATATTGAAAGAGGAAAACGCAGAGGCAATCACTATTTACTTTGATACGCAGCAGAAACAACCACTGCCTTGCTGTTAGCAATTCTATACAAGGCAGGTGCGACTGTATAATCTATGTATAATGATTCCATCTAAAACGCAGAACAAAGACAACCTTGTATACATGGTTGGAAACTGAATCTGCTAAAGGCTGCAACCAGATTGCCTCAGCTTTGCACCACTTGTTGGAATTGGAAGAAAGGATGTCCAGCAACACACCTTCTACCATTCATTTATTTTCAGACTCTTGCTCTAGTAGAACAAGAATAGTGTGATGATGTTCATGCTTATTGCTTTCCTGGAGAAGAGTAAAGAATCTTCCCGCATTTCACATATCTACCCAATACGTGGACACAGTTATATGCTTTGTGATAGAGTGGGCAAAGAAAAGAAAAAGGATGTTCAAAATCTAGCTAACTCTTTTGAAATTCCAGAAGCTGCAAAAGAATTTTATGAAGATTTACTAGAAGATACCAATAAAGGTTAAAGCTTTTGTGTGTAATTTACGTCCTCCAACATTAAGTCATATCGAACGATGAATGAAATAGGTGAAATAATGCTCAAATGAGTCCGGGGTCCACGGAGCTAAGAGTTACCCGACATTCGTCTTTCAGGATAAGGGAAAACCCCGGAAAAAACTTATCCAGGTAACTCACCCTGACCGAGATTCTAACTCGGGACCTCTTGAATGTGAAGCAGACACTCTACCACCACGCTACCGAGGTGGGCAATAAAGGTTAAAGCTTACTTATTCATATTGTTTGAAATTTCTTTGTATTTGATATGTTTGTTATATAAACAAAGCTAAATATTATATTGTTATTGTGAATGTAGCAGTACTTAGTTTCTAAGTTTATACCTAATCAAATAATTCTTATAAACATTAACACGTTGGTTGTGTAATACGTTATGTACTATGAAAAGGTGAAGATAAATAAAAAATAATAATTACATAAATAAAAAGTAAAAAAAAAAAACAATAAATGACAAAAATAACTAAACTTCAAGAGTTAATTTCTCGCTTATGTAGAAAAGTTAATCAGCATTTATCAGTTTTTGAAAAACTCTGCATTTTCAAACCTCAAATTTGCACTAGTTAAATTACGGTATTTGTTTCTTTTCACGTTCAATGAGACAGTTTCGGGAAGGAGAATTGAATGATTAATATAGTTGCTGTGCTAACCAATTAGTATTGCCAATAAATAGAAAAAAACATTTTTCTCAGAAACACATTTTGTGCATCTATCAAGTTTTTTAAAAGCACTCCTCAATTTTTTTTATACATATTTTCTTTATTGTTTATTTCAAAGTTTTTATTTGTTAGTGAAAGTCAGTTGTCATGTTAGAAAACCTGTCTTTAGGCAGAAGTAAAAGATTACTTATATATTAAAGAAAAAAGATAGTATATTATTAATGCTAAGTGTTTTGGAAATGTAAATTCTTGCAATCATATAAGAGAACTGAGATTAGGAACATCTAAGAGTTGTTGTAATGTTATGAGAAACTAGGCACACTTTTCTTAAAATATTATGGTTGCAAAATTGAAAAGTGTGAAAGTGTAGATTTTCCGCCTAATTTCAGCAGTACATTCCATTAGTATGTATCTATCGAAAGATTTTTACAACTGGTGCCTATTAAAAGACTTATTGAGTCATATAGAATAAATAGAAGTATTTCAGACAGTGGAGTGACATTGTTATTAAAATTAGGCAAATAACTAAACCTTGTATACACTATTCTCCACTTACAAGTTTCTTATGAAGACTAGTTTCTAGGAACTTCTTCCCTTTCCTCTTTTCTGTGGTTGAACTGAGGATCACAGAATTGAGGATAGGGAAGAAGTTTCCAGAAACTAGTCTTCATAGCCCCAAATACTTTCCTGTTTTTAATAGTGATGTGAGTGCAGTTTTAAGTTTTAATAAAGTATGGCTCAGCTATGGAATAGCTTCACTTTTAACAACACTTTTATTCATAAGATTTAACTGGTGACTATTTTATGAAGAAATTTATTTTTATTTTGTTACCTGATATCTATGAAATATGAATAACAGCTAGTTTATATTGTGTAATAAAGATTAAAATTAAATGCAAACCTGGAACTCTGTCAACCGAATGAGTTATTCCTTTCTGAACAGCAGCATAGTACTGTTCCCTTTGAGCAAGGTTGTGCTTATTGTCAAGTGCAACCATTGCTTGTGCATCATGTGCTGCATCGCCAGTTCCTCTGCTTTGGCTGCTATCACCATCTGCATTTTGGTTCATTCCACTCTGAGGCTCTGAAATAATATTATAGGATATTGTTTATCATCGTACACCTTTACCAAAAGAGAAACAACTTGGTTGCACCAAAATTTAATGGTATTACTGATAATTAAAGTGTAGTTGAACATTATATTTATCATACTCCATTCATTAAGTAAAATATGTGTGTATATTTACGGGTGCTCAACTGCATGGTCATCAGTAACGAAGTGAAAGACAGTGATTCTCACACTAATGCACATGGGACTTTAGAGGGGAGCCCAGCTCAGAAAAAGAAGTGATAAGTAGAGTAGTTGAATGTGATTATACTGTCCATAATGCATTTAATTGAAGTTTTCAAAAATGTTTAAATTTGTAATCATTTAAAGTTATAGATTCATCTTAATTATATTTATTTATATATGAATTTATCTGTGAAATATGCAGAATGTTACATAAAAACCAAAGCTAACAAGAGTGAAGCAATACATATACTACAATAATATATAATTGTAACAAATTTCACTTATGTTATCTTACTGCAAGGAATTTATAATTTTTTGATAAGATAAGGAAGTTTGTTACAATTATTATATATTATTTTAGTACACAGTAATAGACCAAGAACCTGCAATGATCAGACGTTGATTATTTTATAAAACCTGAAACTTTCCAATTGTATCTTAAATAGCTTCCTTGTTTGACATTAATAAATAATAATTAAAATCAAGAATCTGAATTAGTGGTATTTATGAAAATTATGTTTACTACTGGTGAATGCTATAAAGGTGAATTCTATTACTTGGGACAAATAGCTTCAGCTTTGTTTATGTACAAAGCAGGAAATAACGTGTTGTAATGGCTGGCTATAGGCTGCATATTAAGTTGTTAATCTAGTTGTTAACTCTGGTGTGCTGCATGAGTACAGCAGTATAGTGTAGCATCCTATTCAAAAAGTAGGTGTTTCTAACAATAATTTTCAAACATGGACATTTTAAAAAAAGTTACCTTGGATGGCTGTAAACTCACAAAGCAGGATTATTCAGAATGTTTTCCAGTTCTGCATGGAGGAAAAACAAAGCGGACTATTGTAGTCCTTCCTTTGGGAAGCTAGTAGCTAAAGCAACTATGGCAGAAGGAAAAAGTGAAGTTAAAAATTTGAAAAGCTAGTATTTCAGATGCATAATGCATCATTCACAGAACTTTAGTATTATGAAGTTATTCTATGCATTAAATGAGAAAATTAAGTTTGGTTGTGGATAGAAAATATTCTGATAAATATTAAAGGAAATGGGATTTAGTTTAAAAAAAAAGTAATGATATGTGACATAGTATATTCCACATAGTGGAATGCAAGGATATAGATTGCCGCCTCATCACAACAATTTAAACACCATTGAACTGATATGGAATATCATGAAGCAAAAAATAGCAAAAAAAAGTATAGTCTATGACTTTAAATGTACTGAAAGGACTAATCAGAGAGCGTTTAAACAAAAACACTGAAGAAGATTGGAAAAATACATGCATCAAAATTATGTCCATAGAATAAATTTCTTTTTTTCCCAATTTATGTTCAACATTAAGTCATATTGGACGATGAATGAAATGGGTGAAATGATGCTACCCGACATTCGTCTTTCAGGGTAAGGGAAAATACCTTGTCTCGGTAACTCACCCTAACCAAGATTCGAACTCGGGACCTCTTGAACGTGAGGCAGACATACTACCATCTATGCTACCGAGGCGGACACCATAGAAAAAGAATATTGGCATCAAAATGCCTTGATATAAGAAAAAATAGAAAGAACAGTAATCAATGTAGGTTTAGATATCAGTGGTGAAGAGGAAGCAAATACCTTAGTTGGCTTTATGGATTCTGGAGATAACAACAACAGTTATACAGACACAATGGCTGATACCCATCCTTTAGATGACCTCACCACAGGTGGAAGCTTTTCAGATACAGCAAGTGAAACAGATATGCAGGAACCAGAATCTTTACGTCAGAATTAAATAAGTCAATAATTTTATTCTGCTTCTTAGTATGGCACATTTTGTTCCTTCAATAATGCACATATTTTTGTGATATGCTGTTTACCTCTCCTCCCCTCTGATAGCCAACTATGCAGTATAAATGATACAGCACCTCCACTCGAAGTATCTTCCTAAATGTCCCAGGTAATACTAACATATTTGTTTACATTATTGCTTTTAGATAGGAGAATAACTCATAAATACCGCTTTACATTTGTAACTGGAAACAAATTACAAAATAAGTGAACATAAAAGGCCAAAGTTAGGAAGCAGACTAAGAAGTTTTATTACAGCAATGTTTTTTGTAATTTACAAGAATTAATTCTATAACCTTTAGGCCAACTCTGTAATATTATTTATATTTTTATGTTTTTTTTGTTTGTTTTAATTTATGTCTTCCAACATTAAGTCATATCAGGCGATGAATGAAGTGGGTGAAATGATGCTCAAATGAGTCCGGAGTCCATGGAGCTTAGAGTTACCCGACATTCGTCTTTGAGGTTAAAGGAGAACCCCAGAAAGAACCTTATCCCGGTAACTCACCCTGACCGAGATTCAAACTCGGGACCTCTTGAACGTGAAGCAGGCTTGCTACCATCTATGCTACCAAGGCGGGAAAATATATTGTTATGATTAATGTACATCATATTATGTGCGTGAGTATGAATGTGAGGATTTGTATGTATGCATATGTGTGCATGTACTAGGAGATTGTAAATAGCAAAAAAGGAGGATAAATCAAGTTTATTATGTAACTTATATTGATATATCTAATATCAATTGCATGATAAAAACAGACTTATATAATTTAGCAGTTAAGTGCTTCAGCAATAGAAGAGCAGTATTTTCAGTGAACAACTAACTATATAGGAGAAAGAGAAGTTCAGAAAGGCTGCCCACAAGGATCATGCTATGGTCCAGGTTTCTGGAACATAATATCCAATTCAATGCTGAATTTGGAATATAATCACCGAACAAGAGTGATCGCCTTCGCAGATGATCTGATAGTCATGACAAGAGGGGCATATAAATAAAAAGCAGAGGACATTGCAAATCAGAATCTTAGAAAAATCCAAAAATGGGCTTATGATAACAAAATTCAATTTAACCAAAAGAAATCTAAGGTTCTATTTATCAAAAGAAGAAATGCAGATAGGGATGTCAACATATTTGTGAATCATCATAAACTTAACCAAACCGAAGAAATAAAATACCTCGGAATATATTTAGATAGCAAATTTAACTTCAATGCACACATTGAATGTATTGCAGATAAAACCATCTCGCTGGTTCATATGTTAGCAAGAACAGCAAAGCTACAATGTGGACTAGGTCACAAAGCAGTCAAGACAATCTGTGAAGGAGCTATAGTCCCTGTCCTGACATATGGAGCTCCTGTATAGATAGATGCGATATGGAAGAATAAAAGCATCGTAAAATATAAAAGAATTCAGAGAATAATTAACATAAAAATGGTGAAAGCATATAGAACCCTCTCATATGATGCATCATGCATACTGGCTGGAGTACGTTCCATAGAAATAACCATAGATGAAAAATTCCAAATATATCTAGCAACAAAAATTCACACAGCAGACTTTGACACTCCACTAGCAGTAAAACAATGGCGACATCCTGTCGAAGTGGCAAATAATTCAGGAGGTGAACAAGGATACCATATATAGAATGGAAGCATACATGGATGAAAGTAAAATGGGGGAGAACATTGGGGCAGCAGGAATTATATTTGAAAATGGAATTATGACACACCAGTTAAAATTCAAATTACATGGCCACTACACCAAAGACAGTGAAAAAGTGTACGAGAAAATACCAAAAGACGTAATAGTAACATGGGCGAAGGAAAATGGATTCAACAGGGGGCAGCAAGTCTGGACGAACACAACGAAAGGTGCAGTGACTAAAGCGTTCCTCCTGTTAATGAAAAACAGATTACGTTGAAAGATTCCAATATCCCCAGAAGTCATTACAATGCTAACTGGCCATGGAAAATTAAATGCATACCTCTACAGATTCAGAATCATAATTAATCCACTGTGTCCTTGGGAAGAATAAGAAGAACAGACCGTTAACCACATAATATTTAACTGCAGAAGACTTGATAAACAAAGACTAGAATTGGCAAAAAGTGTAACAAACAATGGGGGAAATGGCCTACCATGAATGAGAAGATTGTAAATAATCACCTGAAGTCATTTGTAAAATTTGTAACTTCTAGAAAATCATAGACATGGACTGACACTTTTGGAGTGTAATAATTACAAATTGTGAACTCTATAATCAACTCACTGTGGGTTTTATGATAATTTTACAATTAATTCAAACTATAAAGCATCATTTCTATAAATATCACAGACATTTATAGTGAAATAATTACAGATTGTGAACTCTATACATTCAGCTAGAAAAATGGAATCAATTTAGTGTCTATAAAAGAAATATTATTCAATGTAAAATGTTAGTTAGTTAGTTAGTTACTAACACTCCCCACATGGCAACCTTGGCCTTTGGGGTAACCTCACCCCACCAAGTGATGACCGGACCCATTTCTCAGGTGGAGGCACCCAGAGGGCGGTGTCCATTACCTCCGATGATAGGGTGATAGTGAGGATGGCGGTGAGGTGAGAGGACCTACAGTTTTTACCGTGGACTCCGAACCACGTTGGGCATAGGGGATACTTCACGTGTGCTAGACAGAGGTGAAGGCGTGGATAGGGCCGACTTAAAATCGCCAACCCCAGAGCCGGGAATCGAACTCGGGACCCTTAGAACGGGAGCCGCGAACGAAACCACCGCGCTACCCCGGCGCCCCTCAATGTAAAATGTTATAATGTGTACAATTATTAATTCAAAAGTGGACATGTAACTATAAAACATGTAGTATTACTGTAGTATTACTTTGTAATGGGGCATGCTGTTGATATCAATAAAGAAAAAAAAAAGATAAAAACAGACGAGAAATAAACAGAGTTGGATGGAATTGAATTGAATGGAATTGAATATGTAAGGAACAGTGATCAGCAATAGATAATAAAATTGTGATTGTGTCTTTTGCATAGGATAATTGTTACAAGATTCCATATCTATCATAGCCCGCCTCGGTGGCGTAGATGGTAGCGTGTCTGCCTCACGTTCAAGAGGTCCCGAGTTCGAATCTCGGTCAGGGTGAGTTACCTGGATAAGGTTTTTTCCGGGGTTTTCCCTTATCCTGAAAGACGAATGTTGGGTAACTCTAAGCTCCATGGACCCCGGATACATTTGAGCATCATTTCACACATTTCATTCATCGTCCGATATGACTTAACGTTGGAGGACATAAAATAAAAATAAAAAAAATAAATAAAAAAAAACATATCTATCATAGCTTTTGGGATTATAGTATAATCTCTGCAGTAGTGAGGCTGCATAAATATACAGTGAATTCACCAACAATGGAGCTTCAATATCATCTTCATTGTTTCTTTCTTTTTCTTTTAAAAGGATAGAGAACAAGGCTTTTTTAAGTAGATGATAAATATTACTTCAGTATTCTATTTTGCTGCACAGTAATGCCAACATTTATTGCCTCACAGTGAACAGTATTGTGTTACATGTTGCTTATGTGTCCATTGTGAATTGGGCATCAGAAATGTTGTTTTCATATTAATTTAAAAATGTAGTCTAAAAGATACTAAATGATACAAGAGATTTAAGTTCTTTGAAGATCGGGAAATTAAAGTGAATATAAAAATAAAAACTGATGGTTTTCAAGTATGTGGGCATGAGGCTGGCAGTTGGGTTAGCAGGCTCAGGCTCACTTTGGGCTATTATGCCATGGATTATGTTTACAATGGTATTCAAAAGAGAAACAAAATTGAAGAAAGATGAACAATAGTTTTTAGAGGGACAAAAATTAGAAGTTGTGAAAGAATTTGAGTACTTGGTAGTTAGGATGAATAATAATGGAGAATGGAAAGCACATGGCAGGAAGGTGGTAGCCAAAGGAAAGGCAGCAATGTCAGGAATATGGATATGCAAAGCGAAACTTGATATGTCAAGCAAATGGTTAGAGAGAATGTGTGAAATACTGGTAGAGTCAAGGATGTTGTATGCTGCATAAATATGGGGGATGTCAAAAGTAGGTAATAAAACAGACCAGTTATACAAACAATTTGCTAAAAGGATGTTGGGATTGCCTAGATCAGTTCCAGAAGAAGTCTTATAGAATTAGGAAAAACCAAAATAAAGGTATAGTAATTGAAAGAGTCTTGAAATTTTGATATAAATGCTAGATTAAAGATGATGAAATCCTAAAGGTATGTATGAATCAACAAAAGAAAATGGGAAACAAAAGTTGGCGGTCAGGGGCAGAAAAAACTGCAGAAGAAATAGGAATGGGGGACTTATGGAGACTAGAAAACAGGAATGTTGCAGGTTTTTGGCAAATAGTCAGAACCAGAATGGAGGATATGGAAAGACAAGAAATATGGGGAGGGTTAGAAAACAGAAAATCAATAGTGTTATAGGTTAATAAAAAGAGAATGGGGAAGAGAAAGATATCTAGACCACTGTAAAAGGCAGGGAAGGGAAGGAATGGCTTTGATTAGAATGGAATCAATGTTCTTAAGGGGACTAAGAAATAGTAGGGTAGTTTACATTCTGACAGATTGCAGTACAGAGATAGAAAGTATGGGAGAAGATGCAAATTGAGTTGATAGCTATGAAAATGGTTATGGGCAAAAACTAAAGTAGAAGTAGAAATATGGGAACCTATTTTGGAAAGCTAAAGAAAAGTGAATGAGAAAAATAAAGATTGGGAAAGAAAAGATGCTGGGACAATAAGGGGAAACAGCAAACTGGAGTAGATGATGGAAGTGCCACTATGCTACTCAGCGTGGGTGCCAAGCAGGCTGAGCTAGCTAGGGTGAAAGAAATTCTACAAGAGATTTAAATACATTAAGAGCATAACACAAATGAAAAGTTAATAGCCAAATTTTAAAGAACTGTATTAATAGAATAACCAGCATCAAAACAGATGTCTACTCACCATGAGAATATTGGAGCCAAATGAGAATATGTTTTCACAAGCCTAATTTTATGCATGGAAAAAGAATATTTTGTTGTTACAAACACTGGATTATTTGAAATAATTAATCTGCTAAGCTGGATATCTAAAATCTGTAGGTTTAGAGACAAAAAAGACTTCCTCAGTGCTGACATATGTACAGTCTGAATCTGTAGCCTCATTCCAAGTAAACATGGAGTTCATAATATAAAAGGCATTTTTAAAATTCTGCTTTATTTATTTTGTAATTTCTACATTTGAAAGTGATCATGTGGATGTGATGTGGATGTGGAGGTGTCCTTTGGATGAATCAATTTTTACAGTAAACTAAACTGAACCCATTTAAAATGTACCATGGAGTGCATTTTAGTTAATTTAAGGTTATTAAAGTAACTCTCGCTTACTTCTTCGTAGACAGATACACGCTCCAGTAAACACAGCAACAAGTCCAATGATGGATATCACAACTGGCAGCACCACTCCATATTCAAAGTATCCTGATGGTGAGCTATCTGACTCAATTTGGACAAGGTCTGGCCCTAAAGTACCTGAAACACAGGCTTCTTTTATAAATGTCCAGCATTAGTGGTTAACTTAATTTTTACAGTATGTGTACAGAATGTGCTTCTCTGAACTCCAGGAGAAGTCATCTGAATGTTCTTTATTTCTACATAAATCTCTACAACCCAATAACAACTCACAACAGCTCAGTATCAGCAGTGACTGTCATCCAAGCATCTCAGTGTAATCATCTGCCCCTTGCATTCTCATTCTATTTATGTATATAGGAATTTATGTAATACAACATGACAAAACTATCCTCTATAAGTTAGAAGATCGTCTTATAAAGCCATAATATTTGTAGCATAAACATAAATAATGCTTTTCAGTTTCTGTTTATACTTTTGGGTCACATGATAACTGCAAAGAGAGATATTTCATTGTGAGGCTGAACATAATAAAAATTATACCTATGTACTACTCACCACCAATAATAGGAAGTGTGGTTGCTGAATATTCTGCTACGGAAGAACCTGCACTATTGGTTGCTGTTACTTTTAAATGGTATCTTGTACCTGGCCAAAGACCTGGGATAGTGAAGCTCTCTTTGCTTTGGATGTTATTTCCTGCTAAAACAATAGAAAAATAAAGTTCTGAATATTCATTATTCTTTTAAGTCAGTAGAGAAAATAGTATGGTTTCTAAATAACAGTTCCAGGAACAGTTTAACATGGTACATATTTTTAAATTTTCAGAAGGGAAGTGAATAAAGTTTTATTATGCTAAATAAATATTATGATTTGATTTTTGGACATGCTTGCTTCATTATACTAAAAATAAGTGTAAGTGAAATAAACATGTCCCAAAACGGACTCATAATATTTATGTATCTGAACTTGCACTCATGGTTATAAAGCTTTAAAATGGTTTTCAATCTTATTATATTCTTTCACTAAAGACAGGCAAGAACTTTACAGAATAAATAAAGTGAAATATGCATCATGAGTTCTTATGAATAGTGCCAGTATTCAAATAATTCATCTTATATTTTTATTTATATTAAACATCTTTTCTTAAAATAATTTATTTTATTAGTGTTCTCCCTAAATATTAACATGGTGCTGGTATTTAGTTTTTAAAGTGTTTCTTTGGCTGCTAGCACAGTAATAACCATTGTGGCTACATACCCTAAAGCCCTACTGTGATTCTCCATGGTCTAGGGATAACATGCTAGCCTCTGGTTCCCAAGATTGTGGATTCAAATCTGGCAGAGGGTGATGGAATTTGTTTGAGCATCAAACTATTTCGTATGGCTTTTTCAGAAAAGAAGTAAAGTCAGTGATCCTGTGTCACAGATTTATGGCATCTAAAAAATCTCAAGCTTGATAAAGGGGCCTATGAGCAAAAATTGAGCAGTATTTCATGCCCAATATAGAGTGAGAATCTGAGAAGCATAGCGGTTAAGGAGCATGCATAAATAAAAACTTAATTTACTAAAGCTCTACTAATACTGTAACAAATGAGAGCACCAGTTACTGCTAATCCCATTTTATTTGTCTACTAAGTGGTTATCATAGCACTAACACTGCCCGCCTCGGTAACGTGGTGGTAGCAAGTCTGCCTCATGTTCAAGAGGTCCCGAGTTCAAATCTCGGTCAGGGTGAGTTACCTGGATAAGGTTTTTCCGGGGTTTTCCCCTATCCTGAAAGACAAATGTCGGGTAACTCTTAGCTCTTTGGACCCTGGGCTCATTTGAACATCATTTCACCCATTCCATTCATCGTCTGATATGACTTAACGTTGGAGGACGTAAAATTACAAAAATAAATAAATAGCACTAACATAATACTTAAGTCACTGTTGCACATATTTGGAATAAAGGCTGGTTGGTATCTAATGTTCAGTAGTTGGCAATAAAAGCATTCACTCTTTTGCATTCCATATTTTGATGTTATGTTGCTACATTGACTAAAGGTTAGGCAGCGGAGTAGGTGGTTTCCATCCATATTTTCTTTAAGTATACAGAAAGGGCATGGTGGAGATCTCACTATGCAAACCCTGAATAAATGTTTACTGAGACTGTCATGGCCTGTTAGAAGTCTAAAAGTTGTCACAGAGGATTTTCTTGGTAGTGTATTGATTCTTGCTGTGCTGTTACATAAATTTACCTATAGTTTTCATTTTGTCTATAATATATTATATTCTTTAATTTTTTGATTATATGCTTAAATAATTATTCTTTTGATAGAGAGATAACTTAGTGGCTCATATGAATTTGACCTAATTTTACTGCCTTTTTTGGCTAGAAAGTCAGCTGTTTCATTATCATGTATTCCGCACTGTGCAGGTATCCATTGAAGTACTAATCTTTTATTTAAACTACGAGGGCTGTTCAGTAAAGAATGATCATACCTTTTTTATGGTCATAATTTTTTGCACCAAAATGCAATCTTATTGTATTCTATTAACTTAATGTGAAACAAACATGCCGTAGTAGTTTCACTGTTGGTACTCCTGGTTCCCGCCTGAGAGAACCAGATAAGTTCAGACATGTTCAGTATCGCCTACCGCTGCAATGGAGTTAACACGTGAGGAACAACATGCGGCTTTGAAATTCTGCTTTCGTCTTAACAAATCTTCAGTTGAGGTCTATACAATGTTACAGGAGGCCTATGGAGAGTCTATTCTTCCCTACAGCACAGCTCGAAGGTGGTTTAAAATTTTTAAAGAGGGGAGACAATCAATTTCAAAGGAAGGTGGACCTGGTGCTCCAGTTACTGCACTTATGGAAGAAAACATCAAAATTGCTGCTGCCATTGTGAGTGAAAATTGACGAATTACTTTAAGATCACTTTCTGAAATACTGAACATTTCATTGGGTGCCACCCACATGTTGCTCACAGAAACATTACACATGAAACATATTTGTGCGCGATGGGTTCCCAGATAGTTGATTCCCGAACAAAAGGACATTCGCATGCAGGTCTGTATGCAGTTTTGATGTTAGAGGAAGATGCAGAGTTTTTTTTCAAACATAATCACTGCTGATGAAACTTGGCTACATAATTTTGATCCTGAGAGCAAACAGCAAAGCTCAGTATGGAAATCTCTTTCATTACCAACCCCCAAAAAAGCAAAAGTGGTTGCTTCTGCTGGGAAAGTTATGGCCATCACAATCTTTGTTATTCATGGAATGGTTTATCAGCATGTTCTACCTGCACACACATCAGTAACTTGCAATACTACAGGAATGTCCTGAAAACATTGCAAGTGCATATCAGACACAAAAGACCACATCTCCATGAAGCAGGCTGGATGCTGCACCACGATAATGCTTGGCCGCATATTTTCAATATTATTGCTGAATATCTTGCAAAAATCAACGTGAAGTGTATCCCTCACCCTCCCTATGGTCCGGACTTAGCCCCATGTGACTTTTTTCTATTCCCTAACTTGAAGAAACGCTTTAGTGGGAGGCATTATCCATCATCAGAAGCAGTGGGTAAGGTTGCGGAGGCGATTTTAAAGAATCTCTCAAAAAATGGTTTCCAGCATGTCTTTGAAGACTGGCAGCAATGCTGGGACAAGTGCATCGCATTCAGGGGAGACTATTTTGAGGAGGACCATCAAAATTATGAGGATGAATAAAGGTACGTTGTCAGAAAAAAATTGTGATCATTCTTTATTGAAGAGCCCTCGTAATTAACTGTTTTATGATTTTACGGCATTCTGTGAATATTTAGGTTTTTAGGTGCTATATCAGGTATTATGGGTATAATAGCTGCTCTAGAGTCAGATAGTAATACAAATTTTTCAAATTTATTTATATAATATAGAAGATTTTGTAAGCTCTGAAGGATTGCCAACATTTCTCCATCAAAATTTGTAGCATTTAAACTTAATCTTTATATTTAAAATAAACTGATCTGTCAAATCAAATCACAATTGAACTATCACTGCTGTATCATAATTTACTTTAAACTGCACTTGGTGCCAGTATCCACTGAAGATTTTGTAATCCTTTTTTAACTGTCTCTTGACACAGTTATTTAACTCACTGACCCACAAATTCCTTGCTGGGTAGCTTTTATCTCCTTGTATACAGCGCAAACCCTAGAGGAAATATTCTCAACTGCAAAGCTTCTGGACAGAGTCAAAAGAAATTATCTAGAGATGCAATAGCACATACCATGACTATTGCACTTCCCAGGGTATTGCTTGCAAGATGATTGATCATTAGTGCAGGAGGATGGTAGGGTTGGATCAGTAGTGCTAGTCCCTCATGGATGCTGTGACAATACTATTCTGATGAATTCTGAAGCCTCGGCATCTTATTTTAGGAGTGACATATATTTCATTCTGTTTTAGTAGAACATGCATAAATAGACACTTAGAGAGCAACCTCAGGTTGCAACCCCAGGTCTGAAGGAACCTTTTATTATGTAAAAACTAATTAAAAGTAGTTTAGAGCTTTTATTTTAGTGAAATTAACACTCCTTTCTATTTATGTGTTATCATTAGATGGGGACCATTATTATATTTGAAAATTAATACCTTTACAATGCTGTCAAGTGTACAATACAAACTATACTGGGTAGAAGATAGCCTGGAGTCTACTGGTATCATTTGCACTACATAGTAGTTAATCCTATCATCCTTTTTTGTGTAGTCTATATTCTAAGCAAAATAATTCTTAAACCTTTCATAGCTATCCTGTGATGTACACTCATAACTGATAGCATGTCACAACAACATGAATGCAAATTACATCTGAGAAACAGACACACTTCATTTTTATATGTAACCTGTAGCAAAATACCTGTTAGCCAATCATCTTGTGATGCTTCCTTGTACTCAATACTGAATGCAGATATGGGACAACCATTATCAGCCCATGCTCTCAAATGCAGGGTGATACAGCTGGTGTTGCTCTCTAAGAATTCCCCATGGCTGGCTTTGAGTGGCTGTGCACCTTCAGTTCGAGCAATAAGAGTCTGACTAGGAGAGCCACTCCCAACTGCATTATATGCCATGAGTTGAATCTGATATTCTGTACCACAAGAAAGACCTTGTAAACGATAGAATGTGGCATCTCTTGGCAATGAACGCTCTTCCCATTCTCCTCCTTCTTCACGTCTGAAGTTCAGAAGAAAACCACGAACTGCACTGCCTCCATTTTCAACATTGCCCCATTGAAGTTGTAACCAATTAGTTCCAGTAGCTGCTACACGAACCACTGGAGAAGATGGAGAAACTGAAAAGTAATCGAGCTTTAATATTTTATTTGCTCTGAAAGTATTAGCAGCAGTAGTGAAAAGAGAGCTAAATTCTGAAGATTACATTGAGAATTACAAATAACATTTTGGGGAAAACACAATGAAGTGAATTAATTATTAAAGAAATGTAACTAAGTAGATTACTTACACAAAATTTTACTATTTTTCTATTTATTTTGAATATCTTTTAGAAGTAAGATTTTTTAAAGTATGCCTATATTAAATAGCAAAATTGATAAGCTTTTGAATTGGTGATTCACTAATTACACTGCTTTAATAATGCATTGAGAATTTATTATACATATTTGTAATTTTAACTGCACAAGATCAATATTTTAGAGAGGCTTAAGTTATAGAATGTATAATGCATTTCAAAATATGAACTAAAAACATTGAATGATGGGGTGATAAATCTGTATTTCTCTAATATTTGAAAAGAAGCTGATTAGTGACTAATTTTGATGCTATACATCAATGCTGTTACTACCCGTCTCTGTAGTGTTGGTGGCAGTGTGGTAAAAGGTCCTGAGTTTGAATCTCTGTCAGGTTAAGTAGCCTGGATAAGGTTTTCTATGGGGTTTTCCTTTATCCTGAAAAATGAATGTCAGGTAACTCTAAGCTCTATGGACTGTGGGTTCATTTGAACATCATTTCACCCACCATCCAATATGACTTAGAATTGGAGGATGTAAATTAAATGAAGATGCTGTTACTGTATATTTAAACTCTAAGTTGCATAAATGCAATGTATCTTGGGTTATTAGGTTTTAGGCTATTTTATGTTAATATCAGAGAGGTAATTATTTTAATATGTATATTAAATGTATACTTTATATGTTTTAAAACCAGAGAATGAATTTTTAAAGAACTAAACATTTTAAGCCTGAAATATCCTAATTTTCCATAACATTACTTCCCAATTCATTTTCTCTATAATTTTATTTAAATACCCCTTATATGAGGCCCACTCCTATTTAACTATGAAACACACTTGTGCTCGTCACCAGGAATAGCAGTTTGCAAGCAGCTGAATTCATGAACTCACAGCACTAACTTCAAAGAAATGTAATGTAGTGAAAGAATGCTTTTGTTGTACAAAAACACATCATGAGGAAACCTAAAATGTTTTATTAAAGAAAGCTTAATAATAATTTACAATAATTTGAAAAAGCAAATTGGAATTAAAAATGTGAAGTAATGCAATAATTAAAAATTATACAATAAGTCGACTGAGACACTCTACACTTCACATACTTCAATTTAATTTACAACTTTAAAGGCAGTGGTAGTTAGTG
Organism: Mantis religiosa; assembly: GCA_030765055.1. NCBI lineage: Eukaryota > Metazoa > Arthropoda > Insecta > Mantodea > Mantidae > Mantis > Mantis religiosa. The sequence goes on along the minus strand of CM060948.1, from coordinate 154,216,412 downwards.
ATCATATACCAATGTACATGCTGTGAAAATTGCACTAAAATTATGGCATTTCTCATTGAATCTGAACCCTAATGCAAACAAAAGAGGAAGACACATACACGTGTTGTCTATAACTTTCCAGTACGGATAGAACCTACAGTGTCGCCAACTGAAATGATTTCATCCACATTATGATCCACTCAGAGAAGGGATGCAACAGTCAGTTTTCAATGCATGCTCTGAAGAGATATCCCTGTTTATCCTAAGGTACTGCAGTTATCGTAGCACTCTACAGTGGAGCATTTGAAAACAGTTGGATCTGTGAGTATAATTTTCAAATACACCTTTTTGCCTTCCATTTTTGTTAATGGGGAACACTGATGCTTAAGGTGTAGGAGAAGTAAGATATCTATTGTATTTCAAATGGGAAGGTGTTTGTCCTTGAGTGCTACTAGGTGAGCAACCAATCGGAGTCCTGTGGTATTGTCGTATTGCATTCCTCCTAAGTGGTGTGTGACGAGTGGCAAACTAATCAATCTCTAATAGATACTATTTGCACTAAGACAAAAATTCAGATTGTGCAAAACCTGATCAATGAGGAAGTAGAGAGCAATGTATTTAACATAACCGTAAAAAAAACCATATTTTTAGCTCAAATTGTATTTGGGCTCAAATTATGTTGCAAACAGAAATAATATTTTTAAATTGACGAACGTTGAACGACTTATTGATGAAGAAATTAACAAGGAACACAAGAAGACTGGGAAAACTGTGTGAGACATCAGATAAACTACAAGAAGACGACTTTTGTAAAGAAATAGCATGTAACGATATTCTGGAACCTATCGACATAAATTTGCAGTTCCCAGACTTTGAAGACAATGACAATGATGAATTATCTCTTAACGTAAGTAACATTCACAGCTATATGGATGCACCGCTGGTATTTTTGTTGGATTAGAAAAATAAGTAATTCATAAACTGTAATTAACTTCAAACTAAATATTTGAAACATCTGCGTAATATACGAATATTCATGTTGCAATTGTGATTTCAACAACAGATTTTTATAAAACTTTGGAAAATTCAGTTTGCGTTCCCTTACGTCTAGCGCCATGAACACTCGCAAGTGTGCAAGAGAGAGGGAAATATAAAAAGAGTGAGGATAACGAGGTGGCAACGGTGAAGGCTCTAACGCATCTGATTCGCTACAGGCGAGAACTCTTCCCATTTGAAACTCATAATAGGACATATTAATATATTACCAAAGCTACATAGATTGTCAAAACATATAAGCAACATACTTGATCTTAGTTCATCTTCAGTATAAGTATGGTATTGTGGAAATGGAACTGGTAGCTCCTCAGAGTATGGAGCATATTTGATGGTATGCTAGGATATGGATTTTATTTTCTATTCTTGGTATTTTTGTAATACGTAATGTCAACTATATTAAAGGAGCAATTGTCATGATGGTTGGTTAGGGTTCTCCATATTTGAGAAACTGGAAATAACATACATTTTCTTCTTTTGTATAACAAACTCTCTAAGGTAGAGCTACAGCTACTGCAAGAAACATAAGGAGCTCATGCTACATTTTGATCTCCAATTGCAACTCCAAAATGAACTTTGTAAGCATCATAAAATTTTGTTCCAAGCACAATTTTATGCTTCACTTGTTTAGATCGTGTATAATGTTCACAAATATAAAATGTGTGTGCAGAAATTTGCAATGTCTAGATGTTAACATCTTTAATTTAAGGAGAAATACCAATTGTTTTTATAACCACAAAAATACAACAGTACTAATGGTATATTTGTGTTCATCTCTTTGATTTCATATAATTAACACTAAAAAGGGATCATAAACAATTTTTTTACATAATATTACTACTAAAGAATAAACTTTTAATTCCAAAAATATTACTTTTCTGCAAAGAAAAACATATATGTACTTCACCAATTCATTTAAATAAAAACCTAGAACTTTAAGAAAATATAAATAATCTGATTCCATAATAATTAAAAGAGAGCATTAAATATTTATAATATAAAGGAATACATGTAAAAAGAACTGTAATGTACACTCATATAATGTAAGGAATAAAGCTGACTATTTTAGGACCACACTAAACAACACTAAACAACACTAAACAACAGATCATTAGAAAGTATAGGAAAAGACATGTATAATAGATTTCCAGATAAAGTAAAGAATACTAAACTATGTAATATTAAGAATATAAAAAGGTATTTGTCAGAACAAGTTTTTTATAGTGTGGAAGAGCACAAAGCAAAAAATGGAAAATAAACAATGTACATTTTAGTTTCTAAGCAGTGCATATTGTGACTTTGTGGGTTCGTGGAATAAAAAGTCCAATTACACCACTCAACAATGTTCTTTATTTCCACCGACTTACAGTTTAACACTTGCCAATTACACAAAATTACTTGCTGCACACAATTACAATTTACCAGTTCGTCCGTTGCAACTTCACTTGTACTTGCGATTACATAAACTCCGATACTCATACACAGTTCGTACAGTCCCGTTGCACAATCCTTTCGTTCCTTAACACGTCACTGACTAACTCACTAACCAACTGATTGACCAACCAACCAACAACTGACTGACTAACTAACTAGCTGCAGCCCTTTTTATAAGCATCTCGCCGTCTTCTAGACGTTTCCAGATGATGAAAGATCCCGTAATTTCTGGAACCAGGTGGAAGAGAAACAGACCTCCCAATTATGTTTCTTTCCCCGGTCGTCCCTGTCACCGCTATAAGACAAACGAGGGGAGGTGTGGCTAACGCGGTCCTTCCCCCTGCCTTCCGTTCGCAGCTGGTTCACAGGGTGCTCCAGTGCCCGCGTTACACTGCTCCCTCCTCAAAGCTGTTCGCCCCGAACAGCCCCAACGTAGCGTGCGAGGCGGTCCAGGTGTACCACCAGCATCTGTTCGGAGTCTCAGCCAGAAGTAGCGCTGCCGTAGTTTGTGAATTATTCGGTTCGCTCCCAGGTGTCCTCCTGAAGTACCGGCGTGCACTTCCTCCAAGACTTCCGGGACCTTACTCCGGGGAAGTACCAACTGTCCTCTCTGCGCCTTCCCATCGGGTGACTCCCATACCCGGAACAGCACGCCCTCTCTGGTCTTCAACGAGTCCCATTGGGCCCAGTGCGACTTGTAGGTGGCGCTCCTCGGTGCGATGTCCTCCCAGGTTGGTCTCGTCCCTGCGTCCACTTCCCTCAAGAGTGGCCCCAAGTCTGCGTCCGCCAGCTGCTCCCTCCTCAGGCCTGCGCTATCCCAGCCTTCAGCAGGCACTGCCACAACTACTCGGACTGCTGCGGCACGCTCCTCCTCTTCCACTCTTGTGCGCTCGTGGCCGTCCTGGATCTGCGATAGGACACCTCCAATGCAATGGTCGCTGGCGTCGGTGTCCACAATGAAGGCGCCACCCGGTTGTGGGAAACCCAAAATTGAAGCACTGCACAGGGTCCCCTTCGGGTGCTGGAACGCTTCTTCGGCGTCCTCCGTCCACACATAAGGCCGGTTTTCCTCCGTCAGGCGGGTGAGGGGTGTTGCGATGTTGTCGGCCTTTTCCTCTAAATCATTAAGGCGGTCGTCTACTTGACCCTTCCGTTTGTCCAGGTTCGCGACGTCATCCCTCACGTCGGCCAACCGTTCCTCGAACTTTGCGGCGAAAGCCTCGTTCGCCACCTTCATTTCGGTAGCCGGACCGTCATTCGCTGCTCTCATTTCCGTGGTTAACTCGGCCTTTACTTGTTCCATCTTCTCGGCGATGTTGTCCCTAGCCGTCCTGATTAGTTTCAGTTCCGCGGCCAGGTTATTTCTAGTCTCCAGCTTCTCTGTTAATTCGGCCTGCATTTCTTCCATCTTTGCGGCCAGGTTGTTATTTGCCGCTTCTATTTCCGTTGTTAATTCGGCCTTCATTTCTTCCATCTTCCCGATTAGTTCGGCCTTCATTTCCATCATCTTCTCCAAAAAATTTTCCAATGCCGCGTCCATGGTTGTAATGTTCGGTGATGTTATCTTCCCGCTTCCTGACACCAGTGTGACTTTGTGGGTTCGTGGAATAAAAAGTCCAATTACACCACTCAACAATGTTCTTTATTTCCACCGACTTACAGTTTAACACTTGCCAATTACACAAAATTACTTGCTGCACACAATTACAATTTACCAGTTCGTCCGTTGCAACTTCACTTGTACTCGCGATTACATAAACTCCGATACTCATACACAGTTCGTACAGTCCCGTTGCACAATCCTTTCGTTCCTTAACACGTCACTGACTAACTCACTAACCAACTGATTGACCAACCAACCAACAACTGACTGACTAACTAACTAGCTGCAGCCCTTTTTATAAGCATCTCGCCGTCTTCTAGACGTTTCCAGATGATGAAAGATCCCGTAATTTCTGGAACCAGGTGGAAGAGAAACAGACCTCCCAATTATGTTTCTTTCCCCGGTCGTCCCTGTCACCGCTATAAGACAAACGAGGGGAGGTGTGGCTAACGCGGTCCTTCCCCCTGCCTTCCGTTCGCAGCTGGTTCACAGGGTGCTCCAGTGCCCGCGTTACAATATATACTTTTGGGTATATTTTTATGTTTTCTTACAATGTAAAATGACGTATCCTCTGTATGAAATATAGGGGATGAATAAATTGAAATTGAAACTTTACTGATCAGTAACAACATAATAACTGTTATAGAAGAAGACTACCTACCAAGAACTCTGACAAAATAAATTATTTCATCAGAACCGTTTGCATTGCTGACTGAACAAGTATAGTTTCCTTGATGTTGACGCTGTATATCTGCAATATGAAGTGATCCATTTGTGTGTATACTGAATGCTTCTCCAGTAATGGATTTGCCCTCTGTTCCTAACCACAAACGTTCAGGTGGTGGAATTCCAACTGCAATACATGGAAGTTGAACAGAACCACGTCTTCTTACAGATATCACTTCACCAAAGGAGATTATAGCTGCTGGTACTGTAAAACATTAATAGTTTGCATACATTTTAATCTAAGAACTGCCTCTATTTAACAATATTTGTCCACCCACTTTTAAACAAGATTTTGAACACCTACTTAAAATTATTAAACTTAAAGGTGCAACAAAACATACATTTTGAAATAGTAACTTACATAAAAGCAAGCAAAAAGACTTTAGGAAATTCTGTTAATAATGTCTCAATTTTGAGTTTCATATAATATATCAGGAATATAATTTTGAGTCGAACTAATACTCAATGCTTCACTTATTGCTAGTATTTACCTAGAACGCATTTTGTTAGGATCTTCCTAACATCATCAGCTGTTGTCGACTAATGGACGTCGGTTCGGTGAACTCCTCAGAGATGATAGGTGTGTCTCTGTTGATATCTTGATGAACTTGAAATTTGGGTTTTCTTTAAAGGTAATGTCGAAATTAAACAATGAACAAAACCCAAATTTCAAGTTCATCAAGATATCGACAGAGACGCACCTATCACCTCCGAGGAGCTCACCGAACCGACGTCCATTAGTTGACAACAGCTGATGATGTTAGGAAGATCCTAACGAAACGCGTTCTAGGTAAATACTAGCAATAAGTGGAGCACTGAGTATTAGTTCAACTCAAAATTATATTAATTTTGTGCTTCATTGTATCATAGTCCTTACACAATGGAATATCAGGAATGTCTGCTGAAAATTTATAATAGAAAGAAAATTCATTTTTCTGTTTTTCTAAAATTGAAGAAAACATCCAATATATGAACTATTCTACTTCCATTTTACACTGCATTTATACTGGCACAAACAGACAAACTATAGTACTCCTGTCACTAAAAATTAATATAAAATATAGAACTTAAGGAATCTTCTGTATTCTTAGCTTTGGCTATGTTATACTTCTTTATCAAAGAAGAAGCATTAAAAGGTTTCTCAGATTGCGACAAAGAAGCTGATTTTACCTTACTTAATATCCTACATCAGTTATTGTGCCCTAATAACTTCTAATTAATATCATGCTTTAAAAATACTTCCAGTTTTGCTTTCTTTCAACTGTATATTAGCATATATTTTGGTTACTATTTACCTCGATTAGAAATGGTTGCATATACTACTGGTGTGCTCTGCCCTTCACCAACACGCGTGGATGCTGTTACCCAAAATTCATAAGCTTCACCTTTATGTAAATCACGCACTTCATAATGTGTGTGAGTTGGTAGAAGTCTTCGCTTCATTAAATCTCGTTCCTGTCCTGCTTTCAGTACTCGCCAGTATACACCATAGCTTATCAGTATGCCATTTGGACGTGCAGGTTTCATCCAGCTTACAATCAAAGATGTAGGAGAGCTAGCAACCACCTTGATCTTGCTTGGAGGCTCTGGAGCTGAAACAACACACATTACTGTATGAGAAATCTTGAAATAGCTACACTAATTCCCTCTAAATCCAATTTACACTTTCCTTAAACCTCACAGTTATGTCCTCTACAGGCCTGGCACATACCTTTATCGTTGAGAAATTGATTAAAAAATTCAGGTGTGTCTGATATTAAAATTCCCAGTGTCTGATTTAAAATTCCCACTAGTCTTAAAAATGGCCACATATTTCACTCTGACAGCAGCAGTGCACTGAGGTAATGAACAAGAGTTGCAGGAATTTGCAACAATGCTATCTCTGTCTCAGATTTTGCTATTTGTAGCCTATAAAAATTATTATCTTTTTTTTTTAAATCTGGATTTGTAATCTAATGTTAAATATTGAGAATGTTAAATGTATTCTAACATTTAAAAGAGAAGGCGAGTGTTCCAACAAATTAAAAATGTTATTTAACATTTTGTATGAACACATTTTCATATACATATATGCCTACCTTTCTAGTTCCTAGTTTTCTTTTTAATTTCATTATTAAAAGTTATCGTAAACTTAGGTCAATACAGTCCCAGGCATAATAAATATTATTTAAAGAACAAATGCAGAAGGATATTTATAAGTTTCATATTTAAACTTTTATGGCAAATGCAGTAAAATGTTCTTAAAAACACTATTGACTATGGTATGAATTTTGAGCTAAAGATTCATATGGCCTAGCACAAGAGCATTTACAGCAATATATGTGTTAATATACAACAATAAAAATATATAATTTGTATGATTTTTACTGGGTATTATTAAATAAATGATGTAGATTTAAGCATGTTTTTAGGTAACTGCAAGTGTTATAACTAGGGATGGGACCTTTATACCATCAAAATCTCAATATTCTTGTTTGATACACAGTGGCATCAAACCATGTCCAATGCTTTGAGATAAATCTTTGTTAGTTTTGATACTTTTTGATAAGTTTCAGGTTTTGCATTATTGAAAATAGTTGCATTAACTTTATGCTTTAGCTTTATGCTTTAGCTAAGAAATGAACGAGGTTAAGCTTGCATTTTCCCCAGAGAGTTGCGACTGTATTTTGCTATAGTTTCTGATAATAAACGTAAAACATAGCCCATGGCATAATAGCCCAAATTGAGCTTGAGCATGCCAACATGACTGCCGGCCTCATGTCAACATGTGCAAGGCAGAGGTGGGAGATCATCCAACCGATACAGTGAGGAGATGTGCTTGGCATCTCGGCACCCCTAGCCGGAAAGTTGGCTTTCTAGACCAGGGTTTGCTATCTAGCGTAGCTCCTCAATTTCCTCACAATGCTGAGTGGGCACCAGTCCTGTACTTGGGACTTAAAATATGCACCCCACAAGGGTGGGATTGATCCAGGTGCATTCTGGATGCAGGTACCAAAGCACACACTCTAGCTCACTATGCCACGGTTCAGGATGTTACCGATAAACCTTAATTATATTTCCTATGAATGAACGCAGCATTCCTAGACATGTATCTAAATGAAAACATGCAAAAGAATGGGGGAAGGGTTATCGGTACTCATGTAACATGTACTTTAAGTGAGTTGTGAGTGAAGCTGATGCACTAAATCATGTTTTTGCAATAGCTTGGGTTTGGCAACTCATTACATTTACCTACTCTGATGGCCATATCTGTAAATCCAAGAGAAACAAATTAGAACTTAAGCTAGGAAACAATTCAGTGTATGGAAATATTTGTTTGTTTCTTCAATCAGTTTTGCAAGTAAAACTAGGTCAATACTGTACCTTTCCATAAATATTTTGTTTTATCAATGTACAACAGTGATATTGAATAAAACGTGAGTGAAGTGTGAAACTTTTTTGAAATAGTAGTAATAACACAGCAGTATGTAACCTTGCATAAAAACATTTTCTTACGTGGTAAGTCACAATGTACAACAAACTTGAAGAAATATGTTACATTCATCTACTGAATGAAGTTTACAGAACCTCAATTAAGAAAGCTTTGTCTATGCATGAGCATCAGTTGGAAGCCAGGTGTACGCAACATTAATGAATATGAAAATATGAATATGAATGTAGGTATATGTAGGTAATCAGCGTCATGAATTTATCCAGAAAATGCCTCGAAAACCACTTGGTTCATGATGCGTACCTAATGACTGTTAAATTTTTAATCATAAAGGGAAGGGAATTCAGATTTCAGTAAAGAGCTTCCACAAAAAAAATAGATGCTATACATACAATTAGAAGAAAAGGTTGATGTTATTGTTCTGTGTAAGTAGAAATGTTGGTAGGGAGCCTGTTTAAGGGAGTAACTTAAGGTTTCAGTTACACAACATAATGCAGACACAATTCAGTCACATAGAATTATTTGTTTGGGTGTCATTAGACATTTGCAGACTTTTTTTGTTGTTGTAATTTACGTCCTCCAATGTTAAGTCATATCAGATGATGAATGAAATGGGTGAAATGATGCTCAAATGAGTCCAGGGTCCATGTAGCTTAGAGTTACCTGACATTCGTCTATCATGATAAGGGAAAATCCTGGAGAAAGCCTTATCCAGGTAACTCACCCTGACCGAGAATCGAGCTTGGGACTTCTTGAATGTGAGGCAGACACGCTACCATCTACGCTACTGAGGTGGGCATATATATATGCAGATATGTCTCCCATAATGGCTGGGGAGTATGGAACTTCATGGGTGGTGATCAGACCTGCAGATGTTTGTAGCTAGGAGCAAAGTTATACCAGAAACAGAATAGAAGTTTAATACTTGTAGGAAACCAGCCACAGTTATTGATAATATCGCTGAGAATTATAATATATTCAACCTAAATCAGTGGTTATTACAATTATTTTCAGAGTATTAATTTTGGCAGCTTTTCAAAACTAAATGATTGAAATTTTCATTAAATATTTTATATCAAGAATCTGTGGTATTTAAAGTAAAATCACATTCACATGCATCCTGAGAGAAGAATTTCATCAGTCACAATATTGGCTAAGCAAATAATGGTAGCAGGGAACTTCAAGACCTTGTGCAGAACAAAACAAAAAAAAAAAGCTTCAAGTGAACTAAGGAAGAAAATAACTGAGGCACCTAAGTAGGAAGTATTAGGATAAATAGCTTGAAGGAAGCATAAGGTACAGCCAAGAAAATAGGACAAGAAGTAAATCTAATAGGGCAAATGCAGAGAGAAACAAGTGTAGCAGCATAGGGAATTAAGAAAATGAGAAGCAGACGGGGAAATTGACAAGAAGTGATGTATTGCAAAGGGTGACCAGGCTTTAAAAATGGCTAGGCAAATTGCATACTAATAATATTAAGGGCATTTAACTACATGGGCATCAGTGCAGGCATATTGCAGGAAGGGTAGTAAGAGTAGAGAGGGGTTGTGAGAGGTAGAGGAGAGATTGGGAGCAAGCAAGACAAAATAATAAGTAATCAGAAGAAAGGTTGATAAAAGTGACAAGTAAAGTTTAATAATTATACTAGGGAAAGGGGAGAAGTTTAAGTGAGAACTTGTAGAAAATTGTGGATGAGAACCAAGCTGAGTGAAGTAATAGGAGTTCACCAAAACAACATTCAATAGTCAACATTAGCTGAGGATGTTAGGAAGGTCCTAACAAAATGTGTTCTAGGTAAACACTAGCAATATATGGAGCATTGAGTACTTGTTTGATTCAAAATTAATTTAATAGCAATAAGTTGAAATAAGAGGTAAATAATAGACAAGAAAGACAAAAATTGGGTAAAGAGTAAAAACTGAATACAAGATAGACCAGTAAAAGAAATTAACTACCATGAGTAAAGGAAAAAATAATGTTTAAAAAGGGAGGGGAAACATTTGAAACCAATAGTAGAAAGGAGCAAGCATGCATCAAGCATGTAAATGTGTTAAAGCACTATCCTAATGGCAAAAGGTCCAGGTTTCAGGTCAGGGGTGGTCTACGATATATTCTCTTTAGTACTCAATAAATAATTATTATTACCTATCTATATACAAAAGCTTAATTTTCTCTTTATGTCTAATTAATTGAGATGAATATTTGTGTACATACTCTCATTGTGCATTTGGTTATAGCTACAAGGAAGGATATAGGAGGACAAAGAGATTGTGAGATGTTTAAAAATGGGACACTGTATGCTTCTCTGGAATTTCTACTCTCTTTCCATGACATCACAAAAAATATCTGAATGATGTCAGCACTTTAAAGAATGACATTGAAATATGCAATATATAAGCAATAACTATCCTGAAAGTGGTAAGAAAAAGATTATTCAAATAAGTTGGGAGTTTTAAAGAGATATACTCTTTTTATAGGAGATTTTTGTCTATCTTTTATGGTTTATTAGATATAAAAAATTATACAAATTTATTCTTAATAAAGTGGGCTTTGCAGGCTATTGCCAGAAAATTCAAAGTATTCTTTTTAATTGTTATGCAAATATCTTAAATAGTATGTGATATTATAATCAAATTCAGGAGAGACACTTTTCAGAAGACTGAAAGAAATGAAATATTTTCCAAGTAAAGGTTAAAGACTTAAATTGGGAGATTTCTTTGAACTTTTACATCTTTAAAACATACCCAACTTTGGTACAATGTTTCATATTTATTCAAAAATTCATTTTTGAGTTATGCTTTTCATAGATGCATATAATATTTTCTGGTTAAAGATATAAATGAAGAGATAAAGAAAAAGTGAATCAGCTTAGGCTTCCTATCTTGTTAGAAAAGTTTTAATTAAATACAGGAATATAAAATGTAAATAATAGTATTTATTTATTTAATTTATATTGATAATTCATGGTCCTTAAATACAGAGGTGAACGTCACTATGATAAAGTAATATGGCCATATATTTTTTTCTATTTATTTATTTTGCCAAAGCTTGTAAAGTTTGATACCGAAATTAGGGATTCAGTAAATTAGATAGGAATATGGGGTATTTGTTAAATATGAAACAGGATTTTGTTTAGCAATTTATGAGAAGGGAAAGCCATCATCGCAGGCGGTCCCAGGGTCGACATTTGAATAGAAGTGGCCTTCTTAGACCCTTCTTTTGTAAATGATGACTGTAATAAGAGACACAAAGGTGCACATGTGACAAAAGATCAACTTGAGTAGGGGAATTTTGGTGTGATTAACAGAGTTGCTTGAAAGGAATCTGACAGCTGGACTGACTGTCTGGGTGGACAGACATGATCCGAGAAGGAATGTATTTTTTCCTGCACAACTAACGAACTACATGTTATCACATAATCTGCATTTCATATATGGTAACTACGGACAATGATATAGATTGGTTTCCCTTAGTCGACAACTTCGTGATTTATGTGGTTATAAAGAGAAGCAGTGATTAAACCAGTCTTTAACTTGGTTCCAGTGTCATCAGTGTCATCCTTACTCCTATATATCCACGCATACCCTGAGAGTACCGTTTTACTCTAAACTGAGGCTAGACTGCGGATTGCTTCAATCGGCATAAGGTTTCCCTTAGTCAGAGTGGTGATAAGTTATTACCAGTGACAAATAAAAATGAATATAAATCTTTAAATAGAGAGATACGCAAAAAGTGTTTTCCTTATTAAAATCAAGGGCAAAAATTAATTATTCTTCTAAGCAAAAATAAAAATAAAGTCAAATATAAATATTTCTTATACTGTTTCCAATGACTTAAGGTACAAAGGAAATAATTATGATTTAAGCAGTTTGGTTAATACCTGAATGAATAAACAATATAACTGCAAAACTTCAGTTTGTTTATAAAAATGCATCACTTACCAGCCTCATCTGTAACACAATATACTGGAATACTCTTCACACCATCTCCAACATGAGTGTATGCCCACACTTGCACACTATAGTTGGCATGTTTCTGAAGTCCATGTAATTCAGTGCTAATGTCAGAGATGACTTTCGTTTCAGCCTCTATGTGTCCTGTATTTAAAAAAAATTTATTTTATACAATATATCCGTTCTCTATGTTCTGACTGCTTTTTAATTATTGCAGGAATTTATCTTCTAGATGATATCTCTACTGAACATAAATTAACATATATCGAGATTTAACTGTATTGGAACACCACAGTGAAGCGAAATAATTATTAATTTTTAGATGAGTCGTATTTATTACACATCTGCTTCACTTTCGTGAAGTGAAGCAGATGTGTAATAAATACGATTCATCTAAAAATTAATAAATTAACCTGTTTTAAATGATACTGATGGTGAGAGATTCTGTGTAATTCCATAAGGAAATTCTGATGTTTCAAAATTTGTTTGAAGTCCTGTCAACTGCCAGGGTCTTTTAAACATTTAAATGGAACAAATAAAATGAAATATAAAAACTATCTCTGGAATAAATCATACGGGGTTTTAACTTAAAGCTGATGAATTGGTATGGTTAACTTAATTGTTGGTATTTTTGTTCTCCCTGTATTTTTATATTACTGTATATATTGTACTCACATATTAATGTATATAAATTAATTATTTCTACTTAGGTACCCATATCCTTTATAACTGTAATTTGATGATTCTTGTAAAATGCATTTACAACTGATGAATAAAGAAAGAAAGGAGAAAAAGTGGTAATTACTTGTTTAAAATGTGATTCAGGCCACTTTTAAATATTATCTATTTTATGCGTGATTGGACAAATTTAGTAACAGTGGCATCAAAATTAATTGGGAAAACTATCTGTAATCGGTTTATTGACACTTTGTGACTTACATTTATATATATTATTGAGGGATTAGTTTCAGAAGCCATTGCTTCTATTTTCAACCTCTCTCCAACTAGCATCTCTCTCAACAAGACAGAGATAGGAGAGCAGACGACAACAGACACTAGTTAGACAGAGGTTGAAAATGGAGGCAATGGCTTCCGAAACTAGTCCCTCGATAATATAAAAATATAAGTGACGAAGTGTCAATACATGGACTACAAATAGTTTTTCCGACTTTATTTTCATTCTTAACCAATCACATACTCAAATAAGCACCACTTATTCATAAACAACGTATACCAATTAACAAACTACAATTTTTATACATAGCATATTAATTTAAATAAGTGCAACATTCTTCAAATAATGAACATTCTAATTTAGAAACAAAATTCTGATTAGAATGATGTCATAACTTGAAAAACCTAATTTTACAATAAATTCAGTAAATATGAGCAGAAATATGACTACAGAAGGAACCTGGAAAGAAAATTTATCCAACACCAGAAGTTGAAAGCTCATTAAGATTAAGTTACAGAAATACTGGGTTCCAAACTGTGTTTTGTTATGAATGAAATATGGTATAGTAAGAAAAAGGAACTGCACTCTTTTTTTGTACCCGTTACCCTTCACAGTTATCCATGTGTATTATAAGTCAATTTTATATCCACTTTTATTATCATAATAACAATCTTTATTGCTTAGAAATTACTTGAAAAGAAGCAATACAGATTTGGTTTAGCACAAGATACAGAAGCACTCAATTGTTTATATCACAAGTAGCACTTTTTTATGTTGTAGGCTCATGCAAACAAACAAACAAACAGACAAACAAACAAACAAACAAACATAAAAAGTAAAAATGTTCATTTTCAAAAGTTTACAAATGGCAACCAGGTAGACTTAGGCTAGGAAATCCTAAACATAAAACAAACATATTCAGATGCAATTAATATCACAGAACAGTTATTTAACATAAACTGTGAGTTTTAAGAGTTGTGGATTTTTTGTTTTTATATTTCTTCTCGTTTTTCAGTTGCATAATGAATGAAAAGAACTTTAAAGGCTAGTTGTATAAAATTCAGAAAAAGGGTGAATATGTGTAAATTGGTGTCCTGGGTGATTTACAAAGTTACTTTAAAATAGTTCATTGCTTTTATATTAATGAACCCGCATACATAGGCTATATTTAAAAATTAACCATCAATAATTACATTTTAAAATTAATTTAAAAAATCCATTAAAATGCCAAAATGTAATTACAGTCCCATTATCCTTAACTATATATAGATACAAATTTTTCTCAGAATGTGTCAAATGGAATTTATTTTCCTTCCCCACATTTTGAACATCATAGTCACAAATTTTTTGACATGGTACAAAATTTGATCTTTTAGTCTTAAAAGTTTACTTGAATTTAAAATTTGCCTCTTTTAACTTTGGAAAAGAAAAGGTCTTCTTTTAGAATGCAATATTATCTTTCCAGCAAATTGAAACATTTGGCAGTAATGAAAGGTTAATACGGTATAAAATGCTAAGCATTTCTGTGCACTGCCATAATTTATTTTAGTGGAAAACATGACTAAAGTATTATTAAAGAATGTTACGTTTTGTATTAGAATACCATCCAAGGAACTTTAGCTATACTTTACTTAATAAAACTACTGTTATATACACAGAGTGTTTACAAATTATGGACAATTTCATAAGCCTCTATTTTCACCAATACGTAACATAATTAGCCATACCTACATTTGAAGGAGGGAAGTTTTAAGTTTTGTGTTGTACACATTTGAATTTCATTTGTCATCAAGTGAGAAACATTAACATTATGTTGGGGAAAATTGCTGCTTTTGCAACCAATCTTAGCTGGTGTGAGATTGAACTTGCGCAAATAAACAGTCATTTAGCTGTTCACTGGGCATATAGATGGCAATTTGGACGTCCTACATCTCCCACGTTGTGAATCTGAAGGTGGTACAAACAATTTCATGACAGAGGATGTATCAGTCATCAAGGGAAAGGACGTGTGGGAAGGCCAATTGTAAATGAAGAAATGAATGACAAGAGTCCATGAAAGCTTTAAGCAGAGCCCTAAAAAATCAGTACCTATGGAGACCCAGTTAACAGTTGCAGATATTAACATCAACAGTGTGGAAGATTACATGGAAGCTAATGAGGCTATTTCCACACAAACTGCAACTGGTACAAAAACTGCAGCCTGATGATCCGGCAAAGAGGCTGTAGTTTTGTGAGAAGATTGTGCCCATGATTGAAGAAGATGAGGGTTTGCTAGAGCATATCATGAGCGATGAAGTGATAATAAACACAGTATCCAGGTCTAGGGATCTGAGAACCTCCATGCTGTGATTCAGATAGAAAGTGACAGTCCAAAAGTAAACGTGTATTATGTTTCTAAAAGGCACATGTTTGGTCCATTTTTTTTGCTGAGAATGCCATCAGTAGAAATGTATACCTGTACATGTTGCAAAATTGGTTAGTACCACAGTTCACGGATGAAGAGGAACAGGTATTCATTTTCTAACAAGATGGGATCCCTTCACATTGGCATAGGAATATCCATGGGTACCTCAATTAACACCTGCCAGGTAGATGGATTGGTCGTGCAACAGCTGCAGCAAACACCTTCTGCATATGCATACCCTGTTCACCTGACCTTACAGTGTGCGACTTCTACCTGTGAGGTTATATTAAAGATAGTGTTTACATCCCCTCACTTCCAGTGATGTTGGCAGAATTGAGAAACCACATTACCCCAGCCATTGAGAACATCACACAAGACATGCTTGAGATGGTGCAACATGAATGGGATCACCAGCTGGACTTCCACTGTATTACACGTGTTGCTCACATTGAATGTATCTAAATGAAAACAATTCTTCAAACATTCTCCTTTCAAGCGATGGTATTATGGTTTATTTGTATTAAGTATTAGTGAAAATATAGCTTTATGAAATCATTCAATAATTTTTAGACTTTCTGTATACCTATATATAAACTGTAACTCTAAATGAAAACAATTCTTCAAACATTCTCCTTTCAAGCGATGGTATTATGGTTTATTTGTATTGTCACCCAATTAGGGAAAGGGATGACCGGCGACCGCTGGAAGGAACCGGAGGCAGCTGGGCCACACCCACTCATCAGTCTCTGTCACTAACTGAGGGGGAAGATTAGAGGGAATGTCACTCGTCCCTGGGCGTTTCTCTCCCCTTCTCCTATCATCTGGAATCTTCGCCTGGAAACTAGAGAAGCCGAGAAGACGGCGAGATGCCTATAAAAAGTGGGTTGCAGACAGAGAGTTGGTCAGTGTTTGAGGTGCTAGCAAAGGAGCACCGTGTTAATGAACGAGAAGATTGTGCAACGGAAGACTTTACGTAATTGTGTACATGCATCTGATCGGTAACGGACGAACTGGTGAATCGTAATTGTGTGCATTACGTAATTTTGTGTAATTGGCAAGTGTTCAACTGTAAGTCGGTGGAAATAAAGAACATTGTTGAGTTTGTGTAATTGGACTTGTCATTTCACGAACCCACAAAGTCACAACTGGTGTCAGGAAGCGGGACGATAATCACCGAATATTACGGCCATGGAATCGGCATTGGAAATTCTTTTGGCGAAGATGAACGAGTTAACAACAAAAACGGAAGCGGCAAATAACAGCCTGGCCGCGAAGCTGGAGACTACAAACAACAACCTCACCGCCGAGTTGAAACAAATGAAGACGGCCAACGACAACATCACCGGGAGGATGGAAGAAATGAAGGCCGAATTAACAGCGAAGATGGAAACGGCAAGCAACAACTTGGCCACGACAATGACCGCAAAGATGGCCGAACTGACAACGGAGATGAGGGAGGCGAACGAGGTCCTCGCCGCCAAGTTTGAGGAACGGTTGGCCGGCGTGAGGGATGACGTCACGAATCTGGGCAAGCGGATGGGTCAAGTAGACGACAGCCTTAATGATTTAGAGGAAAAGGCCGACAACATCGCAAAACCCCTCGCCCGCCTGACGGAGGAACACCGGCCTTATGTGTGGACAGAGGACGCCGAAAACACTTTCCAGCACCTGAAGGAAACCCTGTGCAGTGCTCCAATTTTGGGTCTCCCACAACCAGGTGGCGCCTTCATGGTGGACACCGACGCTAGCGACCATTGCATTGGAGGTGTCCTATCGCAGATCCAGGACGGCCATGAGCGGGTGATAGCCTACTACAGCAAGACGCTATCCAAGGCAGAGAAGAACTACTGCGTCACCCGACGAGAATTATTGGCGGTAGTAAAGACCTTGGAGCACTTCCATAAGCACCTGTACGGTCAGCCATTCCACCTGAGGACTGACCATTCCGCCCTAACCTGGCTATTGAGCTTTAAGAACCTGGAAGGCCAGAGGGCACGTTGGGTCTAGAGGCTGCAGGAGTACGACTTCACCTCGGAACATCGTAGAGGGAAGAGCCACGGTAACGCAGACGCCATGTCCCGAAGACCCTGTCCAGTAGAGTGCGGTCAGTGCACAAGAGTGGAAGAGAAGGAGCGTGCCGCAGCAGTCCGAGTAGTTGTGGCAGTGCCTGCGGACGGCTGGGATAGCGCAGGCCTGAGGAGGGAGCAGCTGGCGGACGCAGACTTGGGGCCACTCTTGAGGGAAGTGGAGGCAGGGACAAGACCAACCTGGGAGGACATCGCACCAAGGGGCGCCACCTACAAGTCGTACTGGGCCCAATGGGACTCGCTGAAGACCAGAGAGGGCGTGCTGTTCCGGGTATGGGAGTCACCCGATGGGAAGGCGCAGAGAGAACAGTTGGTACTTCCCCGGAGTAAGGTCCCGGAAGTCTTGGAGGAAGTGCACGCCGGTGCTTCAGGAGGACACCTGGGAGCGAACCGAACGATTCACAAACTACGGCTGTGCTACTACTGGCTGAGACTCCGAGCAGATGCTGGTGGTGCACCTGGACCGCCTGGCACGTTATGATGGTGCTGTTCGGGACGACCAGCTTTGAGGAGGGAGCAGTGTCACCCAATTAGGGAAAGGGATGACCGGCGACCGCTGGAAGGAACCGGAGGCAGCTGGGCCACACCCACTCATCAGTCTCTGTCACTAACTGAGGGGGAAGATTAGAGGGAATGTCACTCGTCCCTGGGCGTTTCTCTCCCCTTCTCCTATCATCTGGAATCTTCGCCTGGAAACTAGAGAAGCCGAGAAGACGGCGAGATACCTATAAAAAGTGGGTTGCAGACAGAGAGTTGGTCAGTGTTTGAGGTGCTAGCAAAGGAGCACCGTGTTAATGAACGAGAAGATTGTGCAACGGAAGACTTTACGTAATTGTGTACGTGCATCTGATCGGTAACGGACGAACTGGTGAATCGTAATTGTGTGCATTACGTAATTTTGTGTAATTGGCAAGTGTTCAACTGTAAGTCGGTGGAAATAAAGAACATTGTTGAGTTGGTGTAATTGGACTTGTCATTTCACGAACCCACAAAGTCACAGTATTAAGTACTAGTGAAAATATAGCCTTATGAAATCATTCAATAATTTGTAGACATTCTGTATACCTATATATAAACTGTAACTCTTTTTGAATATTAAAAGCTTAACCTCCAAGATATTTTTAATTTTTTGATGAGAATAAAGGGATAAATGCAATAAATTATAATGATGAACCAAATAACAGCCACCGTAATTGCAGAATTATATTTACTTTTGTGATTAATATTTCAAAATACACCATCCAACTTTTAAAAAGGAGTTAAATTTAAGTACTGTTTTCTTTGGCTGCATATAGATCATAAAGTGAATAGTTTCACATTACATAAGAAGGAGGTATATCTGGGAAAAATATAGACTAAGAACAAATATGTCTCCACAGTAGTTGAAAAGTTAAAGGGTCTAATTTAGAGTGCAACAAAAGAAAAAAAGAAAGCAGGAGATATGATGAATCCCAGAATTAGACATGATTTCTTAATTATAAAGCTATTTTAGACACTTACAGACTTTCTCATACATGTTTTGTGTTAAAATCAATTATATCACAATGTATTGATGAAAATTGGTAAAAAGTCATAGAAAGTTATACTTAGGCTTTTTAACTTAACTTATTATTATGTTTAATTCTCTATGAATAACGGGCCGCGCCATGGTTCAGTGGTTAGACCGCTTGGCTCTCACCAAGGCGGCCCGGGTTCGATCCCAGGTGACCGCAAAGTGAGATTTGTGGTGGACAACATGGCGCTGGGGCGGGTTTTCTCCGGGATCTCCAGTTTCCCCTGCCATCTCATTCCACCGGTGCTCCATCTTCATCTCATGTATCATCAGTGTCATCGCCTGCAGTGCCGTATGTAGTAAAAGCGGGCGTTAAACACTACACATTTCTATGAATATTTTTATGTAAATGTTTTTGTTATTAGAATGAACATGAGAGTGGTATCTATTTGAAAAGTTCTTGCTGTGATAAGTTTGTAAATTGTTCATCCTTGCCTTTTTCTAACTGCTATACTAATTTGGTGAGTATAATAAATATAATAATATAACATTTAAAGACATAAACATAGCATGCAGTGTTAAAAAAGTACCAAATAAACTGCAAGTAAGCTGATATTTAAACACAAATATGAAAATAATAGAATATATTTTAAAAGAAGCTAGCACATCCAGTGAATCACTTAGTTTCAAAAATGAAGAACAAAAATTAATGTAGAATAAACTTTCACAGAATAAAAGTGTAAAATAGTATGTGGATAAGAACATGAAATTCACTATTTGCTTGTTATTTCTAATTGTAAGGACATGCTAGGGACAAAAAGATTACACATATTCATTAGATTACACTGAAATCCATTGCAAAGCAAGAGAAGTCTACCTGTTTTGATTTGGTGTGTCTAGATATGTTTTGCTAACGACTTTACTTATTCTGAAAAAGTGAATATCCATTAAATGTAGATCCCAAGTTACTCTGGACCCATTTCAATACACATTCGCTGCAATGCATTCGGCATCTTGAGAAACCTAATGGTAGTCAGAATGTTGAGTACTACAAAAATTACATTCACTTATTCATTATAAAGTAGCCCAATGAAAATATAACCTAAATTTGAAACCTTAGAGTTTTGAATTTGAGTGAATGAAGTTACTAAGTAGTTTCAGAAAATGCTGAGTCAATTAAGTTTATAAAGTGTTACAACATTTTCAACGTAAGATAAAAACTGGAAGTAACAAATGGTGAAGTCAAACAATAACTTTTCTAATTCAAAACTGCTTTACTAAACTAATTGTCTGTATAAGACATATTCACAGATATGTTGTTTAATCCGTAACTATTTATTTGTTTTCTGGATATATTCTTGAGGTCCCTTTATTGGGCACCTAAGGTATCTGCAAGGTGAATTACCTCTGTCAAAAACTCCAAAATTCATTAATGGTGTTTAGATATGTGTTTGAAATATTTATCCTTTCACTCACAAAATTCTTTATCTCATTATATGTATTTTAGCGGCTCTTGCTCATTTTACACTATTCTGCTCCATTAGACATTTGACAGAGGGACCTCAACAATCCACCCACGACATTTATTGCACTTCAGTAGATTCCAACAGATGAAGGTAGCTGATGATGCAGACAATATGACTATGAAATGTGTTCTATGTAAGCAGCTTATTTAATGAAGCAACTTATACGTTTGTTTGATTCAAATTTTGACTACTGAAGTAATCCCTTAACTTTATTATTCAAAATGTGTGTCAGTAGGTCTAGCAAGTTTTTAATGTAATTTCAAGCATTTTTAATGTAATTTAAAATCATTGTATAGTTTCCTGCAGCTTAAATTGACCTCACAATGCTGTTATGTGTTCATGTCATCATGGAATGTGAATAACAACTGCCAACAAATACTCAAGGGAGTCAGATTCTAGTATTCTGCTTAAAGTCACACCTGCACTTGAGTACAGACACTCATCCACAAAATGAAGCAGGCTTTTGGACATGCAGTGTTCCAAGCCATTTAGGAGCAACATCTATTTTCCATACCAGGAGGCCATTCATCCACATTTTCGTAGTAAATTTTATATCCTTGGATGCGACCGTTTTGGAATAATTGGGGTGGTGGCTGCCAGTTGACGGCTACACTCTGAGCACTCCTTGGTTCACATTTCACTTCCATAGGAGGAGCTGTTGGAACTGAAACAAAGATACAGTTTGCATAAGTTCAGTATATAATAAAGTTGACACTGGCTCTGTTTGGTATAATCAGCAATAAGATGATGGTGGTAGTGGTGGCAAGCAATGTTGATGGTGATGGTGATGATGATGACAGTGGCAGTGGTGGCTGTGGCTGCAATGATGTTGATGATAGTGGTGGTGGCAATGATCTTTATTATAGAAATGGAGGAGCCCTATATAGCTATCTAACTTAGTCCTGTTATAAACAAATTGCCAATTACATTATAGATTAGATTAGATAGTTTTATTCACCTTAGGAATATACAATATTCATGGCTTCGTCAAATTTGTACCCATAAGAATAATACATTTCTTATGAGTAATACAATTATGAATGATACAATAGTAATTGAATAATACAATAGTAGTTAAATAATACAATAGTGATTAAAGTAATGCAGTAGTAATTAACAGAATAATAATACAAATAGTAATTAAGAATAAGGCAACTTAGGTCACATAATAGTTTAATGTATTACATTTTTAAGAAGTAGGCTGTAAGAGACATAATTTTTACCAAAAAAATCAATATTTACTTTATTATTTAATTTTACTTCTTAGAAACTCATCTGTTGTCTGTGACATTACTTTTAGTGGGATATTTTTTACAGCTTTTCTGAATATTACAAGTATCACCTCCGAAGTTGCACAGGTATTTATTCACAAACATCATTTTAGGAAGCATTGATATGTTGATCATGTTTTAAGTATTCTTCCACTGAATAATAGCAATCTTCTCTTAAAAATGATTTTACAGACAGTTTAAACCTTTTTTCCGATGTTATACTTTTTAATGCCATCGGGTAGTTTGTTATATAATAATACTGCTTTATGTTTAAAGCTATGTGTGAATAAAGTTGTATTGTGGCTTATAATGCGTAGATCTGATTTACTTCTTGTATTATGTGTATGTACCTGCAAATTTGTTTCAAATTGAGCAAGTACAATTCTTGTCCTAACTAGAGCTTCATATATATACACACAGGGTAATGGAAGTATTTTTAGTAGTTTAAAATATGGTTTACAGCTGGTGGTAAAAGGAATATTTACTATATAACGAATAGCCCTTTTCTGCAGTCTAAATATTTTTGATACATCTTTAGCATTTCCCCAGCTAAGTATACCATAAGACATTACAGAATGAAAATAAGCAAAATAAATAATTCTCAACACATTTGTGTTTACAGACTCCCTCATTGATTTAATAGCGAATGTAATTCTGCTTAGTTTCAATTCTAGTTGCTGAATTTGTTTTTCCCATTTTAAATGTTCATCTAACCATATTCCTAGAAATTTGGTATTTGATTCATAGAGTAGTGGTTTATTCCCTAAATATATACTTGGGAATTGAGCAGTGTTATTTAGTTTGTGGTGAAAGCCTATAGCTACTGATTTTTCTTCATTTATTTTTAGCTTATTTTTTAAAAACCAATTGACAATTTTTGTATTAAAAGTATTATTATAGCTTAATATAGATTTATAAACATTTCATTGTAGGTTACAGGTACCCATTTATCTATAAAGGCTTTCTTGCTCTCCTCCTTTGAATAAAAAATAACACGCACGCATGCACACACGCACGCACGTACGCATGCACACACACACACACACACACACACACACACACACACACACACACACACACACACACACACACACACACACACACTCACACACACACACACACACACACACACACACACACAAATATTATTTTCAAAATGCTTGGACCCTTTCATTTGATTCTCACTTTTGTCATTTGACAGGATAACTACTCCAGCAGCTAAGAAACAGTGATTTTTAAAGTATACACTGGACTTGTGGAAAATAAAATAAGAAAAGAAATGAAATCAGTGATAGTAATGTTGATAGCAATGATGATGAAAAGTTGTTTTTAGTAAAAGAATAGCTGAGTATAAAAAAAAAGAAAGAAAGGAAAAAACAAATATTTGTTTTAATAAATTAAATGCAGTAATTTCTCTCATTAAGTTAACCTTTGAAGATACTGGTAACTAGCCACAACGTGACAAGGTTATACAGACCAATGGGGTAATGCAAGGAGACTCAATTAGCCCACTGCTATTTAATATAATGACAGCAGACATTGGGGAGGTAATGGAAGGAAGCACTCTGATAATGTATGCAGACGACATAGCCATCAGATCTGCAAACTAAGAGGCAATCCAGCACGGCATAAACGCAGTACAAAGATGGGCATCTGAAAATGTCAGTAGTGAAGTGCCTCATAAAACCAATGTGGTAAACCTGTCATGGTGAGGCTTTGTCAGACCTTTGTTTGAACATGAAAATTAAAGGATTGTGTTCAGTAAATAGGAAAATTGCATCTTTATAGCATGATTGAAATTGCTTAACAGCAGAGAAGGCTGTAAGAAGTTCCTTGTCATCTGCAGTATAATTCCTGTCAGTACTGATGAGCTTCCTTGAGAAAAATGATAGAGGTTGTAGAAGATAATCTTTTATTGATTAAGAGCTGCACCAATTGCAAAATCTGAAGCATCAACCATTAAAATTAGTGGTAAATCTAAAAATGGATGGACCAGTAGTGCTACATCAGCCACACTCTTTTTAAAAGCATCAAATACTTCTTAAAGAGTGTCAGTCCATTTAATCATTCTTTTATTATTCTTCCTTGCTCCATGAAGCAATTCTGGGAAAGATATTTACTTGCTTATGGAAGAATCTGGTAGTACTCTGCAATAAAAGTTTATTATTCCCAGGAATCAATGTAGATCTTGAATAATTGTAGGCAGTGGGTAGCTGGTAATAGTCTGCATTTTATCTGGAATTGGTCTGATGCCTTCTACACATACTAAATATCCCAGAAATGAGATGATCATGATATTAAAAATACATTTGTTCAGTTAATTGAGGGAAATTAACCATTTCTTCACACTATCCGTATATAAATTAAAGTTTTTGATGGACAGAGTGAACATGAAAAATTCAATGCCATGGCCGGGATTTGAACCACGGAAATCATTATTAAATCATTTATATTTGTTAAGGTTAATTCTGATGGAAATTTACTTAAATATTGAAAAAGGATGTGAGGGTGTTTCTTGTGCTGCTCCTCACTCTCTGATGCAACCAGAATATCATCAATGTAGCAGTAAACAAAATAAAGTTCTCTCAAGATATCGAGATTTAAGATGTTGTCAAGATGTTGTCCTTGAACCTTTGAAATGTTTGGGTTGCATTATGGAGTCCAGAAGGAAGTCAAAGTAATTCAAACAATCCAAATGGTGTTATGACTGCTGTCTAAGGAACATCATCTGGGCAAACTGGAATGTGATGATGGGCTCTCACTAAGTCAATTTTAGAAAAGATATGTTTTCCATCCAGTTGGCTATTAAAATCTAGCAAATTAGGTACAGGGTATCTGTCTGGTTTACTGATGTTGTTAAGGGCAAGGTAGTCTCCATTAGGTTTCCAGGAATCATCCTTTTTAGGAACTAAATGGAGAGGGTTTGCCAACAACTTTAAGAAGTTTGATATATTCCTAAATTAATCATTTCTTGGAACTCAGCCTTAGGTACTTTCAATTTATCAGAAGATGACCGATAAATTTGCTGTTACCTGTTATCCTTCAGTGACAATTGTGTAACTGACTATAGTAGTTGGAATGTCCAGATGAATGTTCTCTTGCAGCAAGTTAGGAAAGTTCTTGAGGATGTCAGCAGACTTCTGATTTGGAAGTAAAATGTAAAGAGATCCAAAGCCAAAGACTTGGAAAAAGTACCGGATATTGCTGCTGACGTTATTGCATCGATGGGCCATCTGTTCTGTAGGTCTACCTGAAGATTGTAGTGATGAAGAAAATCCACACCGATGATTGGTGACTGTACACCTACTACCATGAAATCCAGAAGAAATTATAGCATAGACCAAGGCCAAGTCTTAATAGACATTCTCCAAAGGTCCTAATGCAAGTGCCATTAATTGCATAAAGTTTCCATTCTAATGTATTATGATGATCAGTGCTCTGTGGAGGAACTGTAGATATATCAGCACCTGTGTCCACTAAATATTTGTATGTGCTAGATCAGTCATTGAAGATGATGTGGTGAGAAATATGACACCCATCACATGCCGCCGCATTCTAGTTTGTTGTGTTGTGAGGCGGTAATCGGTGGATATAATCCTAGTTCAGGAGAAAGGCGTTGAGGTCAGGATCCTATTGGTGTAGGATGCAATCAGGGAAAGACCGATTATGCTCCGGACTGGTGAGTTGTTCTCAGTTGTAAGTACGGGTGAGCATAAGTGTACTCTGTCCCAAGGTCCAGCATTTAAGTGGAAATACACTATGCTTCCTCATTGACTTCTCTCACTAGTTTATTTATAGAACATTTAGATCATGAGCTTGCTCCCTTAACACACTTGCTCGTCACGACGTCGGTATGACTCTTATTTAAGTTGCCCATGTTTCACTTTACCACATCTAATTGTAATTTTTACTCTGCACTGTCTCGTCACCTTATGCCTTTATCCCCCAAAATGCCCCATGATGATGTCGTGCCTTTCCTGGTCTGTTCACGTCTTTTCCGACCGCGGACTATCTATTCACGCCCCTTTCCTATTTCATGACTATTCTACCAGTATCACGTGATGCATAGCAATTTTGATTAGAGGTTTGTTTTCCTCATATATAATCTTATTGGTCTTTCACCCCCTCCTATATCTAGGTATGTTCAGTTTTTGTCCCACCGGGTTTTGACCTCTGAGGTCATGGGAAGAAATATTCTGACTTTTTCTCACATTCCTTAGGGGAACTTTTTTCCCTCGTCGCCCTTTCTCATGTGTTTAGCTTATGTGACATATTCTTTAGTTAATGTAGTTTTATCTTCCCTCACTTGCTTATAGCATCGGAAACCTCAGGTTTCCGTCTCAGTTGGAATCTATAGACGGTAGAAAAGAGTATGGACTCTGACATTACTTTGCTCTGAGACTCTATTTAAAATGATATCTTGGGATTAAAACGTTGAGGTGTTATTGAGTAGAATCTGTTTTGAAATGAGCTGCATGAAAAACGTGAGCTATCCTTCAAAGATAGAGTTTTAAACTAATTGATAGCAATGGTAAACTCGGCCATGTGCACTTCGAGAGGAGATAATCAATCGAGTGTGAGAATTGATGAGGAGCAACATTAGCTGATGTCGCTGATTGCATGCTTTGTAAGCAAATATTAGAGGTGGATGGTGAGAACTCCAACATCTTATCTGCCAATATTGCTGGAGAATTGAGATCATCTTTACTGGTGGCTAATGTGGAATGTACTGTGGCAGGAAGCCTCTGGATAAAAATTGTTTTTAGAAAATCATCCTTAACTTGTGTGCTTGATAATGTTCACATCTCTCTTAACAGCTGAGACACATTTTTGTCACCCAGTTCTGTCAACAACTTGGTAACCTTTCTGCCCTTGGACTCTTCAAATTTCTGTATTAACTTATTTTTGGTTATGTGTACAGATTAGTAGTTGTAGGTCATGTCAAAAAATCTGAAATTAGCTCTGCAACATTGGAGAATAATGCGATAATATGGTTAAATTCTGGGGTTTCGTTTTTAATTTCTGCAGTAGCACATTGTGCATCATTCCGCAAAAACCATACCTGAATGTATTTTCCATTTAGGTGGTATTTTTACTGAAACTCATGCCAATTCTGCTGCCTTTGGTATCATATTTTCTTCAACATTTTATGCTGCCATCTTCATTTTATATTATGCTTTTTAAATAAATCTTTTATTTTGGGTCACCAAGTGGAGTATGGTAATTATATAATAAAAAATAACACATAATCCTCTATTTATTTTAGCAAAAATATATTTTGAAGTGGTTTAAAACATCTGAATAAAACAAGTCACTAACAAGGTGAAAATTGGTGTACAGAAAAATGACAATTAACATTTGCAATGAGTGAGTATAATGTGCAGTTTCTCTAGTTGACATAGGTTACTTACCATACCTTCTTCCGAACAGAGTTTTCTATTCAAAATTCCTATTTTACCATTATTACATTAGTATTTTCTCTACTATGTACCTAGTAGATGCAGGAAACTTTTGCCTTGTGTCCAAAAATTTCATATTGACATTTCACTGGAAATATATGCTTTATGCCCTCTTTGAACCAAGAAGAAGCATTTTAGATAAAGTTCTATGTGTGTGTTGGTCTGAGAACAGTAGTAAGTAGAGTAGTAAGTAAGTAGAAGAATAAGTCTTTAAGAAAAGTTTGTGGTGGTAGCAGATAGAGTACAGTAAACTATACTTTTAAGGTGGACCCAAAGGAAAAAGACACATGCTCTCTGGTCAGGCGATCTTGGGGACATTGCAATGTCATGTACCTTGAAATGACACATTTGCTATAGTGTGAGTAGCGTTCTATATGTCACTTGGCGCTCCCGCCTCGGTAGCATAGATGGTAGCATGTCTGCCTCACGTTCAAGAGGTCCCAAGTTCGAATCTCGGTCAGGGTGAGTTACCTGGATAAGGCTTTTTCCGGGGTTTTCCCCTATCCTTACAGACGAATGTTGGGTAGCTCTAAGCTCCATGGACCCTGGACACATTTGAGCATCATTTCACCCCCATTTCATTCACCATCCGATATGACTAAATGTAGTAGTAGTAGTAGTAGTAGTCTAATGCCCGTTAGCTTGGATATATTCCATTTGCTTTCTTGCTTCCCAGTATAGTTCAGTTATTGTTCTTGTGGGTGATGTTTTGAGAGCCGGACAGACAGAAAGGTGGTCTTTATTCATTATGGAATCGATATCTTGACACAGGATACAATTTGGAGATTTAAAGATTTTAATTTTATGAAGATGTGCAGCCAGACAGTCATGACCTGTTATCAATCTGAATTTTGCTACTGCTTCATGTCTTGGGTGTTCAGGTATCAAGTTTTTCTTGTGTAGGATAGCTGCCCATGGTTTCTCTCTAAATGTTGGAGGACGTAAAATTAAAAAAAAAAAAAAAGTCACTTGGTGCCACCTACCTCTCAGCATTGCCACAACACATTTCAGAATTACCCATTCTTTTGAGCTACCTTGTACGATATTATAACTTGTCAAACTAAAACAACTGTTTTACACAGCTTTAATGGCCATCACTATCCATTGGTTAGATGTCTGTCTCCAAAATATGCTCAAGCAATTAAAATCTTATGTGTTTTTAGCGTCTAAAATATTTCTAATAATAAGTAAAATTTTAATCATAATAAATGTGACATTAAAATTTAAAGTTTCTATTTCTTGCAATTTTCTGAAGCACATATTTCTATAAATTGGTTCACTTTCTTGCAGAGATGTTCTATATTAGGTTTTTCATTATCTTTTTAAGCTATGTTAAACCCTTAACTTTAATTTTATGGTAGACATTATTATACAGATTTACAGTTATATTAACATCATCTCTATCCCACAAATCTCAGGAATTTCTAATAAAGCATTAGAGAAACAATTATGCCTGAGTTTCTTCTCCAGCAACAATACTACATCAGGTATTCTTTAATAACCTAGTGCCTGCATCATGATGAAATAAATGAATGGTAATAGGTGTGTAGTTGTGAGAAAAGTAAACTAGATATTGGAATGGAAATGTATGGAAGTGATTTGTCATCTCTTCAACATGTAAACAATTACTATAAATCATCTTGATAGGTTGTAACCTCATCTACTACATTTAGAAGCAAAGTAAGGGTTAAATATTTTTCTGCATCATCCATCTTCCAAGTTTGAAACCAGAGGATATAAATTTACATTATCCATTGCTAATGTGTTAAAAACCACACACTTTCATTTAGATTTCTTTAGATATACACTCCTATATCTTAGAAATATTTGAGAACTTAACGTATGTAAAACTTACCATCTTCTAAAGTTTGTGCAATGACTTCAGTGGACATAGGTCCTGGACCTTTTTCGTTGAAAGCTTGTATAACAATTCCATATTTACGATACTTTTTAAGGCCTGTGAGAACTGCTATTCCAGAGCCACTGCTTTGAGTTGATACAGTAGTAAAGTTATATCCACTTGGACGGCCCAATCTGAAATGTTATTATTGTGTTTAATTAACATTTTCCTCTGTAATCATACAGATATGACAAACCAGTGCCTATTTACTACAACTGTAATAGTTTATGAATAACTATTTTACCTGATATATATAAGTTTCAAACAGTAAATAAAGCCAATATCATTTTAACAATAATAAATTATATATCTGTGATACCTGTCAAAACATATTTATATATGTTATACATGTTGAATTAGGTTCCTGTTAATTTTCTAATTGTAGTAATTTGTTAAAGATCAGCATGCACAATAAAGGTAGTGGTAGTGGTGGTGTTGGTGTCGATGGTGGTGGTGGTAGTTTTTTTTAAAAGGGGAAAATTCTTTACAAAAGATGCCTCTGGCGAGTTGGATTCTTACCAGTGAAAAAACCCCTGTAGGAATCATAGTGTGCTTCTTCTTGGAACTGCAAAGCGGCATTACTTTAAGAAGAGGAGATTCAAGATAGTAATGACGGTCTCAAATATTCATTGTAGGTCTTAAATGTCCTCCATTTCCCGGCGCTTACGGGATAAAATCTGTCGGGCCAGCTGAGAAATCACGTTCCAGTTCGCAGAAGATGTCAGCATGCTGGAGACCACCTGTGAAGGTGTAAACTGACCTTGCTTTAACTCCGCCTGTTGACGCAGATGTTGCCATCGAACACATTCGAAGAACGTGTGCTCCACGGTGTCGACTTTGCCGCAGTAGATACATTTGTATGTGGCGCTTAGCCCAAAACGATGTAGATAGGCTTGAAAGCATCCATGACCTGTGAGGAACTGGGTGACGTTAAAGCTGTCACAGCCTCTTCTGCGCGTATACCAAGTTGTGATGTCTCGAATTAATCGTCGAGTCCAGCGGGCGGTTCCATCATCCGTATCCCATAACTCCTGCCACTGTTGCAATAGCTGCTGCCGGGCCTCAGCTCGTCCGGTCTCAATCCGCTCCCTTAATAGGCGCTCTGTCGCCAACAAAGTGATAGGAGGCGTTCTGGCCAAGACCAGTAATGCCTTGGTTGATGTCGTCCAATAGGCACTGGTAATCTGGATCGCAACCTTGCACTGCACGCTGAGAAGCCGTGTAATATAGAGCTTTCGGTCAAGTGCCTTTTGCCAGATGCTCACACTATAGAGGAAGATAGAGGTGACAACTGAGAAGAGGAGTCTGCGACTGGTTTCCTTAGGGCCTCCAATATTCGGCATTATTCTACTCAAATGCACCATGGCCACGCTTGCCTTCGTGACGGTGGATCGTACGTGAGTATCCATGTACATTTTGCGGGCGAGATGTATGTCCAAATATTTCAGGGAATCCTGACTCCGGATCACCAAGGTGCCACGCTGAAGGTGTATAGCTTGTACCTTCCTGCTACCCACCAGCAGTGCCACTTCATCTTGTGTGGCGCCAAGCCTAATTTCTTGGAGGTCAGTGAACGATCTAGTTCTGCTGGAGCTTCATTGGCAGCTAGTTCTAGAGAAACTGCATCAGGAGCAATTACAGTGAGGGTGAGGTCGTCTTCATAGGTTATAAGTGTAACCCCTGGGGCATAGGTGATCTCAGAATCCCATCAAAATACACGTTCCATAGGGTGGGGCTCAAGACTGAGCCCTGCGGGACTCCGCAAGTCATGTACATTTGACTGTGACTGCCTACCAGTAGCAACCGATCGTCCAAGTAGCTGGCCAGCAGATTCTAGAGATATGGTGCTATCTGCTGTGAACTAAGCTCCGATAGAATGCCTCCCCATGGTGCAGAGTTAAAGGCATTTTGGACGTCGAGAGTTACAACAGCACACTTGGGCCGTCGGCCACGGGGCTGTGGTTGGACGCCTTTTGCGAGTTCCTGCACTTTACCCAGGGCAGTAAGGGTGGACCGTCCTGTTCTAAAGCCGTGTTGTGCATCAGCAAATCCACCTGTGCGTTCAATTTCAGTGATTAGGTATCCCAGTACCAGACGTTCAAACAGTTTACCCAGTACATTGAGCAGACAGATAGGCTGATAGGTGCTATTCCCTTGTTCCTGCTGAGGTTTCTCTAGCAACGGAAGTCGCACCTGCTTCCACTCAGACGGAAAATTGCCAGTTTTCAAGAGGCGGTTAAATAGTTACAGATATCGGTAAGGGTAATTCCGGACGATCATCTTCACCACCAGAGGGGTTAGACCGTCCTGTCCTGGGGCTCTGTTGTCCTGAATTTTGGCCATAGCTTCAGTCAGGTCTTCTACAGTGATCGGAGGTATCCCATCTGGAGGCACTGGGTGCTTAGCCCAGGAGATGGGGGTATGTGCCGGGAAGAGAGTCCGAGCTACTTCCAACTGAAGCTCATCAGGCAACTGGGCTGGTGGCGGTATCCGGAGCTACTTTGTAGCAAGTTTACAGCCCTGGCCCCAGATGCCATCATGTATTTCATCCAGAAGTACCTGCCAAGCAACTCGTTTGGCTTCCAATATGGCTTCCTTGAGAAGTGTCCAGCTTGCTCGGTACTGTTCCGAGCAGAGACGTTTGTAGTCATCATCACCTCTTCTGTCACTCGAACCATTGCTCGTCTGACCCGTAGAGTTTGTATACGTTTGGCAGCAACATATGCAGACCATCTGTAGGCAGGCTTGCGAAATTGCCTGGCCGGCTTCCGAGAAAGCGCAATGTCACAGGCCTGCTGTATAATCCTGGAAAACGTTTGAGCCGTAAGCATCCTTTTATCATGAGCATTCAGCAGGTGGCCCACTTCCGGTACCAAAACGGTGAGCCCATTTGGCGAAACCCACCAGCCTGGACGTGAGGAGGTGTCCGATGGATGGGAACCAGCATCAGCGACATCGAACAAGATGTACTGGCGATAACTAAGGATCTCCATCTCCAAAACTTCCCGATGCAGAACCTTCTGAGAGAGGGTGTTGGTACTAAAAGTGACATCGTTATATGACTATCATGTCGAACAAAGGTGGGTGCTGTTCCTTGGTTATGTACCACTAAATCGTCTTCGGCAAGCCATTCAGCCAATGCACTGTCTCTAGTGTCCTCTACAAGTGAGCCCCATAAGGCCATCTGGCGTTAAAATCACCACCCGCAATATTGCCTTTAGAACGACAATGCATGTCTGCTCGTAGGTTGTGAAGGAAACTAGTGAATCGGGCAAAGTCGACGTTGGGAGAAATGTAGCAGAATGTACCAGAAAGGAGGGCAGCTCTAGCCAAACAAATCCTGATCCTGCTCCCCTGCTCACTAAGGGAAGGGAATTATTGCAGAGACATATGGCAATATCCACTGCATTGTCGGTGGTCCATACAGTGGGATCGGATTTAAATCTGTTCGGTTCAGCCATGATGAGTATGTGACTGTTAATTTCGGATGCCATGTGATACAATAAATCCATGGCCTTGCGGCCGCTGTCAATATTGGCTTGCAATATCCGTATAACATCTGATGATTTAGCAGCGACAGAAAACTTAACCGGTTGCGATTCTGTCGTCTCTGGGGCAGTCAGCATTTGGGAAGCTGTCAGGGTGTTGTACGAAGACGTTGGGCCCGAGCAGCGTTGACCAACTTGCGGTACTTGGGACAGCGATGAGAGTCCACTCTATGTCCCAGGATGGCACACATCAGGCAATAGGGCTCGGAGGTGCAATTAGCAGCCGAGTGACCATCCTTCCCACAATTGAGACATACATTTCCCCTATCATGGCCGCTGCAGTTATGTGCAAGATGTCCAAACCCTTGGCAGTGAAAACAGCGTGGGATGAAAACATGTTCCTGGACCTTGCAGGAATGCCAACCGATGCGAACAGACCCTAATTGGGTAAGGCGTCGGCCCAACTCCGCAGGTAATACAGCTGTGGCTATCTGTCCCTCCGTCATAGTGAGTCCAAGATACCTGACCCGCAGGTCTGCTGTGCTCACTCCCAAAGAGCGGGAAATAGATTCCTGGACTTTGGCCTCCAAGGTAATGGCATCAATATCATAGATGTGCAGTATTGTGTCCATTCTGTGGGTCTGTGGGTACAGCGCACAGCCGTGTCTTTAAGGGAATGGGCAAGAGACTTCCTCAGTGGTTTAACCTTGTCAGCTCCCCCATTAACAGTAAGAAGCAGTTCTCCTCCACGGGTCTTACGGATATGTTGCACCTCCACGCCAACATCCTCCAGTTTGACACTGCTCTTAACCTCCTTCAAAAGTTCCGCATATGTTCGGGTCCTAGGATGAATAATAACTGCTCCAAGGTCTGGACGTGAGGCTGCCGAGTGTGATCCAGTTTGGAGCCCTCCAGTTCCAGCATCGGGTGCCATTCTCCGAGGTCAAAGGACGTGCAGGTAGACTAAGATGTCTGTGTCTACCAAAGGCATATCCAAAAGCTTCCTTGTCGCAAGAATGTCACACCCAGCCAGTAAGGTAAGACAGATCTTTCGCCTCCCATGTTTGCAGGCCAAGGCTCGCAGACAGGTATAGCACTCCCTCAAAAGATGAAGAACTGGATGAAGTCACAATATTGCTCAGATTAACCCATTGTACAAGTTCTTAGAATCACCACCAGAGCAGTCTATAGAAGAATCAGCTTCACCAACTAATCGTAAGATCAGCTGATATCTAGTAAATATTGGAGAAAACTATTCTCTAAAACTTCTATTCTATTCTACATGGAATATTCCATATTGATTTATGCTTTATTCTTTTTAAATTAATTAAGAATGTCTATGCCATGGCAGATACACCCACATTCTGAGCAGTCTCCATTAATATGCACAAACTTTTGCCACTGCTGTGAAAACTTCTGTAAGCCCTACTTGGACCACTTTTTTTGGGTCTGTTGCATCGACCTCAGGACAGCTGCTAGAAGTTTCTGTATGTCTGCAAAATGATGTCTCCATAGATGTTTCTTTATAGCTCCAAATAGGTGGTAATCAAGGGACAAAGTCAGAAGAGAACACTGGAAGCTCATTTTGGTGAGGTCAGACATGTTTTTCCAATTTGTAAGGTATGAACATTGTTGTACTTCAAAAGCACTCCTGCTCACTTTCACGGACATTAGTTTTGAACTACATGGTGTGGCCTTGGAGTGTCTGTGTATTTCATACTATAAAATGACCTTGCTGGAGCTTGGTTCCAGCCAGTAAATGAGAAGAATTTCATATTTATTCTAAAAGACTGTGACCAGGTGTTTTCCTACTGAAGGCTCTAAACAGAACTTCTTTGGTGGGATGCCCTTATGCTTTCAATGCTTTGATTTGGGCGTTGATCTCTGGCTCATGGTAATGGGCTAAGTCTTATCACCAGCCATGAAATCTTCTGGAACCAGGCTGTGGTGTTTAAGATCATTGCACATCTCCTTGCATTGTTGTGTTTATACTGCATTTAGGAATTTGGGAAACTTCACCTGGTGGGTACCTATCCAAGTTTAAGGCACTAGTGTACCTTGCAGTGCAGAGTGATTCTGACAACTCCTGTGAAGCTTCCATTTCCCTAAAAATGATGCATCTATTCTCCAGAATATGCTTTTTCACTCTTGAAATGTTGACTGGTAATACTACAGCCACTTTCCTTCCAGAATTGTTTCCTTTCCCAATTGACATACAGCCACTTGATGATCACACTCCATGTTGTCCACTTACATAATGACAGCATTTGGAGTAATGACTGTATTCTTCAGGGATTAAGCTTCTAGTGATTGTCCTGTAACCTATGGTTAGAGCAAAGTGCTACATACTTGCAACTGTAATGATGAGTCAAGTGGTGTACCATGAATGATGGGAAAAAGTAAAGTGCAAATCAATATGGAGCACCCCGTCATATTTGAAAATAAGTTAATGAAAGAGTTGAAGGATAAATTTATCAAGGTAATACAGGTGAAGTCATATTTAAGAGGTTGCTCCAAAAAGGGATAAAAAATTGAGGCAATTTGTGTGCAAAATATAAATTTGGTTCATATGGACAATCAATATGAAAAATAAACAGAGCATAAGTTATGAAGTCATTGTTCATAGTAATATTTTGACTAAGAGAAAGTATAATTTTTTACTTTTTGCTTTGAATAATAAGTATATTAAGAATTTCAAACAAACCATCATGATTAAACTCATGATTTTCACCTTCAGGTGATGAGGAATTGAAAAAGGCTATTAAAACATTGGGTTTAGTTTTCTATTTCAATCACCTTATTAAATTAAAGTAGCTAATACTTTTCATAAATAGCATATCCAACACTGTATTTAAGATGAGTATTCTCAGCTACCGGTGAATGCTGCATCAGCTTGGTCATACTTGCCAATGTTTCGTTCATCATGTCGTTATATTTTCCTGGGCCCTTGTCCGATCTTTGAGTTGTTATTCTGGCTTATTTATTCATGGTTCTCTGCTGCCTCCACCTCTTTGTTCTTGATTAGCTCCCTGTCCAGCCATTGGAGTTGGGAAGTATGACCAAGATAATGCAGGCTTCACCGGAAACTAAGGATGCTCATCAAGACACAGGCCATGGAAGCCTATTTTTAAGAGTTATTTTCTAAAAATTAGATGTGCATATTGTTTGTAGAATGTAAGATAAAATGCATTTGCACTTGAACATATTTTGCAACACAAATTACAAATTAATTTTTCTTTAGCTTCCTTGCTTCTCTAGTCTGTTGTATCATAGCTTGGGTATATGAAAAGATAATAATGTCCCCAACAACCAAGTTAGGTACTAACTGTAGGCTGTCACTTTGGGTTCTACTCCACGTATCACTGCTTTATTTAGCAATGCTAACCAACTCATTAATTCATTTGTTTGTTCATTCATTTGTTCATTCATTCATTCGTTCGTTCATTCCTTCGTTTGTTCATTCATTCATGCATTCATTCATTTGTTCGTTTGTTTGTTTGTTTGTTCGTTCATTCATTCATTTATTCATTCATTCATTCATTTGTTCGTTCATTCATTTGTTCATTCATTCGTCCGTTCATTCATTCACTTTTATTGCATCCGTTCGATTATAAATACATAATATGGAATTGTCAAGGATACATATGCATTTTACATATGAATAATTAAATTACAATAAATTACTTATATATAAACTAGATTTACATTCATAATATTGTGACTTTGTGGGTTCGTGAAATGAAAAGTCCAATTACACCACTCAAAAATGTTCTTTATTTCCACCGACTTACAGTTAAACTCTTGCCAATTACACAGAATTACGTAATGCACACAATTACGATTCACCAGTTCGTCCGTTACAATTTCACTTGCACTCGTAATTACGTACAATCTTCCGATGCTCTCACACAGTCTTCTCGTCGTACACTAGCACCGCATTCTTACACCAAGAACTGACTGACTGACTGACTCCTAATTGAAGCCCTTTTTATAGGAATATCCTGTTATTCTAGAAGTCTCTGGTTCTCTTCAAATCACCCGAACGTTCCAGAGGACAGGAGAAGGGGAGAGAAACGTCGAGGGACAAGTGACATTTCCCTAAATCACCCCTCAGTTAGTGACAGATTAATAGGCGGGGGGCGTGGCTCGGTTGCCTCGGACCCTTCCAGCTGTCCCCGGTCGTATCTTACGCTAGTAGGGTGACACTGCTCCCTCCTCAAAGCTGGTCGTCCCGAACAGCACCATTGTAGCGGGCTAGGCGATCCAGGTGTACCACCAACATCTTCCCTCGGGGAACCTTCTGGATGCGGTAGACTACGTCGTTAATCCTCTTCACCACCCGGTACGGTCCTTGCCATGGCTGCTGGAGCTTCGGGCAGCGTCCCTTGGTCCGGATAGGACGGTACAACCAGACCAGGTCACCTTGCTGGAACCCTTGGCTGTTGGCTTGCCTGTCATACCTGCTCTTCATGCGGTCGCTCGCCTTCTGGATGTTCTGGCGAGCCATCTCGTGCATGTCGTGGAGATGGTCCACCAAGTTCTCCACATACTCGGTCGCTGGCTGTTTCGCTTCCGGAGGGCTTCCAAAAGCCAGGTCACAAGGGAGGCGTAACTCTCGGCCGAACATTAAGCTGGCTGGCATCATCCCAGTTGTGTCGTGTGTAGACGAGCGGTAGGCCAGCAAGAACAGTGGCACCCTGACATCCCAGTCTCGCTGATGGCTGGCCACGACCTTCCTCAGGTGTTCCTCTAAGGTCTTGATGTACCTTTCGACCATGCCATCCGATTGGGGATGTAGAGGCGTAGTGCGAGTCTTGTTCACCCCAAGCCTTTGTAGTGCCTCCTTCATTAGGTTGGACTCAAAGTTGGTACCCTGGTCACTGTGTAGCTCTAACGGCACCCCAAATCGACAGAATACTTGCTCCACGAGGCAGTCTGTGACTGTCTTTGCCTCTTGGTTTGGGATGGCATACACCTCCGGCCATTTGGTGAAGTAGTCCACGACCACCATTAGGTACTTGTTGCCTCGGTGGGAAACTGGGAACGGTCCAGCAATGTCAACGGCGATCCGTTCGAATGGCGCTCCGACGTTGTACTGCTGCATGCGACCCCGGCTCCTCGTCTGGGGGCCACGACTCGTCGCGCACACGTGACACTGACGGCACCATCTCTCAGCATCTGCTCGGAGCCTCAGCCAGTAGTAGCGCTGCCGTAGTTTGTCAATCGTTCGGTTCGCTCCCAGGTGTCCTCCCGAAGTCCCGGCGTGCACTTCCTCCAAGACTTCCGGGACCTTACTCCGGGGAAGTACCAACTGTTCTCTCTGCGTATTCCCATCGGGTGATTCCCATACCCCGAACAGCACGCCCTCTCTGATCTTCAACGAGTCCCATTGGGCCCAGTACAACTTGTAGGTGGCGCTCCTTGGTGGGATATCCTCTCAGGTTGGTCTTGTCCCTGCCTCCACTTCCCTCAAGAGTGGCCCCAATTCTGCGTCCGCCAGCTGCTCCCTCCTCAGGCCTGCGCTATCCCAGCCGTCCGCAGGCACTGCCACAACTACTCGGACTGCTGCGGCACGCTCCTTCTCTTCCACTCTTGTGCACTGGCCGCACTCTTCTGGACAGGGTCTTCGGGACATGGCATCTGCGTTACCGTGGCTCTTCCCTCTACGATGTTCCGAGGTGAAGTCGTACTCCTGCAGCCTCTGGACCCAACGTGCTGTCTGGCCTTCCAGGTTCTTAAAGCTCAATAGCCAGGTTAGGGCGGAATGGTCAGTCCTCAGGTGGAATGTCTGACCGTACAGGTACTTGTGGAAGTGCTCCAAGGTCTTTACTACCGCCAATAATTCTCGTCGGGTGACGCAGTAGTTCTTCTCTGTCTTGGATAGCGTCTTGCTGTAGTAGGCTATCACCCGCTCATGGCCGTCCTGGATCTGCGATAGGACACCTCCAATGCAATGGTCGCTAGTGTCGGTGTCCACAATGAAGGCGCCACCCGGTTGTGGGAAACCCAAAATTGGAGCACTGCACAGGGTCTCCTTTAGGTGCTGGAAAGCGTTTTCGGCGTCCTCTGTCCACACATAACGCCGGTGTTCCTCTGTCAGGCGGGTGAGTGGTTTTGCGATGTTGGAGAACCCCTTTATGAAGCGGCGGTAATAACTGCACAGCCCCAGGAAACTGCGCAACTCTTTCCTATCCTTTGGGCGAGGCCAATCTCTCACAGCCTTTGTCTTCTCCGGGTCTGTGGCCACTCCGGTTGCTGAGACTATGTGGCCCAAGTAGTTAACTTCCTTGCGGAAGAGCTGGCACTTCTTCGCGTTCAGCTTCAAGTTGGTCGCCTGCAGTCTCTGTAGCACCTTACTCAGATTCTCGAGGTGATCTTCAAAAGTCTTCCCGACGATGATGTCGTCCAGGTATAGCAGGCAGGCATCGTAAGTCAGCCCTCTCAACACTGACTCCATGAGGCGTTGGAAGGTAGCTGGTGCGTTGCAGAGGCCAAATGGCATAACCGTGAACTGCCAGAGCCCCCTGGCCCGTCGAGAATGCGGTTTTCTCCCTGTCTCTCGGGTCTAGAGCTACCTGCCAGTAGCCCGACTTCAGGTCCAAGGTCGAGAACCACTGTGCTCCAGCTAGCGTGTCCAGGGTGTCGTCAATCCGGGGTAAGGGAAAACAGTCCTTTCGGGTGACAGCGTTCAGTTTTCTGTAGTCTACGCAGAAGCGCAGCTCGCCGTTCTTCTTCGTCACCAAGACTACAGGGGAACTCCAAGGGCTGTCAGACTCTTCAAT
Source organism: Mantis religiosa (assembly GCA_030765055.1). Lineage (NCBI taxonomy): Eukaryota > Metazoa > Arthropoda > Insecta > Mantodea > Mantidae > Mantis > Mantis religiosa. The sequence continues at coordinate 154,176,870 of CM060948.1, read as the reverse complement.
CACTCCCCTGGATCTCATGTCCTCCAGCATGTCTCGTACCGCCCCTTGCTTCGCCAGCGGAACGCGTCTATGTGGTTGCCGAATAGGCCGGGCGTCCCCGGTGTCGATGCGGTGAAGCACTTTGTCCGTGCGGCCGTAGTCACTATCACCCTGGCTGAAGACGCGCTGATACCGCCTTAGCAGTTGTCGAACCTTCTCCAGCTGTTCTGTGGTCAGGTGGTCGGCCGCCCTCTCCACCAAGCCTTCTAGCCGGGGCCCCAGGTGTTGCTTCAGCGCCGGCACCTGGGTCTCGTCGATAGCTGTTACGTTCACCACGGGCTCGCACATTCCCAACTCCGTCCCAGCCTGGACGTCGTGATTGGCGTCCGTAGGATTTAGCAGTCTCACGGGCACCTCCTCTCGGCACGGCAGCAATGCCCTGGCTACACACAGTCCGTTTACAGGCGTCTTCTGGTCCAGCATCATGTTCCTGGTTCTCTGGCCCTCCAGTCGCGCCGTCACCTCCACCTCGCTCCTCGCGGGGACAACCACGTCTTCGTCCAAGACGATCCTGCAAATTCCAAGCCGCTCTTCGGGTTGACGGAGTATAACCTCTTCTCCGTTAAGCCGCAGGTCCTTCTTGCCGACGTCGACCGTCGCCTCATGGCCCCTGAGGGCATCCAGTCCCAGAATCACCTCCTCAGCCACCTTCGCAAGGAACACCCACAGACGCACGGCACTCCGTCCCAAGTTCAGCTCCAGCAGGGCCTCCTTCTCCACAGGCAAGGTGTCGCCCGATGCCGTGACAAGCTTGTATGGTCGGCTTGGCTTCCTTGTCGGCAAACACTTCGCCACGTCAGGTCTGATGATGGTCACGGCCGCCCCGGTGTCCACCAGCACGCGGCACGGCTTCCCTCTTACCCAACCGTCCGCGATGAGGCTGTCATCCATACGCCGGCTGACGGCGCGCAGTGTCAGTCGAGGGGATGGTGGTGATGGCGCCGACGTGCCCCTCTCCACGACGGCCCTTATTCGTTTTCCGGCTGCTCTTCCTGGTGTGGGCAGTCTCTCTGCAGGTGTCCGGGCTGTCCACACCCCCAACACAGGCCACTAGGTGTTCGCCGGCGTCCCTCGGCTGGTCTTCTGTCTCCGGCGTAGCGGACACTCCTCGTTCTCGACGACGGGATGGATGTTATTTTGGCCGCCTCCATCCTTAATGCCGCTGTCATCGCCTCGTGGATGGTTTTATATTCCCCGAGCATTAGGCGCTGACGAATCTCCGTGTCCCGTACCCCGTCGACAAAATTGTAGGCGGCTTCCCGGGATACGAACTCCAGTGGCAGGTCAACCAAGGCCTTGCTAGCCAGCTGCTCGATCGCAATGGCGAACTCCTGCAGCGTCTCCCCCGGCTGCTGTGACCTTGCCTTTAGCTGGCTGCGGTACGCTGCGGCTAAGCGGTGGTTCCCGAAGCGATTCTCCAGGGCCTCCCAGATGTCCTTGGGCGCCACCGTCGTCTGCACCGCGTTTAGGACTTCCGCGGCTCTTCCCTGGAGGCTGGCTATTAACTGTGTGGCCTCCTCTTCCAGTGACCATCCGTTGTGCCTGGCCACTGTGTCGAACTGGCGGTGGAAGACCTCAAACGTTGACGCGCCGTCATACTTGGGAGGTTTGACGCGCGGAGATGTTATTTCGCGTCCCGGTGCGTCGGCCTTCAAATCCTTCAACCTCCTGCCGACGACGTCCTCCACCATGGCGCTCAGTGACTTGGCGCTGTTGTCGGCCTTTCCTTCCAGCTCATTAACGCGGCTCACGAGGTCTCCGACGCATTCGTCCACCTGGCCGATCTGCTTGCCGAGTCCCGTGACGTCCTCCCTCACGCCGGCCAACTGTTCCTCAAATTTCGCGGCGAGGGCCTCGTTCGCAACCTTCATTTCTTCCATCTTCTCCGTGAGGTTATCGTTAGCCGTCTTCATTTCTTCCAGCTTTGCGGCCAGGTTGTTATTTGCCGCTTCTGTTTTTGTTGTTAATTCGGCCTTCATTTCTTCCATCTTCCCGGTGATGTTGTCGTTGGCCGTCTTCATTTGTTTCAGTTCCGCGGCCAGGTTGTCATTTGTAGTCTCCAGCTTCGCGGCCAGGCTGTTATTTGCCGCTTCTGTTTTTGCAGCGAGGTTTTCATTTGCCGTCTTCATTTCCGAGGTCAGTTCGGCCTTCATTTCCATCATCTTCTCCAAAATCTTTTCCAATGCCGCGTCCATGGTTGTAATGTTCGGCGATGTTGTTTTCCCGCTTCCTGACACCAGTGTGACTTTGTGGGTTCGTGAAATGAAAAGTCCAATTACACCACTCAAAAATGTTCTTTATTTCCACCGACTTACAGTTAAACTCTTGCCAATTACACAGAATTACGTAATGCACACAATTACGATTCACCAGTTCGTCCGTTACAATTTCACTTGCACTCATAATTACGTACAATCTTCTGATGCTCTCACACAGTCTTCTCGTCGTACACTAGCACTGCATTCTTACACCAAGAACTGACTGACTGACTGACTCCTAATTGAAGCCCTTTTTATAGGAATATCCTGTTATTCTAGAAGTCTCTGGTTCTCCGTAAATCACCCGAACGTTCCAGAGGACAGGAGAAGGGGAGAGAAACGTCGAGGGACAAGTGACATTTCCCTAAATCACCCCTCAGTTAGTGACAGATATTAGGGCGCCCCCATTAGGGCGGGGGGCGTGGCTCGGCTGCCTCGGACCCTTCCAGCCGTCCCCGGTCGTATCTTACGCTAGTAGGGTGACAATATACATATTTCAATTCACTCCTTTTTTACTTTTTTTTTTAATTGTTAAAATGCAAAAATTCATTGACTATAAAAACAATTATTCAGTAGGAATTTATGAAGTTGCTTTTTGAAACTTGCTATTGTCTTTTTATTTTTTATTTCTGATGGCAAGCTATTGTAGTATTCAATGCCTTGATGGTAGTAACTGTTCTCAAATAACTTGCTATGATGTGGAGTTAGATGTAATTTATCTTTAGCTCTTGTGTTATGGTTATGTATTTCTGAATTGGTATTAAAACTTTTGATGGATGTTTGCATTTGTACAATGGTTTCATATAAATACACATATGGTACGGTAATATGTTTAAAAATTTAAAATATGGCTTACAACTAGAGGTGTTAGATAAATTGAGCATGATTCTGATCTTCTTTTTCTACATAGTTATTATGCTATTATATTGGAACTTAAGCTTATGTTGCAAAATGAGCAATACCCATTACATAGAAGTTTCATTCCATTTGATTTACTTAGGTGCTAAAGAATAAATTTTTCTTAAATAGGAAATATGAATAAATTCTTGTAATTACTGTTCTGCTAACCAAAACTTACCCATGCTCTCGGTAGCCTACATAATATCCCAATATATCTCCATTCCAGAGATGCTGCAGTGGGGCAGACCAGGTTATCCGAAGAGTATCAGAAGCTGTTGCTGTTACCTCAACACCTTGAGGTTCACCAGTAGGTGCTTCAACTTCAGTACGCAACATAACAGGTTCACTGGGTTCCCCTTCGCCTAGTTCATTCTCTGCTAAAACTCGAAAGCGGTACAAGGTTGCTGGGAGTAGACCAGTCACTACTGCAGTGAGCTCAGCTCCTGCTCCAACATTTTGCCAGCCCTCAGACAATCCTGCATGTATGAACACTACAGATTATAACACTATACTTAAAATTACAAAACAGAGTCCTAGAAAGCAACATCAGGAAGTATAATTCTATAATAATGCATGACAAGATTAAAGAATGTCATGAGTTTAAAAAGAGAAACTCTTGCATAGAAAAGTTTCTCAGTTGCTATAGATACATCTAATTACAAGGCCAAATAATCACTTATCAATATAGATGTATCTCTAGTATTGTTCAGCTGAGAGTTAACTAATAGTTTTATTTATCAGAGAGAAAGAGCTTTTGTTTTTTGCAGCTGTATAAATCTCATGCTCTAGATTATAACTATTTTAGAATACTGTTTTGATAGTGTTACATTTGAAACATTATCAGTTTATAAAACAGTGAACTAATTAACAAATAATATATATTAGAGCTAGTGATTCCTTTTCAACCTCCAATTGTCTTGCCAGATAGCCCCATCCAGCATAAGGAGCTGGAGCATCACAAAGCATGATTGTCTGTCCTCTTGCAACTATTAGACGATTGCCAAGACTAACTGGTCAAAAAGATGTTTGTAATGACACACTCTTCCACCAAGTGTGAGTTATGCAGTGCTATATTTCTGCAGGCAGAGGAAGATAATGCAGTTAGAAATCCACTGTGAAATGAACTGTTGCATAATGAAAACTTTGAATGATGAGATTTAACTGTATTGGAACACTACAGTGAAGCGAAATTATTATTAATTTACAGATGAGTCATGTTTATTACACATCGGCTTCACTTATGTACCTATTTTGAAGACATGTTTTGCAACCCATCGTTTGCATCGTCGGCTCTTATGCAACTAAAGCATGATCCAGTGGTGTGGGCAATTCTGGAGTTGCTGCTGCCATCTGTTGATTTAGTGATTAATGGACGTTGGTTCAATGAACTCATTGGAGGTGATAGCTGCGTCTCTGTCGGTATCTTGATGAACTTGAAGTTTGGGTTTTCTTCAAAGGCAGTGAACATTAGTCGACAACAGCTAATAATAAGTTAGCAGCTTTTATTCGATCAACCCATATTCTTAATTGGAAAATAATTTCAATTTTGATTTAAAAATAAAAAAATAATTCTTAATGTAATTCTTACTCTTAATAATAAATATTGATGATTTTAGGAAGATCCTAACGAAACACATTCTAGGTAAATGCTAGCAATAAGTGGAGCATTGAGTATTAGTTCGACTCAAAATTATATTAATTTTGTGCTTCAATGTATCATAGTCCTTACACATTGGAAGATATAAAAGAACTTGGTAATGGTCTCTGATGAAAAGTAGCAGCATATGTTCACTTTTTAAAGACATTTATGTCAAAATTGACAATGGCATGAAAAGGTGAGAGTTCATCCCTAGGAATTCTTGCTGAACTTTATGGCCCAGGAAAATGTTTTACTATGTTCCTCCTCTTTATTTTACCACCCTTCGAAAAATCCACTCTTCTCATTTTGTAATAGCTATCTTTCCTAGGAAAACAGTTTTCAGAACTGAGAGACATTGACTCCCGTACATCACATTGCTCAGAATCAATGTTGTGGTTTCTTTATTCAATTACTTCTTTGCTTGATTTGCCACTGTCTATTAGGTCATCTTCTGGCAGTCCATTGAATATCTTCAACATTTTCTCTGGAGTTATTTTCCTATGTAAAAAGCATTCTTTTGCTACACTATAATAGCTACTAATATTGCACGCACACACACTCACATGTTCGTAATGTGACAGGAAGTCAGTAAAATGAGATTACTTACATGGACATGCATACAGGGAACTTTATATCCTAGCTTGATAATGCTGAACAAACATGACTATAAACAATCCTTCACATTTAGAAAATAGGATGTGTCTGTATCTACACACGTTCAAAAGAACAATGAACGAATAGCAAGTGTAATAGACTGACGGAATCATTAGGTGTGTTGCCACATGCAAAAATGTAAGATTGGGGTACTTTATACCCCAGAGCACTCGCTCTTGGGTGAAATAATATCATTATTGTTATAAATGCCAATCAACCTTTTCTAAGGGTGGAGAGAATGGACATTCTACTTCAGCCATTAACAAAATATTAATAAAGTATAGTTTTAATTAAAGACTAAAATTGAGTCATACCTTTTAAAACTTGTAACTTCACTCATGTCCATTTACAAAATCAGGAATGGTTTTGAAACTGTTGCAGTTTCATCATCAACTGACTAGCAACTCATCACAGTTGGTTGTTGTCTGGACCTCTTGTAATTGGCTCCAGACAACAACCAACTGTGATGAGTCGCTAATCAGCTGATGATGAAATTGCAACAGTTTCGAAAACGTTCCTGATTTTGTAAAAGGACGTGAGTGAAGTTACAAGTTTTAAAAGGTATAACTCAATTTTAGTCTTTATACATGAAATTAGCTTCACTGTTAACAACGCTTTTATTTATAACTATTCATATAGTTTTAGTTATTATTTTATTTTTAAAAATATGAGTAAAACAGGGCAAACAATCTTTATTAATGATTATTCATAAAAATTAAGTTCAAGCATGCCATTTTAAACTACTTGTTATTAATAGGCCCCAAAAGTTCGTGCCCTAAAAGGCTTTGAAATATTCATGAAAATATGTTCTTAAGAACTTGAATTTATGCTAGTAAAACTGCACCTAAAATATGCTTAATTCAAATATGTTCTTAAAAAATTTAAAATATCTCAATAGGTATGCATTTAAAATACACTTTATGTCTGTAATATTCTTCACTATAAATAAAGAGAGATGAAACTGAAGTTATACTTATTGTTTCATATTCACTGTCCAAAAGAAGTGATGAATTGGAGTTCATAACAGTCATGTGACAGAGGTCGTCAAACTTGAAACAATGCCTGTTAACTCTGAAGATGGATTCATATCTTGAAAAACTTCTCTCTACATCATAGAATAATACCAGTTCATATATAAACACGCTAACTGGTTCACAGCAAAAGGCACTTCATGTAAATTAATTGTTATATTTCCTTTTATGTATTCGTTCATATCCAGGATTTTTTAATACTATACTCCTTGCTCTCTTCTTTAGCATTTTCTGTACACTATCAAAACAGAATTTAAGTTAGATGTTATTTCTTGATACAGCTTTGAGTGCTTCATTTAAGGCTATGCTTATTGTTTCTAAGGAGGCTTTAGGTAGACCAGAATTTTATGCAAACAGGAAAACAAGATTGACTTCCATTTCACTACTGCACAACAAATTTTGGTCTGTAAGAATGGATCAGCATCACACTCCTTGGGTATAAGGAATTAACAACCTTTCTTGCTGACTTTGGATACTCTGGATAGTAGAAGGCAGTATCAGCCTATGTTCCCTACTTCGTTAAAACTAGTTCAGGAGGAAGTGGAACTATGATGCTAAGGATCTAAATATTTAAACTCTTCATGAGGCTTTCAAAAAATTACTTCTGCTGCACTGACGAACTTATCCACTAAAGTAAATTCTTCATGTATTTCTTCACAAATATGGTGGGTGGATGTGTAAGACAGGTTAAGTTAGGGAAAAAAGCATTCAATATGTATACTGATTTAATAATGTAGCTGGCTTCATTTGTGATGAATAAAAACAGTCTATCATATTTAGTTCCATTTGGCCATAGTAATTTTAAAGAATCTATTACAGACAGAGTTGTAGTTACATTGTTTGTGACTTCCACAGTTATCACATTAAGAAAATATTAGTTCCTGCTTGTTAAGGGCACATTTGCAATATATCTAGCTTCAGAATCTGTTGTTTCATCTATCAAGATCCAAATAAACTCATTTTTGAGTTCAACATTGTGTAGCTTGTTCCCTAAACGTTCTGTCAATTGCATTTGCTTAAGCTCCATTTTTTGTGTGCATTTATTTCCCTTTTTTCCCTTCTTCTTTTGGACAATAATTGTTTATGTTTTGCTGAATTTACATGTTGGGTAATTTAAGAGATTTTTCACTTCCCATATTTTTTCACATACTTTACATAACAATATTGTGTCATCTGGATAAATAAAATCTCTCACAAATTCATTTTGAAGATTATTAAGTTTAAATGACTCATGAGCTTTTACTTTCAGCATAGGGCTATTATAATATGTTCACTGACAAACAGAAACCACTGACAAACTCTTTTTTTTTAAACTAATGAAAATAGTATGCACAGAGGAATCAAGAGGAAAGCAATAGTACGACCTAACATGGAACAAATTATACTGAGCTAATTGTGAAGAGATGCTGATGGAGCTATGTAATAAGCTATGCAGCTGCACACTATCTGAAGATAAGAGCTTGGGACTTCACTGATGTGTTTACAAGCGCCTCAGTTTCGACACATTTCTAATGTTGTATGGAAAAAAGGGTGGTTTTATGCCACAAAAACATTAAATTGATCAAAATGTGATGTTTTAACAAAAAAGCCAAGATATGCATTTATGTACAATATAAAATTGGGTTTAATAAGCTTATAGACTAAAGATTCATACACATAACTTACCAGCTTCGAAATTATAGCAAAAGAAGAAAAGAGTAAATGAATTAACTTCTGGGCCCTTGTTATTAACAAGCATTCGACAATGCTATTAAAATTCCTAAAAAGTTGGCATTTTACTTACGTGTATTAGAGTCCTGCTGATATTGTACTATGTATTGTAGGATTGGACTTTGATCATCAATGGGAGCAAGCCAGGCTAACTTAACACTTCGACTTCCTGTATCTAATACGCGTAAATCTTGTGGCTGTCCTGGTGCATCTGTAATATATTTTGACACAGTTTAAATAAAACATCAGTTTGCTACCTGATGTGAAATTTTTTGTTTAAATATGTTACTGAATCTTATTATGAACAGTAACTTCCCTTGGTTATTTCATAAACACAGTAAAATCTGCTAATGTAAGGGGACACTTCAGTAGATTATCGTCACATGACACGGATGAACTGGCCAGACTACTATTTCAAAAAATGAAAAATAAATAATTCTAAGCAGGTAGTACAAAAAAGTACTATTAAACTGTTCCTGTTGGAAATGATTACAATATTGCGAAAGCACGGAAGAGGGACAAGAATGGCAAGAAATAGACAAACAATATAAAACTGCTCATGTAACATCTGCTGCCAACATATGCAATTTGTTTAGTATATTTAGACATAAAGGTGATACGTAAACCTCTCCATTCAATCAGGGATAAAGCATGGTGTGACATTTGTGGCAGCACTACCTGTATACAGGCAACAAGTTTCGAACCCAAGTTCACAAGTTGCAGATATACAGGGGCCGCTTCCCTAAATGTCACACCATGCTTTACCACTGCATTCAATTAAGTCTTCCTGAAAATGCTTTTATGCCCAGTGTATTGTTGGAATTAAATCATATGCTGGGGAAAATGTGTGCAGATTATTTAATGAAATACTTCGTAATCTGAAATCTAAGCTGTAATATAAGTAAAGCAAAAATAATTACATTTACTATAGCTTATAGACAAAAAGAAAATAATTGCTGAGATTGACAATGAAAATTATGGAGAAAACTATAATTGTATATTCTTTGAACATAGTATTCCTGAGCATTAAAACAATACAAGACACATTGTAAATGCCTGTAAAAATGAATAAGGGGATTGACTTATTAAAATACTTCTCTTGAATTCACAATGCACATATAATACATAATACACTGGTGGATCAAAGAATGCAACACCATCAAGGATTGCTTAACTTTAATGGAGGGTTAAGTGAATGGTAGTACATCAGGATAGCATCATATGATAATAAAATCAGTACAAATAAAGCAGACATATCAAAAGAAGGGATGTCCAAACAGTTGCATCAATATTTGGTGTACCCCCTCAGGGTGCAATACAGGCATATAATCCTGCAGGCAGATGGTAGTACAGGTGACTAATGACATCCTGCTATACACTACCCCAAGCATTCTGCACCTGTTGTCACAGTTCTGCAATGGTTACGGTAGGTCATGTAGAACCATTAGTATCTTTTCATCATGACCCATACATGTTCAATAGGAGAGAGGTCAGCAGACCATGCTGGCAGGATAGCAGGGTAGTTGTACACCATGAATAGCATGTTGCATTGCAGCAAGTGTATGGAAATGTGCATTATCCTGTTGAAAACAGCACATTGCCTTCTGGTTGAAGAAATGGTGGTAACACAGGATTAAGTATAAAATTGAAAGAAGCATAGAGAGAGTGAAGGACAACTTAGCACAAAAGTGAATCGAGAAGATATTGACACACTGCTTCACTCACACTGTTTTTTCACAGGACATGTTTCAAAAGCTTTTGCTCTCATCATCAGCTGGAACTCGACTAGTGCAAATTGTAGTGGTTTCCTCTTTCTCTGTATCATTGATAGATGGCATAATGTACTTATCAAAGGTGTAGAGTGGCGGAGTTTCAAAATTCATGACTCTATGACGATTTTTGTTAATGAAGACTTTTTCCCATACGGAAAGGTCTGTGGGGTGATTAACGTATTTTATTAAAGATGTTTCCAAGTTGATGTCATGTCTAGTATTCAAAAAATGAAAAGCCACTGCTGAGTTTTCTGTTTTACCATTTCTAATGTTTCTTATATGTTCTTAAGTTCTGATGTCAATATTTCTTTTTGTTTTTCCTATATACATTTTAGGGCAAGTTTTACATTTGATCTCATAGATCCCTGGTTTTTCTTCGGTAGTAATTGATTTTTTTTGGGGGGGGGGGGCTTTTAACAAATTTCTGATATTAATTCTATTTTGAGGTGCAGGAATTATGTTGTGTGTTGAGAAGACTTTTTGGAATTTATTATGTGCTGATGGATGGAAGGTAAATTTTTTAAAAATTTGTTTTCTCTTTGACTCCTGTAGGTTCTAGGGTGGTGGTTTCTTTTATTTTCTTAGCCTAGTTGAGTCTGTTAACTGTTTTGTCCACTAAATTTGGGTTGAAACCGTTGGATATAGCTAATTTTTTATGTGTAGGTATTCTTCTTGATAATCTTCTCTGTTTAGTGGAAAGTTGATCATCCGAACGATTAAACTGTTGAAAATAGCATGTTGGTGTTGTTTTGGGTTGAAACTATTGTTCTTAATATAATTATGTGGGCACATACGAAAAAGTAGCTATATCCAACGTTTTCAACCCAAATTTAGTGGACAAAACAGTTAACAGACTCAACTAGGCTAAAAAAGTAAAAGAAACCACCACCCTAGAACCTACAGGAGCAAAAGAGAAAACAAATTTTTAAAAAATTTACCTTTCATCCATCAGCCCATAATAAATTCCAAAAAATCTTCTCAACACACATCATAATTCTTGCACCTCAAAATAGATTTAATACCAGAAATTTTTTAAAAGCCCCCTCCCCCCCAAAAAAATTCAATTACTACCAAAGAAAAACCAGGAATCTATGAGATCAAATGTGAAACTTGCCCTAAAATGTATATAGGAAAAACAAAAAGAAATATTGACATCAGAACTAAAGAACATATAAGAAACATTAAAAATGGTAAAACAGAAAAATCAGTAGTGGCTTTTCATTTTTTGAATACTAGACATGACATCAACTTGGAAACATCTTTAATAAAATACGTTAATCACCCCATAGATCTTTCCATATGGGAAAAAATCTTCATTAACAAAAATCGTCATAGAGTCATGAATTTTGAAACTCCACCACCGGACATCTTTGACAAGTATCGTACATCATGCCATCTATTGACGATATGGAGAAAGAGGAAACCACTACAATTTGCACTAATCGAGGGGCCTTTGTGTTGTGGATGAATGCACCCTAGATGAGTTTGCTCACCAGCTGTATGTTGTATGTGTACCAACCATCACTAGTGTACAGACAGAACCTACTCTCATCACTGAAGACAACAGAGCACCATTCCATTTTCCAATTAACCCTTTCTTAGTACCAGAGGAGACGTACATGACATTATTATGGTGTAAGAGGTATCTTAGCCAGAGGCACCGTGATTTGATTCATACAGAGAAGACAGTTCTAATAGTCCATGCGACACACTGGGTGCTACTTGTGCCCAGATCACTTCCCTAGTTGCTGTTTGAGCACCCAATGAAGCCTGTACAGTTCGTCAATACAAACGTGTGTTTATACTATGTGGCCACTCAGAACCTGGTGTGAGAATGTTCCAAAGATCACTGCTGAAAACACTGATGCACCACTGATACATTGTGTCTAACATCTGTAGCAGTTTTTCAATAGGTCCATCCAGCTAAATGCATTCCAATAATTTCATCCCATGCTCAAATGGCTGTAGCTGTGCAAAAAAAGCATGTTTGCTTTATTGTTGCATAGCTCCACCTTAGAGTATCTTTTGACACTGCTGTTCAACTGTGACGGCACAGCAGTGACTGCCTGCAAAGCGGGCACAGAGATCAGAGGCACACACCTGAACAGTGCCATCTATTGTCCGCTAACTGCAACACTTCAATCACCAATTCTATAAACCCTCAGTATTCACATAGTATGCCCATTATGGTTATAAAAGTGTTAAATAAAAACATCAAAATACAGGAGTGCAAGAGAATGAATGGCTTCATTGGCAACTGCTTAACATTTGATGCCAACCAACTACAATTTTGGGTATGCTCAACAGATTATCCAAAAGAGTCTTCAGGAAGTTCTTTGAATATAGATGGGAAGTTGGAACAATTTTATTGTGTATAATGGAGAGTGATTTAATGTTTAGTAAAATAATTTGAAAAAAGGTGAGCAATATTTTTCAACATGAATATAATTTTGTTTGTTTTTGATAACCTCTTAGTAAAAAATGACTATATGGATATTAACCTTGAACTTGAAGATGGACTACACGCTCTGCTCTTCCATAAGGATTCTTTGCAATACATGTAAATCCACCACTATCTGATTTTACTGTATTGCTGATATGCAGTTCTGAAAGCAGGCCACCTTTTACAGGTATTTCCTTCACCTCATACCTGTAAGAGTTATACAAGTTTATTAACTTTCATATCTTGAATTATTAAAAATTAGTCAAAGAATTACAAGCAAAAAAGCTAAATTAATACCCATAGAAACAGCTAAGGATGCTATCTTATAACATGCATAATGAATATAACCATACGTATTGCATTTTTACATAATTTTCTCTACACTGTACTGTTTATTCTTATGTGGCTTCTACAAATTTTTCTCACAAAAGCTTGTTTTTCTAGCTGTTAGATAAGGCTTTATAGAAATAGCTTCATTGCACATTTTAGTGTAGGTATAAGAGGATAATAAATAATAAATTTAGCCCATAGACATCCCATAAGGGCAAAGGGTTCTTGTTTACACGGGTACGAGCTCATACTTAGGTTCCAAAGACGATTAACTCCTTGGAAGCTTTGTCATGTTGTTACTGCTTCTTTTCTCTATTCCTACTTTCCACTCTTGTATCATTTCCACTCTACTTGTCCCCCAAACACTTCTGCACTGCACTTTTCACATGTTGCACTCATTATCATTGTATTTTTGTCCCGCTTAGTACTTATTGATTCTTGCTTGATGCAAGCTTGCTTGCTTGATTGGTGCTTGCTTGGTTTGTCTCTATACTTCTCTGTTTCTTGCCATGCTTAGCCATTGACTCCCCGCTTTGGTTTTAAAGCAGGGGCGGTTCCTCCATAAGGTTGCAGGTTTGCGCTACACCCACTGATTTTGAATGTACAACAAGTGCATTTTGCACATTAAAGCTGTACTTGTTTGCATTGTTTTATATACAAACATGTTTCAATTACGCTTATCGTCTGTAGCTGTCCATGATCACAGAAGTCGAAACAAACAGAGGTTAGCTGTAGGAGCGGCAGGTTTGCAGCGAAGTGTTAACCTAAGATTTCGCCCAATGTGGGCTCTCTGAGGGAGTTGTGGGAAGGTGAAGAGATGGGAGTGGCTTCTTATGCATTGCTTAAATGGAGGTTTATATACCTAGCTCCACCTACTCTTAGCAACGGCTATAGCGTGACATTCAGGCTTAGCTTCTGTGCCCGCCTTGGTAGCGTGGTGGTAGCATGTCTGCCCCACGTTCAAGAGGTCCCGAATTCGAATCTCGGTCAGGGTGAGTTACCTGGATAAGGTTTTCTCCGGGGTTTTCCCTTACCCTGTAAGACGAACGTCGGGTAACTCTAAGCTCCATGGACCCCGGACTCATTTGAGCATCATTTCGTCCGTTCCATTCATTGTCCGATATGATGGAGGACGTAAATTACAAAAAAAAAAAAAAAAAAAAAAAAAAAATAGCTTCTGTGTGTCTGCTTGCTCTGTAGGTGCTCTGTAGTGTGGTTTCGTGCAGCTTTGTTTAAGGTTAAACTGAGTATTCTAACATTTTATTTATAGTGCTTATTGTGAGGTGTTGTTTTTGTAGGTTTTTAAAATTCTGATAGAATGAATACCGTGCAATCTTTACTGGAAAAGACATTTTCGCAACGGAGTGCTGAAGAAAAATCTGAAGTGAAATGAATGGGTAGGCCCATGTCAAACATTTCTATAACTCAAACGATTAAGTCAAAAGCTAGAACATTCAATAGGAAGTTCAACCCTGACATGTACGATAAGCACGACTGGTTATGTGGATGTGAAGTTAATAACTCTTTATACTGTTTCCCATGCCTGCTCTTTGGAGAAGATGATTCCTGGGTGAAGCAAGGAATGAAAGATATATAACACATGCACGACCGTGTTAAAAAGCATGAGTCCTCTTCATCTCATATAAAAAATGCATTAAGTTTAGCAATTTATGGCAATAATATTGCTGCACAAATAGACAGTGCATACAGAAGGAACATAAAGCTGCATAACGATAAAGTTACGCAGAATAGATATGTTCTAAATATCATAATAAACTATATACGGTTTTGCGGTTCATTTGCGATGGCTTTGAGAGGTCATGATGAATCTGATATATCACAAAATCCTGGTGTCTTTCGAGGCCTAATAGTTTTCAGCACTGATCTCGATAGTGTCCTGAAGGGCCACCTGGAAAAAGCAACTGTTTTTAAGGGCACTTCAAAATCTATAAAAAACAAAATTCTTCAGTGTATGTTAGAGGTATGCCAAGACGAAATAATGGAGATTAAGGATGCAGAATTCCTTGCTGTCATAGCAGATGAAACTACTGATGTTTCCTCAGTGTATCAGATGGTTATTATCTACAGATATCTTGTGAATGACAAACCCATAGAATGATTTTGGAGTTTTGTTCGACCTGCAGGTCATGATGCAGACTCTCTTGCCACAGTCATTAAATCTGAACTTGATCTGCAACTGTCAGGGTGCCTGAATAAACTTATAGCACAGACCTATGATGGTGCATCTGTCATGGGAGGTAGGAAACACGGTGTTCAGGCAATTGTGAAAGAGAAGTATCCTTGGGCCTCTTGTGTACACTGCCATGCACATAAACTTAATTTAATACTGCTGAATGCAGCCTCAATAAACACCAGTGTGAGGATATTTTTTGCCAATTTACAAGGAATATGCACATTTTTTTTCAAATTCTCCTCAACGAACAGCTGTGCTTGATGAAGTTGTGCAGAAATGATTGCCACGTTCTCTTCCGACATGATGGAATTTTCATTCATGGACCGTCAATACCATTTTCGAACACAGGGAGAATTTAATTAAATGCATGGAGGTCATTTAGAATAGAGCTCTGTTAAACAACAACACAACACTTGTTCAGGCTTCTGGGTTTATGGCCACTTTGAAAGATGATAATTTTGTATTCTGGCTGTCTTTCTTCCACAAGATCATGCCCCATGTGGACATTTTGTACAATCAGCTGCAGAAACGAGACTGCAATGCAATATTTGCCCTGGCCCAGCTAAGCGCATTTGAAAGGGAAGTGCAAAAAGTAAGAAATAGCGTGGATATTGAGGAGCACAAAGAAACTGCAATTAAGAGGAGAAGAATAGAAGATCATGATGTGAAAAGAAGAGAAGCCCTTGAAGTCTGTGACATTATTCTTAGAGAAGCAAAGGACAGATTTAGCTTCACGGAGCATCTGGTAGCCTCGATTTTATTTCATCAAGAAAATTTCTCCGACTATGATAAGACATTTCCAAAGGATTCCCTTAGAGAAACAACAAGGTTCTATCCTTTTATCATTGGAACAAAAATTCGTACAGAACTGACTGTAATTTACAGTCGAGAAGAATTTCGTGGAATGTCCGGCGCTTTGTGCTTGATGGACTTCATTAAGGAAAACAATTTATGTGCTACATTCAGCGAATGTGTCAAACTCCTGCGAGTGTTGTTAACTATGCCAATGTCTACCGCTGAAGCAGAACACTGTTTCTCAACTCTTTTTAGAGTAAGACTTTCCTTAGGAACACAATGTCACAGGACCGATTGTCAGCATTAGCAATGCTTTCAATTGAGAGGGAGTTTTTTATGAAGACCAGCGACTTCAATGCAAAAGTTATCGATAGATTTGCCAGGTCTAAGGAGAGGAAAGCAGAGTTTCTGTATAAATAGGTGAGTCACTACTACTCTGTATTTTATATTTCATTTGTGCACCACCAATAATTTAATCCACCAGCCGCCACTGTTTTAAAGTAGTCCGCCCATCTGGTTCTTTGTCCTTCTGTTGGGTCCCACATTGTGGGTGGAGACAAAAGGATAGAGGGAGACAAATCTATAGTTAGATGTTTAAATGCAAACTGCTGTGTGCTGGACTGCAAGTTTCATACTGTTTTCATGATATCCCAAGAAACAGTCAAACAGGGACAGTAGGTACTTTTAAAATGACAAAAGTATTGAAAAATTTATCATAATAATAATGGATACCTCAGAAATGACTGATGCTGCAAAAAGGTCATTTGAAATAAATTGTTGTTTTGAAGAGATCTATATGTTCTATACATAACTTTTTGCATATCTTTATATGATTTAGTCATTATAAAAAATTCTACAACATTTCTTTCAATTGAAGAAGACTTCATCATAAAAGATGTCAAAAGAAAACAAGACAGACTACATAACAAGCATGCCACAGAAATTGGTACAACTTGTAGGTGTATGTATAGAAGTGCCCTCTATCTGGAATCAAGAAGGAACATCAGGAATGTTCACTTGTTATTTCACTGTCATTTGTCTGTTAGACATACTTGAAATAAACTCAGAAGGTCTCTGAGGGTTTGACATCACTATGGAGGTCAGGAAAGAGGAACAGCGAGGTTTAGTGCATCTTTTGACATTGGAAGGAATGCCAGGAGCTGCAATTCATTCCTGAATATCTACTTTGTATAGTAAATATAGGATGTCATGTGCACGTGTGTTTAAGTGAAATAAACAATTTTGAGAAATTAGGTTGTCATTGGAAGTTGCTGACTAAGATTGGCTTATTGTGTCATTTCCCTTCTGTAATTGATGCCATGGATGCTACCATCAGAAATGGCTAACAGTGGGGTGGTTGACATTCAACTCATGTTGGACATTGGTCCCCACTCATGCAATCTTGACAGAGCATCTGAAGTACCAAAAAATATATGTGCAGAGGGTTTCCCAAAAAGTAGCAGAGGAGCAAAAGTTGAGCAGAATGTCAACATCACTGTAGCATCTGGAATGGCATCACAAAGAAAAATACTATCTCCTGTCTTGTGTTGTTGCAGGTTGATGAAACAGTGTCTTCATTTTAAGCCAGAAAGCAAGCATCAGAGTAAACATCCCCACTGAAAAAATCCGAAGTCATGAATGCCAGCTCAGGAATGGTCATGATGACTTCTACTTTGACCACAGGAGCCTGCTGTTCACTGACTTTTTAGAACATGGCACCACATTAAAGTAGTACAGGGAAACTTTTCGAAAATTGAGGAATGTCATTAAGATCAATTTCCCAGAGATGTTTATGAATGGCATAATTCTGTTGCTTGATAATGCCAGCTCACATGTTGCCAAGTTTATTTTGACTACACTGCAGAAGTTTCACTAGGAAGTTCTTACAGATTCTTCTACAGTCCAGATGTCTTCTCATGTGATTTCTACATCTTTAGAGTCCTCAAGAAGGACATTCCTGGCTATCAATTTGTTTCAGATGAAAAGGTGCACGCTTGGGTACCATCATGATTCTGTAGGCGACTGCAAACATTTCTCTAAGAAGGCATTGATAATAAACAGCTTACTTACTTTTTTCTATCTGTCTCATTTTCATTTTCCTGGCCTTCATACTATCTCCAGAAATATTAAGATATATGTCTTGACATGTAAATATCTTAAATAGATGGAATTTTAATTATAATGATGAGAGATAGTTTTGAGAGAATAAAGAATTTAGAAAATTTATACATGCAAAGAATAGTTTGAGCTATGGAATTTTCTTGAATACATTCATCTGTTAGCTTTGGAAAATTAGTGAAGTTAAATACCAAGTTTGGTATCTATCTAATCATTTGCTTTTGTATTGTGCTACACACCAATGTTTACCTAAAAATATTTTTTCTTTTTTCCTAACACTTTTCGGAGGCCCAAAATCTTAGTATAAAATATTTCTAGGTAGGTGGTAAAGAAAATAAAAATTAGAGTGTTTAGTAGGAGCACTTTAAAATGGAAGTAACATTTCAGTCCAGGAGACTGCTAGTTTTTTTGTAATTTACATCCTCCAACGTTAAGTCATATCAGACTATGAATGAAATAGGTGAACTGATGCTCAAATAAGTCCGGGGTCAATGGAGCTTAGAGTTACATTAGATAGACATTCGTCTATCAGGATAAAGGAAAAGCCCTGAAAAAAACCTTATTCAGGTAACTCACCCTAACCGAAATTTGAACTCCGGACCTCTTGAACGTGCGGTAGATGCACTACCACCTATGCTACCGGGGCGGGCAAGACTGCTAGATATGGAATATATCCCATGTGATACGTAATGGGTCATATGAACAAACCAGTCTATCAAAAAGAGCTATCTAGACTCAATATGATTAAATTTATGAAATTATGGTTAAAATGGTGTAAATTTGACCATTTTGAAAAATAAGTGAACAAATAAGTAAATATCTACACACTGATTGTTTATAAATAAGTAGTGTTTGAAACAATGTTAAGTTTATCGAAAGTTTCACTAAATAAGTCTGAGAATTCAAATGAAAACCTTAAATATTTTATAATTATTTTTACTGACAAAATTGGAATGCAAGTGTATAAATTTTTGACATAGTCTCCTGTCATTCAATACACTTTCTCAGGTTAGCATAGATTCCTCTGACAAATAATGTTTTGATGCTGTGTGCACACATTCATGCACCATCTGGTGCTCCTCTTCATTAGAATAACATTTTTGCCTCCAATCACCTCTTTTAATAATCTGTCCAAACATGTGGTAACCACTCAAAATGAGGTCCAATGAGTATGGCATATCGTTTGTAGTAAGCTGATATGGCAGCCCTCTTGCAAAACTTTGCAAACTTAAGCACTCCATGAGTGATAAGATGTTCTAAGCCATGACTGATGCCCAGCTTTGTGCCTATTTATTCCAATGTCACATGGTGATATTGCATCACTATGGTTTCAATACTTTGTTAGATCCTAGTGTCTTAACATGGTGTGCCTGACCCGGATGCAGAACATCTGTTGTAAATGCCACATCATTTGTAAAACTTTCTTACTCCACTCATAGACTTGCTGCAGTAACAGGCATGCATCACCATACTGGACTTTCATTTATTGATGAATTTTGACAGGTTTTGCATGTTCATTGTTCAGAAAATGTATAACACAACACTGTTTTTCTTTGGTGCATGTCATGAGCAGGGCAGTAATTCTGAACTAATATTTTGGCTGTGTTTACTTGTCTGCAATCTTCTGCCACCTTTTGGGCATTCCTTACATCTTTGGTAACAGTTCTGCTAACTTACAGAATAATGGTACAAAATATAAAGCTTTAATTGCACTTTTAAGGTTTTCATTTGAGTCTGCATTGTAAGTTCCTCAAATATATTCTATATTAATTTGTTTTACTGCCAAAGTATAATAATAATTTGCAGACATTGTAATAGCCTTTTAATATATAAAGCAAGGTATAATTCAGAAATAACTGGTTAGAGGTAAGATAAACATAATTATGTTAAAAATACAAATAATTATTATGCAGGTTTTAAAGTTTACAGAATCTTCAAACAGAATAATAACAGAACAGTGAGTATAGATTTAAAAAGACAAAACAAATACCTCGGCTGCAGAGGTGCAGGTAGACGTGAGCCATCACGTTGCCACGTTATTGTCATTGGGCCATCACCTTGTGCCTGACATTGTAAAGTCTGTGAGGAACCACGGCGTACACTCGCTTGTGCTGACTTCACTTCAAATTCTGGAGGTACTGTTGGAAGGTGAATGTGTTTATAAGTGAGAATGGTATTATTATTGGTACAACATTCAGAAAGTTGTACCTGCTCTTTATTGATTTAAAAATGCCTGTTTACACTTATCTGCAACAGACAGTAATGAGGACAATTATAGCAGTGTTACCATAGCAACACTCAATCTTTCATCTGTGTTTAGATATTTTTATTTTAGTAGGTAAGCTTAAAATTATTCCAGGTGATTTGCATCATTATGTTGTAAACATATAATGAATTTCTATTGAAATCTTAACAAATTTCTAATCAGTTAGCTAATCTGTTAAAACTAAATCCAATTTGAAATAAATATATTCTATTTTTATTCAGGCTAAAAGATTTTTTCTCAATTCATATGTTCTGAAAGCTATGTTCTTCCATAATAAATGAAATTTAAGGAGTTGATCGATGAGGTGCTGATGATTATTTTAAACTCAAATGAGCCGACAACTCAGTCCAAACAAGATTTAAATGTTTAGCTTTCTGGATCACCCTGCTGATGGGCTATGGTATGATGGGAAAACAGAGAGGTAGAAAGGATGTTGTGAAGTTTTCATAAAATACTTGGAAATTCATGTGAGTGCTTTCAATAAAAGAAAGTATAAAGTGGAAAGGACATAGATCCCCACTGTTTAACTAGTGCTTCTATATATTGCACTAAATGCAATTTCACAGTAACTTTTATTCTCTTGAGCATTAGATTTAGTATAACAAAATGGTTTGTATGAGCTATTTATTACATATTATTCTATGGTAAATAATAGTACGCACAGTTCAAAAGAAATTGAATAAATTCTTTAAATTCTTCCTTGCAGCATAAAATTTGAGCTGTTAGCTTATGTATATAAAGTGAAATTATATGAAATTAAAATTACTTTAATATAATAATTTCACGTAGAGTATTTTAATTTAATGAAATATGCGATATCAAGGTTTACATTTGAAAACTTTATTTACATTCAATAATAATTGGAAGTTTTTGAATAGTAAGTTTAACTACCCTATTAATTGAACATCAGTTATGTTTACAGTACCTCACATACTTTTGTAAAGTTAGAACAGTTTCGGGAGAATTTGTTTCTATCTTCAGCTGACAACAGATTAGTTGTATTGTATTACAGAATGGTGGAGGTCTATGAACCTATTGACCTGGTCCAGTGGTGGGAGTCTGATATTCATATTTTGATCCTTGTGTTTTGCAATGTGGATATTTAGC
This sequence comes from Mantis religiosa, assembly GCA_030765055.1. Taxonomy (NCBI): domain Eukaryota; kingdom Metazoa; phylum Arthropoda; class Insecta; order Mantodea; family Mantidae; genus Mantis; species Mantis religiosa. The sequence continues at coordinate 154,155,614 of CM060948.1, read as the reverse complement.
CATATTGGGAGTTCAGTTGGTTATCTTGTTACACTGGAGCAGTTGACTTATGGGATAATATTGGTTTGTCTCATAAATTCGTTCGATTCTTGTTACGTGTTTACGACAAAGAACGCCTGCACTGTATGCCCGTATCACAACTACGGCAACAAAGTTGCCTAATTATGTAGGGGTAATCTGTTTACATACGCAAGGTTATCGAAAGTAAACAAGGCAATGAACTTTTCAAAACAAACTTTATTTTGTGCAGTATGCACCAATATTATCAATAACATATCTCCATTTCTCAGGAAGCTTATCAATACCATTTTTCAAAATCTTGCAGTTTTCTGGTTGACGAACTCTTCCACAGCGAGTCTGCAATCCTCCAAGGAAGTAAGGCGTTTGCCATTAAGGAAGTTTTGCAGGGATCGGAATAAATGATAGTCGGATGGGGCAATGTCTGGAGAATAAGGCGGGTGAAGTAACACATCCCAGTCGAAATCCCGTAATTTCTGACGGGTTACCATAAAAGTGTGTGGTTTGGCATTGTCTTGATGAAAGACGACTCCACCATTAGATGCTAACTCTGGCCTTTTCTCTTCTAGGGCAACCTTCAGACGATCCAACTGAGAACAGTATTTCTCTGAATTGATGGTCTCCCCAGGAGGAATAAATTCGTAATAAATAATTCCTTTCCAGTCCCACCAAATGCACAGGATAATCTTCTCAGGACGAAGCCCTGGTTTAGGAATTGAGAGTGGTGGTTCCGCTTTCTTACGCCATGACTTTCTCTTTCGGATTTTGTTGTACACCTTCCACTTTTCGTCTCCTGTAACCAGCTGTTTCAGAAAAGGGGCAGTTTCATTGCGTCTTATCAATGCGTCACAGATGGAAACGTGCTGAACTAAATTTTGTTCACTCAGTTCGTGAGGAATACATACATCCCGAAGATTTACGTAAGCAAGTTTCTTTAGGTGCCTGGCTACAGTTGCATGAGATAAGTTTAGCTCCTGACCTACCTCCCGAGTTGTTATTCTGTGGTTGTTCGTAATCATGTCCTCTATCCTTTCCTCATCCGTAACCACAGGTCATCCAGAATGAGGTTTGTCTTTCGCAGAGAAGTTCCCAGCTCGAAATCGAGTAAACCATTTTTGGCATGCCCGATTCCTCACTGCATCTTCTCCGTAAACAGCACAAATTTTCCGTTGAGTTTGTGAGGCTGTTTTACCTTTACGGTAATAAAACAGCATTAAATTTTGAGAATGTTCCTTCTTGCCTTCCATATTAACATTCACAAGTTACAACTCCACACTGTTGCATCCACAAACTCATACAGAAGTTTGTTTACCAATTCTTACATAAGTTGACCTATTTACCTTTGGCCGTGAGGTCGCTGTGGTTTGTGTTCATAGCATTCTTTTCAGGTATTGTATTTGTAAACAAACCCCATATTGTTAGGCAACTTCTTTGACGTAAAAGTAATGGGGCGATGCAGTGTTCTCAGGTGTTCTTAGTCGTAAACACGTAACAAGAAACGAACGGATTTATGAGACAACCCGATATCATGGTAGTTGTTTCAAAACTGTGCTGCTATGGCTAATTTTTTCATCTGTTCAGGTTTGTACATCAGAGATGTACTTTTAGTGTAGTTTTAAAGTTTCTTTTTGTCTTGCCTATGTATATTTGATCACAGTTTGCATAATCTATCTGATAAATTATCAAAGCATGTCCATGACTGAGTTATCATTTTGATAGATGCAGTGATGACTATAAACTATTTTGTTATTATATATCAGTACTTTCATCTATATTCATGCAAAATGAAATTACACATGCAAATAGCAATTCATACTTATCTGTGTCAATTTTCCTGTTTCTTTCTACATAACAATATGCAAATCTGGTCTTAATGGTATAAGTAGTGAAATCATGCATCTTCAGTTTTGTTCAATAGGGAAAGGCTGATGATTTAGTATAGGTAAGACTGAGGAGACCTGCTTGAAGATCTATTGTATAAACTGGTGTATATTCATCAGCATTATTTGTTTTGTCCTTTTCTTTCACTCCCCTTGCTGCAATTGTTTTCCTAATATGATTGTTGTACTCTTCATATGGTATGTTTCCTTTGGCATATGCACATTAAATGTCATACTAGTCCTTTTTGGGTAAAAATAAGCCTATGTAATACTCATAAAACATAGTCAGAAATAAGAAATTGCTTGTAATTAGAGCTTCTTTTCCATTTATCTTGCAATATATTTGGTATTCTTTGTACAAGTCTAATTTTCCTTGCCACCTCGTTTAAGGTAGAATTTTGAAGCACGTTTTCTACAACAGGAAAATTATAGCTTTCAGAGTATGTCAAAGAGCACCTTTATGAGCACATTTTGATTTTGTGCTCTAGCGGATCTTGAACTTATAGTTACATTGTGTTTGGCCAAATTTATATTTATTTATGATTTTGACACAAATTCATGAATATTCCATTCACATTCAGCTATAATTCCTAAAAACATCCATTTACAATTTCATTTATTTGCTAAAAGTTTATATTTATTTATGTATAGGATAACTAAATAACAATAAGCAGTTGTGCTAAACCAAATTTATTCAGCACCAAAACTGTTACACCTATTAGTACCATTTTTACAATTACACAGAGGAAACTGACTAATATTTCTTGTTTCCCTGTTGCACATACCAGTTTGCACTACTGGTAGTTTCTCGATGCTCACTGCTCGCAGACTGACAGCCAACCACACTTTAACACTTTAACTGTGGATATGCATCCATTCTGTGGATGCAAATATGTTCACTCATTAAGACAAGTGAATTTTCAGAGTAAGTTGCCAACAATTTTTTGTCAAAGTTTTATTTCCCTTCTCTTCATGAGATACTTGAGCATTTATTTTCCTTTATAATATAGAACATTTTTCTGTCAGTGTAGACACATTTAAAATCTAAACATTTCATATATCCAATCACTTCCTCTGAGCAAGAATAGTGGCACTTACTTCGATTATATGGCAATAATTATTCCTTTATACCAGACAGTGGGATGAATTATTTGGAGGTGCTGTGTTGTAAACATAGGTAAAAAATAGGGTTTTTATTTTTGGCAAAATGTTTGGTTACAGGCTAAATGCTATGGGGATGTTTTTGCTTGTTTCAATACTTCTGTTCATAGTATAAACTTGGATATCTATATCCCTTCCATCTTGTACATAATAATGATACTAATACTACTGTACCATTACTTTCAGCTAAGACAAACATCTAAGAATAGATGCTGATCTGTTAACCTGCAACACGTAGTATAATCTACTTACAGTTTACTTCTAAGCATTACTGAATGAAGCTCAGAGGATTGAATTCTTACCATGCACAACTAGGGTGACAACTGCACTGAGACCAGCACCAACACCATTTGTAGCCTCACATAGGTACTGTCCTTGGTGCTCTCTAAGTGCTGGACGAATTAGAAGAGTTCCATTTGGAAAGAGCTGTACTCCTTTGCTGTGGATTGACAAGTCCTGGTACTCACTCGGCTGCCTTCCTGGACCCAAATTTCCTGCATTATTTTTAGTTCAAATTTCACCTCATTATTTGTAAGTCCTACATATTGCGTAATTCTCTCAAACTGTTTAATTTTCTATTTATATTATGTCTCATGCAGTGCAACTATAAGATATATTCTCTCTCAAATTCTGGAATATGCATTTGCAAAACATAATTTATAGTATCTTTGGAATAATTTAAACACAGATGAGTTGGTATTATCTTACCTGGTGTAAATGTATCACTCGCAAATTATACTGATCTTAATCAGCTAAATCTATGATTTGTATTAAATCTTCATTGGATGTAACTAGAAGCCTTGTCTGGAATTCCTAATGAACTTAGATAAAAAATGTGCATAGATCACATGTTTCGATCCTGCCTTAATTGTATTATATACATCATAAATGTGTGACATATGAGCAAATGCAAATCAGTGTTATAATTAGGCTTGTAATTTTGGTGACCAGTAACAAAATTTGTCTGCAGTACATAAAATAAACCAGTTCTCTGTTGCCTACTGACCTACATTCCACAAACACACTATCAAGGAATTAGCTAACTTGGAAGTACTGTGTTCCGCTTTATTCGTTTCAAAGATAACAAACTTAATACAGCACTTCTCTGGAAAAAATTTCAGAGATATTTTATGCTATAGATCTTATATTAAAAACTGTTGAGTTATGTGTTTTATAAAGTAATTAAGTAGGTGTACATATTTTCAAGTACCGTTTTCTACAACTTTGCTGTAAAATTACAAAGTATGACTATTAATATAAGTGCATTTTCCCACAAACATTCTCACCAATTATTTTCTTCCACGTCAAGGATGGAGTAGGAAAACCTTCAGCTTGACAGTGGAACACTGCAGCATCATCTTTAGTGACATTGCGATCTCTTGGCTCTGACACCCAACGAGGTGGTACTGTAAATGAAGTTATAATACTTTTCATAACTGAAATAGTAGATGTGTTTATGAGATGAATCAAATTAAGTAATGTGCAAATACTGAATTTCTTTTTTTTCAATCACTTTTTCAATCTTGGCAAATTTCTTCATAGTTAAGACATTTCCAAAGAATGTAGATCTCTGTGTAGAATATGAGATATGTAAGCAATGGATGATTTAGGAATGGTATGACTTCACTATCCTTAAAACTTCATAATGACATACATTTAAGCATAAATCTTGCAGTGTCATTACATTATTTACAAACATTATACAGTATATTTATACACTATATACAGTGACACATTAAGTTCTATGCATTTTGTAGATGCACATACTTATTCCCTACCTTCCTTTAGAGAGATGATTGAATTTGTTTCTCTGTTTCACTAATTTTTAAAGAGAATATTCAAATTTATGGAACTTCATACACTAGGAAATGAAAAAAAAACTGTAAATGAAGGGTGCAACAAATAGTTTATTCTACTGATTTTTTGTAAGTTTATTCCTTATGTACTTACATATCAAATGAAGAAAATACAGAAGAGAATAATGCATGATGTGTGTGGTAAAGCAACATACACTGACAAATTCTTGTGAGTTTCAAGTTTAAAATTTTAAAATTTTCTCCTGAATATCTATGTATTATATATGTATATAATACCTTTATGAATGCAGTGTCCAATTTTTAATCCATTATATGCATGTTTTACTTCATTTTTGGTCACTTTACTTGGCTGTTCGCTTTGCTAATATTTTCTCAAATTGAGAATATAAGTTATACTTAATTATGTACACATATTGAAAAAGCTGTCTGCAGAAAATTGTAGATAGGAACGCAGTATATAAATAAGAATTTTGTTGGCAAGAGAAAATAGTAGCATGAGCATTTTACAGCACTGCATGTGTCAACATTAAATCTGTTACAGCACAGTCTCTGTGGCGGACACTCTTTATGACATCTCAGGTGTAAACAAAACGCATTCTTGTAGTCATATACTGGTACTAGTCAGTGAGGTGTGTATGAAGTTTAATGCCACATTGGTATTGTGAAGCTTAAATTAATTGGGAGTCGATTAATAATGTTATTAATCGACTCCCAATTAATTTAAGTTATACAACAACACTGTTTTCAACACTTCCTTGAAAGGATTTATTGTGAAGCTTACTGAATAGTATAGTAATGCTGAATGCTTGTCTTATTTAATACAAAATTTACAGTATGCATGTAATGATTAGTTTCTCATTGTGTACCAGTACTCATTGAGACAGCATGTACACACTTTTCATGTAAATACATTTCATTTAAACTAGCAAATGAAAATGCTTCATAAAGTCAGATTTGAATTTTGTTCATGCTATACTTAAAATCTCAAAAAGCTTAGTTTTATATTACCTTTTTACTCTACAATTTTCTGTGTATTGTTTACCCCGGTCCTATATGACTGTAGTATTAAAATATTTTGAGACAATTTTTATTTGGATGGGTAATTAACCAATGCTAACATGTGATGGGCTACCCTGAAGGTAGAGTTTGTGTTTTAAAATGTTTTGTTCATATATTATGTGACAGTTTTGAAAATCCCATTGAGCTTGCTTGCTTCATTGTCAGTTGCATCACCCTCTTGGTGGGTCAACAGAACTGCCTTTATATCATTACAAGTTTCAATATTAACCCAAGCTCTCCATCAGCCACAGTACAAAAATTTGCTCAGTCTGTTGTGCAAGAGATGATTCGTAATAACTACTGCTAAATACTGGGATTATAAAACAATCATTTCCCACATTATTTCTATGTATATTTATTTTTTGTTTTTGCATTTCTCTTTGTTTTGAAAAAAGATGTGAAAAAACTATGCTTGCTTTGAATGTTTTGAATCTCAAAAGAAACGAAAATTAAGAATTACAAGTTTGAAAATTTGCATGACTATTTGACCTTAAGCACAGGAACCTTTACAAATGAATATGACACTATTTCCATGCATCACTATTAAATAGAGATTATGAATGTTTATTCAAATTGAATTATAAGTACATAAATCCAAAATAAACTGTTCGAAAGCTTTTAGTTAATTTTTACTGGTGCACACCTATAGAAAAAATTAAGTGCTATTTCCCTCTGGTACTAATTAAAGATCTAGGAGAATGTTGCAGAATATAATTATTTCATGTTTTAACTCGTTGTTTTTAGATGTAAGAAAGGCTGAGCTTTAATTTGCCTGTCACGCTTGAAGAAGCTAAGGTAATAAATACAGCCACAATTCACTTGTAGGCATAGAGAAGGATCTCTTTAAGTGCAAATGTAGGTTCTGCCAGTATCAAAATGAACATTCTGAATTTCAATATCTCTTAATTGCTAGCAATTCCTTTCTTGGAAATGTTGAAAACAGTGTTGTTATGATAAATTAATTTTAAAGAGAGTCGATTAAAGACACTAGACAACACTTACTGTTGTCTAGTGTCTTTAATCGACTCTCTTTAAAGTTAATCTTAATTGCTAGTTTTGACATTTGGGTGGAATTCTGCTAAAAATTAAATGGATTATGATCATATTTTCAATTTTGTTTAAAAAGATAATAGATTTAAATACCTTACATTCTTTGCTTAATTATCTATTTTGCTTTAAATTACAAAGCACTTTTTTGTAAAGATGAGCAATGTATGATGCTAGCATAAATTAAATATATTGACACCTAAACCATTTATGCTTTTGGAATTTTTATCAATTGAATATCTATCTTAAAATTGGTAATCAAAAGCCATGAAAATCTAATTATTATTCATAAACTCATACAGATTTTTTATTACTGATAAAGAACTGTGACTTTTAGCTTATAAATTTCACTGGCATTATGTCTACTTACCATTCAAAATCATCCATTGAGAACATTACATTTTCCTTGAACTTAAATATTTCACTTTTTACATTGATAAGGCTAACTTTGAATTAGTATGTACACAGTTTCCTTCTAATCTACAAATAAGAATCACAAGAAAAGCAGCATTAGAAGCAAAGTTTCTTTACGTATATGTTACAAAGAGTTCAGAAGTATCAGAAATCCTTCTGATTTATGTGCTTCTTTGTTTGAATGTTTTAAAGCATAAGTGCATAATAATGCGCTCACACATACACACATTCATGCACACATTCGTACACACTAGCACACACACAACTACTGTCTACACAACAAAGCAACAGTTAAACTATGTAAAAATATAAATTCTTCAGCCATGTTTTTCTACTGCAAATCCTCTTGTCTACAGTGCGTCATAACTTTAAGTGAAGATGGGAGACAGATGTGTAGATGAGAAAGTGAAAGAAAGGTGAATGTGAACAGACAGTCATTCAAAGTACCTAACAGCATACATAAGCAGTGTCTTATTCCATTGTTGCTCTAGCAATGAGAAGGCCCTTGCTACTTATTTGTTCATTGTGTTCTGGTTTTCATATACTTCTTCTTATGTGGTTTTTCTTTACCCTTGGGTAAGTGTCTGGTTGTGGATAACAGGGAAAAAGACGGGGTTGTTTTCTTATTCATCTCATAGGCAGAAAATTCACATATAGGTATCAGAAGTTGTCAAGTATGTGATGGTATTTATTATAGTGTACTTAATTTGTTCATGTTTTATAATTCTATAAGTAACAGTGAACATAGCTCAGTGGTGTGGTAAATTTATCTGCTGGCCACTTCCTTGATGTGGAATAAATAAATTACACCTTTATTCCCCTATCATCTAGAAAGTGATAAGGAGATAAATATACTCTATCATTCATTGAAATTAAATTGTGTAAATAGATACCATACATGTTTACTGTATTAGAAAGCAACTTGTCACAAAACCACTAAGGAATTCTGTTACCTACTTATTGCAATAAAATTATGAAAATAAATTTGTAAACATTAAGCAAATAGAAATGTGTATGTAGATAAGTCTCTTTCTATGCTAAAAGCGTTTATTATATTTTCTCCCCTTTTCTTCTCATTCCCTACTATCGTGAAATTATTACATAATCATTTTATTTTCCCTATGTAATACATCTGTACTTCACTTACTAAACTTTGATTAGACACATTGGCTAAATGCATTCACTTTCTTTATTTCTGAGGAAACTTAGGTATGTAAAGATTATAGGTACCCAATCTTGGCTTTATACATGATATTCAATATCAGTGACATATATTATACAGTGTCACTGACAGTGGGCAAAAGTAATTGTATTATATATGTTAATTTTCTGTAAGGATATCTCTTTGAGCCAAACCCCAAAACTGCCTCCTCCTCCTCCTCCTCCTCCTCCTCCTCCTCCTCCTCCTCCTCCTCCTCCTCCTCCTCCTCCTCCTCCTCCTCCTCCTCCTCCTCCTCCTCCTCCTCCTCCTCCTCCTCCTCCTCCTCCTCCTCCTCCTCCTCCTCCTCCTCCTCCTCCTCCTCCTCCTCCTCCTCCCCTCCTCCTCCTCCTCCTCCTCCTCCTCCTCCTCCTCCTCCTCCTCCTCCTCCTCCTCCTCCTCCTCCTCCTCCTCCTCCTCCTCCTCCTCCTCCTCCTCCTCCTCCTCCTCCTCCTCCTCCTCCTCCTCCTCCTCCTCCTCCTCCGCCTCCTCCTCCTCCTCCTCCTCCTCCTCCTCCTCCTCCTCCTCCTCCTCCTCCTCCTCCTCCTCCTCCTCCTCCTCCTCCTCCTCCCCTCCTCCTCCTCCTCCTCCTCCTCCTCCTCCTCCTCCTCCTCCTCCTCCTCCTCCTCCTCCTCCTCCTCCTCCTCCTCCTCCTCCTCCTCCTCCCCTCCTCCTCCTCCTCCTCCCCTCCTCCTCCTCCTCCTCCTCCTCCTCCTCCTCCTCCTCCTCCTCCTCCTCCTCCTCCTCCTCCTCCTCCTCCTCCTCCTCCTCCTCCTCCTCCTCCTCCTCCTCCTCCTCCTCCTCCTCCTCCTCCTCCTCCTCCTCCTCCTCCTCCTCCTCCTCCTCCTCCTCCTCCTCCTCCTCCTCCTCCTCCTCCTCCTCCTCCTCCTCCTCCTCCTCCTCCTCCTCCTCCTCCTCCTCCTCCTCCTCCTCCTCCTCCTCCTCCTCCTCCTCCTCCTCCTCCTCCTCCTCCTCCTCCTCCTCCTCCTCCTCCTCCTCCTCCTCCTCCTCCTCCTCCTCCTCCTCCTCCTCCTCCTCCTCCTCCTCCTCCTCCTCCTCCTCCTCCTCCTCCTCCTCCTCCTCCTCCTCCTCCTCCTCCTCCTCCTCCTCCTCCTCCTCCTCCTCCTCCTCCTCCTCCTCCTCCTCCTCCTCCTCCTCCTCCTCCTCCTCCTCCTCCTCCTCCTCCCTCCTCCTCCCCTAGTTGTACTACTGTTGTGGTGTTAGGGGATTCTTGTTCCTCTAACACTTTTAAGATTGGCCCTGAGGAACCGAAGCTATGGATCCGATAGAGAACCAGGATAGGTGATCAACCCATTGCCTGGTATGAGGTGAAGGAAGTGGATGGTATAGATGAGGGTGAGATGAATGATAGGAAAGATGATGATGGAGCAACAAATCTCACTTTGTAATCACCTGGGATCGAACCCGGACTGCCTTGGTGAGAACCAAGAGATCTAACCACTCTGTCATGGCATGGCCAAGACAAGGGTCTCTTTGAAATGAAACAGAGATTTGTCATGTCACCATAAATACTTAGTATTTAAAAGCTTGGAAGGTTATATCCTACAAAGTGTTTTTTGTAAGTGATGTCATTTAGCAAGAATGAATAGTAATAATTGCAGGATATATATTCGTATTCACTTCTGTATCTGGCAGATAAATTAGAAAATCCTGACATAAATCTTCTGTAATTTTGTATTATGTAAGAGTATAAAATGCATCATCATTGTCATCATCAACATTATTGTTTTTATTAAAAGATGAAGTACATTACTTGCCAAACAAATGGGATGGCTCAGGCAGTAGCTTCCATGGTTTGTGTTTGTAATGCTCCAGGTTCAATTTCCATTGTACAGTCCCACGTTGCTAGCAAATACTGGGTGGATTATCTCTTATCATGGATATTGTTGTCCCTGATTTTATTTCTCATCATCTCTCAGGATAGCAAGGTCAGGTATAAAAGTTGATGAATGGCATATGCAATGAATGTGTTCAGAGAAGAGAGCTGTTTCTTCTCTGACTAAGTCTTTTGCCTACACCTACCTATGAAATTAGTAGGACATTGGAAAATAACTAAAAATGCTCAATTTAAAAACCTTATCTCTGAATACCATTCATATTTGCTCAACTCATTTCTTCTTTCCAGATGTTTAGTAAGCCCAGTAGACCTAAGTAGACCTAACCTTGGCCATAGTACTAAAATACTATACCTATACCTTACTTGTGACACTTCAGTGCTGCAGCAAACTTGGTTTTGAGCATACCTTAATGGATGAACTTCAATAAATTAGGGCATTTTTGGATATAGCTTTATGAGTTTTAGCACCAATACATAATTGTTTTAAAGGGGCTCGACCAGACTTCACTTATGAAATTCTTGGGTTTGCAGGTTGATGCAAATCTTAATTGGAAATCTCCTATAGAGAGTATTATACCCAATTTGAGATTGGCTAGTTTTGCACTTAGGTCATTGAACTGTTTTTGGCTAGTTCAGACATAAAAATAGGTATACTATGCATATTTTTTTTCTATAATAAAATATGGTTTGATATTCTGGGGTAACTCGGTGGAGAGTAAGCGAGTAGTATATTACAGAAGGGACCCATCTGAGCAATATGTGGCATTAATGCTACAGCTCCATGTAAGGGTCTGTTTCAAAGGCTGAATATTTTAACACTTCCTTGTGAACATATCTTTATGCTTATCTGTTTCCATATCAAAAATCAAGACTACTTTACATAAAATGTGAATATACATAGCATAAATGCTAGACAAAGAATGGATTTACATAAACTCAGTGCTACATTGAGTTGTTTCCAGAAAGGTGTATATTATGAATGTGTCAGAATATTCAATGAACTTCCAAAATACTTAAAATTACTATCTTCAGGTAAAACAGATAAGTATAAGTCTGCTCTTAAAAATTATCTGTGCAGCAAGGCCTAAAACTCGGTACAGGAATTTATGGACGAATGCTAAAGTGTCCTGTGCTATAAAGGAAATGTAATGTATCATTGTATTTGGTTTAATGTACTATCATCTCCATAAACGAATGTTTGACCTATTTTTCTTGCATAAGTAATAGTATAATATTATGTGTGGTAGTAATAGTTCTTAAAATGTGACATATGTTATATGTTTGGCGGTGGTGATAAAAAAATAAAAAAAAATAAAAGAAAATAAAAAAAATAAGAAAGGCATATTTTTATGTATGGTGGTGGTAGTTAAAATGTTTGAAAACGTTTAAAACGCTTTGGTGAGGATTATTTTCTGTGTGACATGTTGAATGTGCTAGAGCACTGCTCAATGATAGTACCAAACAAACAAAACAAAACAAAACAAACAAACAAACAAAACAAAACAAAACAAACAAACAAACAAAGGATAACAGATAAATGATTCCATGCAATATATCAAATTAGTGAGAGAAACACTTGCTGTTGCAGAATATATGCTCATGCCAAAACTTTTATGGTTTGCTAAAGCTAAGCTTGATGCATAGGGGTCCTATGAAATTCATGTTTCCATATTGTGTTCCATTACTTTTAGTGGCACTGTATAACATTTCACGTTAATTGGTCAAATTGGACCACTTTTCTGGCAGATGCATTTTGATTCTGTTCTTTTTCTCTGTGATTATGTTTCTACAGTTTTAATATTTTAACTACTAGTAAAAAAAATAATTTTATAAATCAGATAATATATGCTTTACATCACCTGCTGATAACTTCCAAGTCTGGTATTGTGACAAGTTGCAGTTCCACTTAATGTGCAAAATATGTTCATGTGCATATCACAAAGCCATCAAGCAGTGCAATCTGGTATGTGCACGCAAGACGGATGGGTACAGGTGAAGATGAAGTCACTTGTGTTGAACGCCATGAGTTCAGTGCAGTAGTGCTGACAACAACCCATAAGTGCAGCCAAGCGATAGTTCTTATTTCTTCTGTTTTGTCATGTCACAACTAATGCTAATTGTGTTTGTACAAAAGGTCAAGTCCAATATTGTCAAATAATATAATATATTTTATGCATTTAGCAAATCAATAAACTTTATTTGTTAATCAATAAATGGGTTAATTATGTTCGGAAGAGATGTCAAATATGGAAATTTTCTGAATAAGAACCACTATTTTATCTGCTTGAAGACATGAATAATGATAATGATAATGATAATAAACTTTTCATGGTTTAAGCCATCAAGGCTCATTCTGGTCTCATAAATTAGATCTAATAAATAAAAGAAATGTATCCATTGTGGAAAATTAATTTCAATTAAATTTACCTATACAGTTTACAACAATCCAGACTTATATACATTCATAATGTATGGTTTTATTTATTTTTGAAGTTAAAGAGGCTGCATACAACTATTAAAAAGAAAATATTTATAATTTATCATAATAAACAGATGCTCTTCTTATCTGAAAACTATATTTTTGGCTTACAGGGCCGTTAATTATATAACTTCAATGTACAACATTTTGGTTCTGAAAGAAAAACACTGGATCAGCCGGAATTCTCATAAATATTTCCCCACTCTACAAAATATAACTCTTATCATCCCATTTACTATAAAGTGACATCTTGCCTATACATGTATCTCATTCATGGAGGGAGAGGGCTTTGCTGTATAAACCTATTATTTCACATTAAACACATGAGTTAACTGAATCGTTTTTTCAGTTTAATACAATCTGCAGTATTTAACAATATGTAAACATCTGTTCCTTATGACGTGTAAACACTGGATTGCTCACATCTTTGAGTATGTATTTAGCACAGACAGCCATAGTCCTTCCATTGGCCTTCCTTTACTTTTACTTAACTTTATTGATATAAGTTTTTATCCATGTACTGCTGCTGCTGATACTTATGCATCCCTGATTAGGGAATCATGTAATTCATATATTGCTAATTTGCAGTTACTTATTTCATAGAATTATGACATTCTAAGTGGCTGATAAGTCATAATGGGTAACATAGTTATATCATGTAAGCATAAATTGAGTGCCTATTTGATATTCATATTATACATAAAATAGTGAACAAACTACCATTAATTGCCAATATTTTTTTTCTGAATGTAAGGGTGATCATTTAGAGGTACACCTCGGCATGTTTCTAAGCTCTTTACAGTGTGCTTCCTCAGATATGCTTAATTGGTTTGTCCTGAATGATGTCATTGATGGTAGCTGGTTTTCATGTATTACTGGATATTTGGTTGAATGACTTCACACTACAATAGCCTACCTACAATATTTTTTGTAATGGTGTGTGGTGGAAATATCATGTGAAGCTGTCTGAATCCCTGAGTTGTCATGACGTATATCACACAACAGAATCTGTTTATTGGGTTAAGTTTTGCTTGAATGAGATTACACTTATACAAGAATGCTATACATAGATTTCCTTGTGTCATTACTCTTAACAATTACACAACTTAAAGATTGTTAGAAACATTTAAATAGACTGAGCAAAGGAGCAAAAGGAAAGACAAGGCTTAGAGTTATTTTGACCGAAAGCTTAGATGTCTTTGAAGTAATACTCAATTGATCACCCATAACAAAAGTAATTAAAATTAAATCCACTGGTATTAATATAAATATTTCCTTCCCTATGAAGGATGGAGTTAAAAAAGTTATTCAATTTAATATACTTCCACCAAAAGCAGCAAAAGTTATTTAACCTAATATTCCATATATGAAACATTTTCAACAAACTATATGAAGGAAGCTACATATGTAATATCCTGGATCTATCTTACATCATGGGAGGAAATAATAAAATTCAAAAAGTTCGACTTCGAACCTTGGTCATGACAAGTTATCTAGATAAGGATTTTTCCTTGGTTTTACCTTATCCTAAAAGATGAATGTTGGGTAAGCTGTATAGACCCTGGGCTCATTTGAGTTTCATGTCATCCATTTCATTCCCTGTCCAATATGAATTAACGTTGGAGAACACTAATAAAAAAATACTGAAAGAAAAATTTATAATATTGCTGACTTGTTTGTGATGTAAAATTGATAAGATTATTCCATTATTTGGATCCAGATGATATTTTTATGAACTTTCTTTTAGTGGTATTCCAGAAATATCCCACTGGTGCCCACAAATATAACAACTAACATAGTATAAAAAGGGATACTATTAGTATGAAAAGCAGAGTTTTGCCGGCTGATACATGCTTATCATCCAGAGCAAGACACAATTCTATGGAAGCAATATATATATCAGCGCCCCTGTATTTGCCAAAGTTATATAGATTCTCCTATTGACAAAAGCACATAGCGTTTTGTGTAGTGAAGTGTTCAAGAGGATTTCTGTTTTTAAACAACAAAAGGCAAACATAAACGTTTGTTAGTATTATCACAAAATTAGTCAAATTATTTTTGTGTCAAAGTCATAGGACTGCAAATGCATACGTAAAGCCTGTTTGCAATGGGCCAGTGCAGTAGTGACAGTGGTGCGGTGCCGATGCGTGCCGGTGCCGTGCCGATGCGTGCCGGTGCCGTGAGTGTGTGTATACAAATGTGCAACACACGGCAGCGAACGTTACCGCTCACGATGAGCTGGGCAGTGACGCTCGCCGTTTTGGCCGGATTCCTGGCCACGCACGTGTAGTTCCCTGCATGTGCTCGGCTCACACGCGGAATCGCCAGGGTGCTAGAGAAGTCGTCCTGCACCACTTGAATCCCTAACTCGAGAAGTGGAAGCGGTCGCCCATCCTTCAGCCAGCCGAGCGTCAGAGGCGGGTCGCCCGCTTGGATCACGCACTGTACTTGTGTGCGAACGCCCTCGATAAGTTCGCCGAACGTGAATGGCCCTATCCTGGGCGGAACTGGAAGAAGAGTCGTTGTGTTGGTATGTGTGTGCAAATGCAGCCCTAGCACCTCGTCCAGCTCTGCTCCAAAACAGCCCACCTCATGGACACTGCAGCCTCTAAATGAACGAACATCCAACAACATACCAGATATCACTGATGGCAGTAGAGCTTCTGGTGGGCACACCCTTCAACAAATACTTGGTTTTCGTATCTTGAAGGAGATGAAAAGCCATTTGGATGATTGAGCAGCTCTTCAAAATTGGATGGTCCTGAAGTACGTTGGCCCTATGCTGTACGTGAAGAGACTAATAAATTACTGACCATAGAAATGGAAGGGGCTTGAACCCGAACGTTACAAATAGGGGCTTAGGGTAGATGTAATAGGAAACGGGAAAGGACTGATGGATAATCTTGACAGTCTGGGAAGCCCATTCCAAATTTGAGGTGGTATGCTTGGAAGAAGAGCTAAATGGACGAAGTACTCGGCTGTTTACCATTAACCAGAAGACGTGATGAGTGAGAAGCTTGTGCTGCAGAATTGGTTGCGATGCAGGTGTAGTTGCCAGCATGATGTGGCCGCAGACTCTCGATGCTTAGAGAACTGGTGGCCTCTCCAAGTTGCTGAATTCCTACATCCGAATCCACAGGACCGCCGTCCTTTCGCCATTCGATCATCAGAGGTAGGTCTCCGTGGGTCACCAAACACTGTACTCCAGCTCTATTTCCCAGTCGCAGATCAGTTTGGAAGTTGAATGGAGCTATTCGAGGTGGAACTGAAACACAAAACACTTGCAACCCGTTCCTTCTACCTCTAAATTAATTGAAACCCATAAGCGTAAATCGGATTTAAGTGGTACCACAGAGTAAGGCAGGAGATGAAATAAATATTAAAGTCAAAACAGTTATTTATATCCATTAGTATTATCAATATTACACCTACATAATCTGAGACGCGTCTTTACAACTTCTCCAGATATGCCAGATTCTCTTCTCAGGGCTGACAGAAACTGTGTAGTAATCATTTGCATTACCTTTCGATGTAACAAGATTAAGTATTTCAGTATTTTATAGTAAACAACTTAAAATAATATA
>CM060948.1:154121599-154134099 GCA_030765055.1 Mantis religiosa | reverse complement strand
ACTAATCTGGAGAAGGTGTAAGACATCTTAAAATCCTGTTACAAGATTGAAAACTTTTATTTTAGTTTCTACATTATTATAGATACTGTCATTTCATAATAAAGCTTCAACAAGAGAGAAAGAAGATTATCATGATATTATCCAAAATTATTATTGCAATTACATTTTAAAATTCCTTTGATCTCTTTAAACGTAGTACATAATTTAATTTTAACAAAATTCTTTATATGATAATTCAACTGTTATTATATATTTACGTATGTCAGGTGAATTTAAATTTTCTTGTGCAACGTGAAGTGGGTTATATTTTAAATTTTAACAATGTACACGTTTCTCAAACATGAGTAAAATTAATGTTCTTAACTGCATTTGAATATTTTAAAATAAAATTTTGCAAATTTTAAAGCTTTTATTCATAGTCTCAACAAATCTAAATAAAGACTATCGTAAAAAATTTATGGTTTATTTTCATCCCATGATAAGATTCTCTAATAGGTTGTAAGATGATTTGTCTTGGTCAATTGCAATTATAAATTCAGTGTTACCCATGTTGACGTCTTTATACAAATGTGAGAATATTTGAAAATGACATCTATATTACATTGAAAAGTCATTTACCTATCACATTCAGCGGCAGAGTCTGTGTTGCTGATCGACCTTGTTTGTTGGATGCTGTACATCGATATTCCCCTCTATCAGGATCACTCTGAACATTTTCCAAAAGCAGTGTACCATTAGGAAACACATGCTGCCTTCGATTAAGTGGAAGACGTCGTCCATCTAGAAGAGAATCCATTAGTATGATTATAGGTGGAATCAAAGTTAGTAACATGTGGCTTTACAAAGGCAGACGTCAAAAATAATATATAAATGAGAAAAAGGAAATTCGTTATCCAACTTAGATGATTTCTGAAGCCAATTCTTTATTATTCAACACATAATGTCCCACAATGTCGTTTACACTTGTTGAACTTCAAAATCTCTTTAATAATCTTTTTAAGTCCAAAGGGTGTTCTAAACATTATTTATAATATGGAGGATGCTGAAAACGTCTTATACTGGCAGACATGCACTGTCTGAGATGCTTTGGAATTGATGTTATTAATACTCAAAGAGCGTAAAACCCACTGTGGGATACTGTAAATGAAACAAACATAGAAATAATACACTTCTTATGGCATTTATATGTATGCTATGAGGGCGCCGGGGTAGCGCGGTGGTTTCGTTCGCGGCTCCCGTTCTAAGGGTCCCGAGTTCGATTCCCGGCTCTGGGGTTGGCGATTTTAAGTCGGCCCTATCCACGCCTTCACCTCTGTCTAGCACACGTGAAGTATCCCCTATGCCCAACGTGGTTCGGAGTCCACGGTAAAAACTGTAGGTCCTCTCACCTCACCGCCATCTTCACTATCACCCTATCATCGGAGGTAATGGACACCGCCCTCTGGGTGCCTCCACCTGAGAAATGGGTCCGGTCATCACTTGGTGGGGTGAGGTTACCCCGAAGGCCAAGGTTGCCATGTGGGGAGTGTTAGTAACATAACTAACTATGTATGCTATGAGACTATACATAGGTACTAGAGAACCATATGTCAATGGTAAGTGCGATAATGTGTTTGTAGTGCGAAAGATCCTGATCATGCATCATCCCTCATTTTGGAATTTTACGCCCAGTGCACAATTTCTCCGGAACTGAAACGAGAACCAGAAAAGGAACGGAACGAGGAAGTATAACATGACTGGTACAATCAGTCGAGAAGAGGAACAGGTATCCCCAGGCGGTTGACTTTGTACGGAAAAATTGTTCTCACCCTTAACCACAATTTCATAAACATCTTAGGATACACTTTCCGGGTTGGAGCGGTGAAGAATATTAGGCACGTGTTTAGAGCTGAGAATACCCAGGGTTGCCGTTGTTTAAAATAACGTTTAGAGGAAAAAAAATCAAGCTGAATTCACTGTACGAAATAGTCATTGATCTTTTCAAATAAATTTTAAATAATTAATGTATCCTATAATAATACATAATGTTACAAAGCTTTATAACATAACTGAAAAGAGATATATTACCTATGCTGTTATGGTATAGTACTTATATTACCTACAAGAACTAAATGCGTATTATTAGCGCAATATCCAATGAAAGCTTAGTAAAACATTCCGATACCTTGTTGTAGGACCATCATTACAATTTTAAAAGGGTTAAATTGCATCAAGTGTATGAATTTGCGACGGATGTTTACTTGCAAATTAAAGAAGCATTTTGGATATTCTGATAGTTAATAATAATTTATAAGCAAAGACTGCACGTTAGAGCTTTGTTTATTTTACTTGGGAGCCGATTTATCCTAAAATATCTTCCTATATTCTATGTCTGCTACAGGTGGTGAACGAAGTTTCAGTTGATTTAACAAGGCAGTAAATACCTAAAAAAGAAAACAAACAAAAAGCAAAAAAAGAACGAACTAATGAATTAAAGAAAAACTAGTAAGGAAAATCTATTACTGCTTTTAAATGCTGGAAGCTTTTTAAAAGGATGTCTGCTAATTTTACAAGTTTGAATAAAGTTAAGCAGTTTATTTTTTTGGGGGGGGGGGGACTTCTGTGAAACACAATTTAAATAAATAATCACGTACATTCCGCATAATAATTAAATGTCATAAACGCTTTAGAACTCGAGAAAGGTTAGAAATACTGTTAGATATATATTACAAGTATTAATGGAAAACCATGTTAGCATATCCATGTTAGGTTCGATTCGCATGGTCTCCAGAACTTCATTAAATTACGCAAGTGCTAAACGCTAATAACTATTAAAACTAATAAATTTATAAAACTAAACTAACTACACTAAGTAAAAAACTATGTGACTTCTATAAATATAAGCTTAATTAACACACATAAGAAGCACGTTTGCACAGTCTAAGCTTATTTCTGAGGACACAAGAAAAAACATCGCAACAGCGCTTTCACATGATGAATTTATTGAGAAGGACCACCCCATAAGTTTGTGGGTAAAAGACCCTTATAATTGCTTCCATGTAAGGATCTGTGGTCAGAAGTGAAAGTTTTGCTTTCGCTTTGACGTTACGTGGGATGGAATGAACGCGGCTACTATACCTGATGAAGATGCTCAAGGTGGCGGCCGCGGTGTTCTTGTCTACCGTCATAAATGTGGTCCATGCTCATATACACCGCATTCCTTTCGAATCACCGAATCCCACAGCCATTTCTGCTCCCTTGAAGGAACTCATCAAAGCAAAAAAGCAGTGATAAAATGTTGAAGAGATTTCGCTTCTTACGACAGCAGTACACCGGAGGTTGAAATTCCTGGTGAGACGCCTCCTAAGAGCACACCGCCGAGCGTCCTAGGTACGTACGTTAAGACATATTAAACTTCAGGAGAGGAAATCTTGGCGAACAGTTTATGGTCTGCGGAAAGACAAAACTGTGTACTAGCATTAGCTGTACAATCCTCGAGGACGACTCTTTTTCGAGTCACGAAAACGGCGCGGCAAACTACTTGGAAAACAAATTACAGACTAGAGTTCAACCACAGGCCAACGATAACACTGTCCTCTCGGAGTATATGGTAGAAGATTTGTTGAAGGCGAGGAATTCCACGTCCTGGTTGTTACTCCTAGAGAGGCAGCTTCTGCCCTGCAATACCCGTAAACCCAGAGATATCTTGGACAGGACCGCGTAACACGAAATTACTCCAGCACGCACCCCGTAGAATTGTGATTTATTTCACTGGGATATACGACTGATGGCTGTATACGCGCCGTTTTCCATCTGCCTAAAAGGAGTTCCTTGTAACCTGTGTTTTGAAGCCGCGGAGAAATCCTGTTTCTCGTCCAGTTATCCGTCAATTAGTCTCCTGGCGGTTATTTCGCAGGTCTTTGAGAAACTGCTTTTCACCCACCTTAGACCTCTGCTAGAGAATGAAAGTCTCCTACCGGAACATCAGTTTTCTTTTCGCTCTGGATACTCCACGAACGAACAACTCTACGAGTAGCCGCGAAGGCCTACTTGGCCTTCAAGGAAAGTTCTAAAACGTGGGAAAACTACTTTACTTAAAAAGCCTTCTCTACCACCTGGCACGAAGAACTTATGTACAAAATTTTCGAGCATGAAATCCGTTTACACATTTCCTTGGTGGGTGGTGTTTTCAGAACCACAACTTCCGAATAAAAGTGAAGGGGGCGCCGCTTTCTCCTTTTCTCTCCACTTTTCACTGAATTATATTGTATATTTTTCACACGATACTTAATTCCTCAACCTGAAAGATTTTGCAAAGCGTTAAATATTATATATCCAGATTATTTATACATAAATACTATCCATTTGATATCACAGCGTTTTTACTATATGTTAATTCGCTTTTTTGTCTCTCTGTCATTCAGTTCTGAGTTATTTTAAATGTTTTAGCTCTCTAACTCATAGGGCAGTTAGTTTAAAATCAGTTACAAAATTTGTATATACCGAACAGACAAACAGACTGAAAGCGTTCATTTCCACGAAAAAAAGTATTAGGCAAAACTTGTGTGCTTTAAAGAGTTTATATTTTTTGTGTTGAAAAATATTTTTTATCTTCTGCGGTTTGCCTGTTTTGCAAACGATATTCAGAATGAACAGGACTTCAGAAGCTATTCCTAGAATATTCAAGGAAAATTTAATCAGTATATTAAATACATGGTGCCCACCTCGGTAGCGTAGATGGTAGCATATCTGCCTCACGTTCAAGAGGTCACGAGTTCGAATCTCGGTCAGGGTGAGTTACCTGAATAAGGCTTTTTCCGGAGTTTTCTCTTATCCTGAAAGACAAATGTCGGGTAACTCTAAGCTCCATGGACCCCGGACGCAATGAGCATCATTTCAACCATTTCATTCATCGTCCGATATGACTAAATGTTGGAGGACGTAAATTACAAAAAAACAAAAAAACAAAAAAACAAAAAAACAAAAAAACAGGGTAGATATATTAATCAATATCGTCAGAGCCATTTTTGAGAAAATAAAACTTTTCAAACCCTTTTCATATAATGGTGGTTTGGAATGGAATATTTTCTTAAGAGGCAGTTAATATTGCATTGTCATCCAGTTCTGAGCTATTATTAAGAACTCATGTCTCTAATTCATTGTGAACTTAGTTTAAGTTTGATTGTGAAATTTATACCGAACAACCATACATACAAGAAACAGAGTAAATAAAAAGAAGGTAATAAGACAATTTGCTTGGCTATACAATTACTGAAGGTAACAGGGAACTTGGCGTTATTGCGTTGGAAGCCTCATAATTTTTTCTTCGAATTTATGAGAGCAAAGCACTATAGAAACATGGGGGATTTACTAATATATTTTATTAAACTTTATCTTTTTCCTGAGAATCATTTCATTAGGAATTAATGAGGCTTTTACTCACTGACATTATCGCTGAATCGGTGATAATGTGGATTTGAAACGAAGTGGTTTGGAAACATCATTCTGTAGCAGTACAAACACTTCACAATTGCGGCATTTTCAAACACTTCGGCATGTTAATTGTTTATTTATCTTCGTCTAACAGTTTTCCCACAGGTACAACACATAACCTACTACCTGAAGCACCTTAATCATACACGCAAGCAAGCAAGCAAGCAAGCAAGCAAGCAAACAGGTGTGCATGCACACACAATGTGCACAGGGCATTGATCGAGCATATTTTGAAAGGTCCACCCCTGTTTCTTTAGTAATGTATACAGACCTTTGTCATGTATATATTGTCATACGTTTCAAGATTGGCGAATCGAACTGATGGTACGCGATAGAACACACTTTCACTATAAAATCCATAAAATGTGGCTTTTACGCTCCTTTCACTGCCAAAGTGTTATTCTCGAAAAGTTATCCCAGTCTTAGAATTATAATTTTTTACGTTCTAAAGATATACATCTAGACATTACAAGAATATTGTTTTTGGGAATGAATTGAGTCAGCTTGTCTAACATCTTTGTTACTTTATCTACATGAAATACGGCATTATTAATCTGCTCACTCCAAGAATTCAAATGTTAGTGACATCAAAGATCCATTCCTATTCTGTACTCTTCACATGTTAGCACGATACTGGAATAAGTGCAATGTCTCGCAATAGGCAAAAAGGATAGTGGGATGACTTTGCTCTACTTCTATCCACCAAAAACTTCCCTCTACACCGGGTTAGAAAGAAATCACATGGCTGGACCTGTAGCTTAGTCGGTAGAGCACCTGCCTGCCATGCTGGGGCTCTCGGGTGGGGGTAGGAATTTTTCTCCAACCCAGATAATTCCTCATCTTCCCCAGAGTATGGAAATGTGAATGAGAGTGCGAATGTGTGCGTGATCTAATGATTAAAACCCAACGAATACGAGTTAACACCTTCGATATGTTCCAAAGGAGAACGGCCGCCGATATGGCCATTGGAGTTAAAGGCGGCGTATAAATAGAACAAAAAGATCACACATGTCCAGTTGGATACTTCCCATTTTTAAGCTTATATTAGGCTAACTGACGTCTGCATTAATTATGTGGTCATCAGCAAATGGTTGCTCTATTTTCAAAGTATTGTTTAACTACGCTCACCATTCTGTAATTATTGCGATATAACCGAGTTATGAAGTGTAGAACGTAATTATGATTATTACTATATTTTAAAATCCGATACAAGTATTTAATTTGAAAACTATGCTGATTTTAATGTATCCTTGGTCCTATAACCTTTCTTTGAGTTATGTTCTACTCACCTTTGTACCATACAATGGAATCAATTGGGTATCCAGCAACAGGACAAGCTACGTACAATGGTTCACCAGCTACTGCTGAAATATTTGGCATTGGACGGATATAAGGTAGACCTGTGAATGAAAGTAATTGTATAAGATTTCCTTTTACATAGAAGTTATAATACCATCTATAATTATAACATTTAGAGCTTAGTTTTGCAATAATACACAATGAAAGCTTAGATGTATACAATGAAGCATTTGGATGCATTTTACCAGACTCTTATATTCTTACTATTTGGTCAATAATTTGTGTAGATATAGAGTGCTAAAACTTTTAAAATATGTTCTAAGATTCAGTTATCGAATACATTGAGCTTAACAGCAGTTTAAGGTGACAAAAATGGTGAAAATCCTCGATTATGAACAGAAAATGAAATTCTTTCTATAACATTAATGCCCAATTTCACCAACATATGTTAAGACTGAACACAAGTTTAGCAATAGTTATAACAAAAATTGCATTTTACCAACTAGTGTTAGCTTAACACTTGTGTTAAATCTCTTGTTAAACTAACAAGCCCCATTTCTGTTGTTAAGTCCTTAACAATTGTAAATAGTCAAGATGGCGGGCGTGAATGCAGCTTTTGATGTCGATTTGCTATATTTAAGACCGTCTAAATGGCACTCGTAATAGAGTACGGTCTATGAGGAGAAATGATTTTGAGGAGCTATCATAAGAAAGTTTTCTACCGCGGTATATATAGACTGTACGGGCGCGCGGTAGCCTAGTGGTTACGGCACTAGACTACAAGCCAGGAGATCACGGGCTCGATTCCCCATGGTACCATTGGAATTTATTCCCTGGTATAATCCTTCTGGTCACTATGGCCCTGGGGTTCACTCAGCCTCTAACAGAAATGAGTACCAAGTCGAAACAAGTTGCTATGAAGGTTACTGCGGAACATGAGAGGTTAGAACATGCATCGAAAAGAATATTCCGATCTCGCCATTGCTTCAAGTATTACTAACTCAGCGGTTTTATAATTCACTAAATTATGTGGATATAATACACTGTCCACCTTCCGTCTTGAAACGTTCAAGTCAATCCTCATTTCTGTCCTTCGCACCTCATTTTAAATTTACATAATACTGACGAAGTAGTTTCGTGCTTCTACTAAGTGACACATGCATTTGAATTAAATTCGTTTCCAATCTTTTCCCACATGACATCTTTCTCTTTTACATTCACCGCATCCGTCCTCTTATTTTCCACGATACCCTTATACTTCGTCACCAATTCAATTAACAATTCTTTCTCCATCGATGAGAAATTTGCCCCATGGCGTCTCTTACGATTTTGTTCACCCGCCATTTTTACAGTTGTGTGCAGACAAAAATGAAAACAAAAGCTCATCGCAGTGAAAAGTAATACGACTTATTTATAGCCTTCTATAGATGTAATATTTACATGTCTCTTGGCATTAACACGCGTTTGTTAACATTTTCAGAAAACAGGTTGGTGAAATGCTAGAAATTTAACAGATTTGTTGGTGCTGTGACAATTGTTACGTTACATTTGTTAACGTCGATTTTAATATGTTGGTGAAATCGGGCATAAGATGAGTGTGATATTTACTCTATCGAATAACATAATTTTAATTGATTAAGTGGTCTTGTAAATGGTTTAGCGGCCATTTACCTGTCAGCTTGCACCCATTGTTTAATTGCCACGCTCCACCTTCAAATAGTATGTCCTAGTTGGTATCGCGTATTCTTAGCTATAAATTTGAATCTTAAATCAGCCGCACGTCGAAGACTGACCATTCAGCTTTTGCAGATGATTGTATAACACTGAGCCAGCTGAATTATTTAAGTTTTCAAAACAAGACGCGTTATTTTCGGTTGAAGGTTATAAGAAGAGCGAAAACAACATTAAATTATGTTTCACATTGAACAACTGCTATACCAAGTAGCCTAGCTACTCCGTTTTTCAGGTAAGTAGATATCCCTTCGTGCGTTAGAACAGTTGCGGAACGCAACGGGGTAAATCCAGTTAAACGGACGGCAGTGGCGTGACCGAATTTTGTTCTGCAACGAGCGAAGAGAGGCAGCTCCTAGGCTTGAACTAGAGTGTGTAGTACGTGAGATTAAATGGATTTACCCCATTGCGTTCCGCAACTGTTCTAACGCACGAAGGGATATTTGCTTACCTGAAAGAGGGGGCAGTTGGGCCACCTGGTACGCAAGGCCTTTATAAAGGCTTTTATAATTATAAGATATACGCAGTCGGAAAGTACATTCACACAGACATTCAAGATGGTCTCCTCCTTCTTGTAATATCATGGGTAACTACGTTTATGCGTAAAATAAACATATGTTGTAAACATGGACTCAGAAATTATAGAAGTATTAAAAGAAACGATTGCCAAAGGGATCTGCTGTAGCTACTGTAAATTAAACTAAAGTTATCAGACAGGAAGCAACGATGAAACTTAAATAATAAGAAGAAACTACAGGATGTATCAGAAGGATATGGCGACGAATGGATTGTGTGAAATGAACAGACAAAATATGCAAGGAAACTGCTTTAGAAATACTGGGCAAAGGAACAAAAATGTTAAAGCTGACAACAAAAGGGAAATATATTTTAATAGATACAGTAGATTTAAGCCGCTGAACGAGGAAAGACTTTCAATCAGACAAGGCACTAAACAATAGAACGGCAAACAAGTTTATAGAGTAGAACAGAACAAAAATGTCCAATATCCACTTTTTTGAGAAAGCTGTTATAGGTATACACTACATATGCCATAAATTAGTCAAATAATAAATTGTGCCAATAGATAAACGATAGGTATGTTTATTAAATAGCTCAGTTGGCCACTTGAATGTCATGTTATTAAACGCGAATAAATGAAGTTCTCAGGGAATAGAGTTTGCGAAAAGAGAAGGGGCGCACTAATGCACTACCTGGAAACGCGAGAAATGCGCTTAAACCAAAATATTCATTGTGAAGCCAGAAATGGGTTATTTCTTTGTTAATCTGAGGTAAATGTTTCGAAATAATAGAACGGCGAATAGGCACTTCACAACATTTAGATGCTAGCTCATAATCCGACAAGGCAGTGTATGAAACTTCCAGATTGAATTTATACGATATTTCCGAATTTCACCCGTAGCGTCACAGCCCTCAAGCGGGCCAGAGCCTGCCAACCCGACTGAGGCCCTCACGCCCACATACGCAAGCAGAGTTGGGCGATCATCCAACCGATAAGGGGAGGAGATGTGGTCACCATCTTGGCACCCCTAGCCGGAAAGTTGACTTTCTAGACAAGGGTTCGCTACCTGGCGTAGTTCCTGAATTTCCTCATGATGCTGAAGGGGTGCCAGTCCTATACTCGGGACTTAAATTCTGCACCTCCCAGGTATGGGATCAATCCCGGAGGCATTCCGTGCCCGGTAACTAAAGCACAGCACTCTAGGCAACTATGCCACGGCGCAGGGTATTTCACGCTCTTAACATATCCAAAATTTATATAGATGTTAGAAAAATGTAAAGAGCATTTGTCCGTATTAGACAAAAGAGGGTGACAGCGAACCTTCTATCTCAGAAAATGTTATACGAGATAGATGCTGTTATCGAAAGCAGGCCAACAGGTGGCTGGCAGGCCCTACAGGTGCTTTTGATTGTAAATTAATTGACTGGCCCCCTCATTTAGTGGATCTATGTCTATGCGAGTATCCTCCATGGGAAATACTTAAATGTAAAAGTTAATGCGGGTAACAGCGTTGTACAGACGCAGAAGGACATCATTTCGAATACACAATTTGTGCGAAAGTTAAGATGTCATATACATACTGTTTTGCACCGTTAGCATTAATTAGGAGGGAAAGGGTGGGCTCGGTGCTACATGAACGGATTCCTATACTGTGGTACGGGAGCGGAGGGCTTTCAGTCTCATCATTGAAGGAAATCCTATTGGTGCACTAAGTGGACGGTTCATCAAATTACAGGTGCACCGAGTAATTTCAGAGAGAAGCAACAAAGGCAACTTGGCAAGCCTTACTAACAGCAGATAGTTTGTAGAACATCTGCACAGCTCCGTAAACTCTAAGTTCTTAAATTAAAACGATAATGGCAAAGGCCATTAACTGACACTTTCCAACATTTTATAATAGAATACCTTATATCAAAAGATTTTGAAATACAAATACCAGTCGGAAAAGATGTTCCTGAAACTGTAAGAACGCATCCAATAAACATAAGCGTGGCAGTAAAACTATCTGATCCTGTGCTGCTTTTGCAACAAATCTGATGATAGCTTGGAATAATACATGCAGCGTATGGATATTCAATAAATGGGTGTCTAAATACTCACCATACACACGCATATCTGCAGAATGACTGACTTCTCCTACTCTGTTGGTAGCTGTGCACCGATAAATTCCACCATCTTCCACCTGAACATTGCTGATATTCACATGGCTGATCACTTCCCCATGGAGGGTGACGTACTGGCCGATTACAAACCTAAACAACCAAGAAGGAATGCCTTAAACGGAACATATTAATTTGCCATTAAGTTTGAAGCACATGCTTAACATGGTGAAGTATTACAGAATTAATGGAACCTTAGACATTCGTTCCGATCATCATATAATTAATAATAATAATAATAATAATAATAATAATAATAATAATAATAATAATAATAATAATAATAATAATAATAATAATAATAATAATAATAATAATAATAATAATAATAATAATAATAATAATAATAATAATAATAATAATAATAATAATAATAATAATAATAATAATAATAATAATAATAATAATAATAATAATAATAATAATAATAATAATAATAATAATAATAATAATAATAATAATAATAATAATAATAATAATAATAATAATAATAATAATAATAATAATAATAATAATAATAATAATAATAATAATAATAATAATAATAATAATAATAATAATAATAATAATAATAATAATAATAATAATAATAATAATAATAATAATAATATAATAATAATAATAATAATAATAATAATAATAATAATAATAATAATAATAATAATAATAATAATAATAATAATAATAATAATAATAATAATAATAATAATAATAATAATAATAATAATAATAATAGTACAAGGAGCAATATCCAACAAATGTAAAAGAAAAAGGATCTGTTCTTATGTACCTATTGTTAAAGGAGTACTAGTTCACTAACCATCCCACATACAAAACAAGGACTAAAAATCTGTCAGGGGCCAAGGTGCACTAACAGACAGGCGAAAACCGGCAAACGCAAAGAGTACAAGATATGGAGAATAGATGTTATCTCCGATTTTCGTGCCTGTAGCCAGTCAATTCAAACTTATTCTTCTCCGTCCGGACTTTATTGCTTAGAAATTCCCATGGTGGCTCATGAACAAACCTGCAGTAGGTTACTGAAGTCGCTTCAGTAGGCAGAAGTTTAGTTATGAAATGAAGTGAAAATAAATCATCATAGCTTACATTTGACAGGGTTTTCTGTTATAGTCTGTCTCAAACTAGAACGATCCTGTTGTGAACATATGTGAGAAGGTCCGCCTCTGTAGCGTGGTGTTAGAGTGTCTGCCTCACGTTCAAGAGGTCCCGATTTCGAATCTGGTCAGGGTAAGTTACCTGGATAAGGTTTTTACGGGGTTTTCTATTATCCTGAAAGACGAATGTCGGGTAACTCTAAG
>CM060948.1:153986850-154119350 GCA_030765055.1 Mantis religiosa | reverse complement strand
TAAATGCAAAACTAGGTATATAATGTCAGTGTCTCTCAAAGATGCGATATGAACATTTTCAAGTAAATCCACTCACTGCAAACTACCATTTACTTTGAAAATTGTTCAATATTTTGGGGTTTCTAAAATATCTCTAACAATTTTTATCAAAATATCAATTAACACATCTCTTGTTATTTATTTATCTGGTAATTTACGTCCTCCAACGTTAAGTAGTACCGGACGATGAATGAAACGGGTGAAATGATCTCAAATGAGTCCGGGACCCATGGAGCTTAGTGCTACCCGACATTTGTCTTTCAGGATAAGGGAAAACCCCGGGAAAAACCTTATCCAGGTAACTCACCCTAACCGAGATTCGAACTCAGGACCTCTTGAACGTGAGGCAGACACGCTACTATTTACCCTAACGAGGTGGGCACACATCTCTTGGATTTCATTTCATCAATTCGCTGAAAGAACTGAATGAGAACTAAGTTATACAAAAAAGTCAATTCCATTCCTGGAATTAGACCCAGCTGTCTTCGCAATCTGGCCACTGTTTCCGCTTTGAAGCAAACTTGGCCTACCTGTCGCCATCGCGAATTCTCACTCACCTGCAAAATGAAGCGGGCGATTGACAAACGTTTCGTTTTTCCCAAAGAGGTTTTCAAAATATTTATGAAAACTGAATTATAGATCATAATTTGTTTTCAATATACTTATCGAGGTTTCAGCCTCTCTCAATTTCATCCAAATAAGGTTATATAAAATTGGTATATTGTTTAATTCTATGTTACTAGCTTAATTATTTTCGGACGAGCTCATTAAATAGTGCGGCAAACCCGCATACCATCGTTAAATTACTTGGGTTCTAATTGGAGCTTAATTGGAGCTATGAGTTCTATTGTCCTCAGGTGAATGGTTGTATGAAATGGATTTTGTGGTTGTTGTTGGCTACTCAGTCGTATTAATAATACTTTGTTTGTGGTAGAATTATTTGATTTAATTCTTGAATCTATGTTGGCTTATCGACTTGGACCGGTGATCACCAGTTAGTAAAATTCCTAGCATTTCAGACTTCGAAATCTTCGCTTCTCTTCTTAATGCACATGAACACATTCTTCCTGTCGTAGTATCAACTTGTAAGTAAGGTTTTCTTACTTCACGATTCAGTTCGAACCTTATTCTAATCCCCTCTCTAACTTTATCACGGGGTTAAACTAGCTCACTCTTCTCAAATGCTACATTATTATTGGTTTCTTATTTTATTCCGAATTTTCGCATCGGTTTTCAAAACTCATATGACTAACTAACGTTCCGCCCACCCTGAGTTGTTTCTAACGGTATGCATCGTTACCAAATCAGCGAAGTAAATCCATTTAGCGTTCATGCTCAACTGCATTTTGAAAGTCCTTTGTCTCAAAACGTTCCTAGCTGAAAGAATACAATAGTCTCCAGACATTGAACTTTTACTAACACAAAGAAGGTAATGGCCCTTCTTTCCTGTCTCTG
This sequence comes from Mantis religiosa, assembly GCA_030765055.1. Taxonomy (NCBI): domain Eukaryota; kingdom Metazoa; phylum Arthropoda; class Insecta; order Mantodea; family Mantidae; genus Mantis; species Mantis religiosa. The sequence continues at coordinate 154,117,856 of CM060948.1, read as the reverse complement.
CGACGTGTACAGATTTTTACAAGAATATTTTCTCTTTCTTGCCCGGATGCTAGTATATATGTTATATTAAATTATATTCTTACTTTCTTGTTCTTTAAGTCAACTGCTATTTTAATTATTCTAATTTCATATTATTATAACAAGATTGTTATATTAGTTTAGCAAATCATTTCTATTAATTTATCTTTTTGTTTTAATTATTTGACTTCGATTAATTCGCCGCCTCCTAATCGCTGCCTGATACTGCGGTTACAATACCCACGACTTCAGTTGCTTGGTAAAATATGCTAAAAGAAGTAGGCATGCAAATACCATGTAATACACCTGGACACAAACTTCGATGAAAATTTTGCTTATCTTTTATTATTTTTAATATTTTACCTGTCATTCTGAGGAAGTGGAAACCCATCAAGATGCCATGTAATGTGTGGAGTGGGATTTCCTGTAGCAATGCACTTGAGCGATACTGGAGGACCAGGCTGCAAAGTTTGATGTATGAACTTGTACAGCAACTGCGGGTGGGCAGCTGAAAAACAATCACACACCATATTCATTAATATATCGATTCAACGAAACAAAAACACAAGCTCCTGTTGAGAAATCAAAAGAGAAAGGCGATGATATATTTAACAGTTATGTCTTAAAGCGAAACAAAGCATAAATGTGTCCACAACATTGCACATTAACCATCTCAACTTGCCTTATTTCATGGACAAATTGGAAACAAAATATTTATGACACGCATGTTTTCAAAGTCTAATAGTTCTCAGTTTACGCTGTAAACAGATAAACAACCAAAAGTTGCGATATTACATCATAGGTATACTACACACAGGCGGCAAGATCAACTTACCATTATTTCTTCCCTAACTTAAAAGTTCCGCGTTGTCCTCAATTACCTAGCTGTGCAGCAATTAATGGAGAAGAATGGGGTACTACAAGGGACAAAAGGAACAGTGGCAAGTCTACCTTTAATTAGGTAACCAGGCCAGTCCACGTAGGTGTTATTGATAGCTGGCTAATATGTTTGTAGCGCTAAACGCTTTGAAATGCCGAAAGTTTTCATTGGTTATCTTTTTACGACTATAACTTGATAATAAAGTCTCTAGTCTTATACCATCTTTAGTCTCTTGGTCCTTGGACAGATCTACTGCCACTGACTACTACATTTGTGAACTATTTGTCGCAGGGTATCCATGGGTGGGGTGAGAATAGACAATGGCAATTAATTTAATGGAGGCTAATAACTGAACTATTTGAAGCGAGTTGCCAACTGTTTGAGGAGAAGGCACATCTTAGGCTTTTTTCTCATCTTAGCACCAGAAACTGTTACTAGTGACGTATCAACGTCTATACTGTTTACAATAACTGTTTCCTTAATACCAATGAGAAGTGTGAATTGCTACGGGGCGTTGAAATGTTAATCGGAGAATCCCCTTGAGGCGACTCCAACATTTATAAACCGAGCTCGGTGGTTATGTGCTATGGACTGCCGATAACTGATCACAATGAAACACGCCTCTAAAACTGCAAGCTAAGAAGGAAAAGACATGAATTTTCGAAATGCACGCTCTTTAAGTTCCATCTACATCATCACTCTGCACCAAACTTCTTACTTATACTTATGTTGCCAAATGCTAAGCCTCTTGTTAGTATGTGAAACACTACTGTTACTTAACGGAACCTTGCACTAATGGATTTGCTGTTAACTTGACTTCACTAAGCTCCTTATTGTCTTAGCTATATTGACACCTAATTGCCTTTTCTTAACACGGAACTTGTCTAAGGACTTCATACCTGACAATCTGTAAATAGAGATTCCTATATAATACATTGAATTCAATATGTGAAAATTATATATTGGAACTATTTAGCTATCTTTCAATCAGTTATTCATAAAATTATTAATATTAGAAGTGAATAATTGAGTCACCAAACTTGATTATTGTTACATTCAGAACAAACCTAAATAAATATTTTGTCTCAATTTTGTCCGTGAAATAGTATCCCGGAGAATTAGCTTATGAATTCGTGGACAGCTTTATTATATATTAGTGAGAGACTAATAAATCAGATACGTTAAGTTTGTTGTTTCATTCACTAATACCATTTCTCGTATGCAGTGTCACAATTCGAGAAAATTCACAGCTATATTTCATACAAGTAGTTATAGTCTTGATAATTCAGTTCATTCATTGATATTTGCTCTGATTTTCATTTTGTAAGACGAAAATGCAGTGGCAATTTTTGGAATATTATACTAGAGAGAAAACTGCCGATTATCAAAGATTACCTACTATTGATACTAAACCAGAAATAGTAAGGTTTTAGGATAACTTGATTTATATTAGTGCAAATAAGCTTAGAACTGCTTAAGTATAACCATACGTGATAGCTGCAACTTTAAAAACACTGTAACTAAACGTCGAACGTGTGAACATGGATCATTTGTACCTCATGTTTTTGCATGCACTTGGATCGAAAGTTTCATCATCAGTGAATGGGTGGGAGTGGGCCAATTCCTTATCACTTCACACTCACTTAATTTGAATTCTATGGATTTACGATAAGAACCATCGAGCCCCTGACTTTGCACCCATACAGGATCAAGTTTGGAAAAATCACCTAATACAATCGTAGTTTAAGGTATGTATACATTTTGAATTTGAGTACCGGATATAACTGCCAGAGAGCAGCGAGCTCAAGTCCAGCCTTAACCTGAAGTAGGGAGTGAAAGTCATTCCCGATCGAGCACACCAAGGTACTTAACGGAGATACGCAGGGGATTTGCCTACTCTGCGACCTCGGGGATCAAAGCGGTCGCCAGCGTCGTCCTTCGCCAGACGGGGAGCAGAATACTTCCCCAGTCTGATGGCCATTCTCTAATTCTCATTCCATTGGCCGATGGCAGGGAGTTGTTGCTGTAGTGGATGGAAAGAGAATCGGGAATTCTTGTTCTGTGTCATTATGAGGACGTCGTCCGCATACTGGCATTAACAGTCATGGGTTCTCTGGGAGAGTCAGATATAGTCGCGAAGAATAATGGAGATAATTGTTCATATTAGTTACACAGATATATAACATGTGCTTTCTGGATAGCAGAAGAAGTAAATAAGGTATCAAACAAGTGCTATTCTCCCCACTTTTCTGTGAAATTCCCCATATTTTGTTAGTTGGCATAGGTTCACACAAATGTTGTGTACAAAAGATGTTTCTATTAAGCATACAGAACATATTATTACAAAATCTTGATATTTACATTCCGCCCCAAAATTTTAGATTAAATATGATACAATTATATATTATTTGTAGAAACATTCTTGTTAACAGAATAGGGCTTGGAGCAACAATCCTTACAAAACCCATCACATGAAACAACTATGAACGGCTACTGTAAAGGTGTATTTTTCATACTAGCCTAGCTATCATTCAGATGTTCAACTGAAGTTATGTTCTAATAATGGCGCAAAAAATTAAGTTATGTGAACTTCAGTAATCGTGACTGCACAGGAGCTACTCAAACTGCTCAACCAAACCTTTTTAAACAATTTGTATAGCTCATGTACAACCGTGATTACTGAGCTCATGTAACTTTTTGCGTTATCAGTAGCAATGCGGTATTAGAACATAAAATCAGCTGAGCTAAGCATGTATGAAAAGCACAACAGTAGTAGCTAATGGCAAAGAAAAGATTTGGGAGAGCGACTTTTCATACTTTAGTTGCACTTATAAACATTTGGTGTACCATGGTTATATCTGTTCTTGGCGGTCTTATATCCGCCGCAATGAGCATGGTAGAGCCATCACTTCTTCATTGTTGAAACTATGTACACGTAACGCCTTCCTAAAGATTAATTATACTGCGGCACATTAGCACTTCTCCCAAAAGCTTATGTATGTGTTCACATTGTAAGCGGCGCTTAAATAAAGGAAATTTAACCCATTTTTTTTTTACAGTTTTACTATTTTCCATCATACGTACCAATTTTTAATATATACCCTTTAAAAACATGGGATCTGAGGAAAAGTTTTTAACATTAAGTATAGTTTTGGATTTGGATTTTTCAGAACATGTGATTTACTTTAAGAAAAATGTATCCTATACTTAATGTTTTAGGAAAATATTAAATGTTGTAGAACATTTTGTCAGCTTAAGATGTACAAATATTCACATAATTTGTTTCTGAAAATAATTTTCTTTTGTCTATAAAATCATTTCGAGCATACCTGTAATTAGTATTTCAACTAAATTCATTGATATTTGTAGAAAATAGCAATTTGATTACCTAGTATCATTAAACCAGAGTTGGAATGTGTCCATGGATTTTCATTAAACCTTAATATAAGATTTCAGTTCATATCTACAGTTTCGCTGCTCTAACCACTAGCTACCACGACATTAAATTCACCAGCTGACTCATATCCCAGATAAGGCATTCCATTTTTCAAGATGTTTCTACCTTTCCAAATTTTGCGTACAAATGGCCATGGTGAAAGAACAATTGACTGAGTTGCAATAAAATAAAGAGTTGGAGCGTTCCTGACAATATAATAAACCATAATTTTCTCGGTCTTCCAATCAGGCAAAATAGTATTTGAAATTAAAATTTCGAAGAAGATGAACACGCACAAAATGTAGGTGTATAACCTACTTTCCTGGCTAGAAGCTCAAGTAAATGCGGAGTTATCTGCAGTAGCTCGTCAGCTGCATTCAAACAGAAAGATAAACTGACCCCCATTAATAAGCACCATGCTATAGCAAGGGTATCTAATAAGCTCTTTGTGTTTCCTAGTTTTTGAAACAAAAGGATTCTTCTTTTCGGTTGATCATTAGTAAGCGATTCTAAACGCCATTTCCGTTCTGAGGCAGAGATGAAACGCCCCGACCTAAAATCGAACCCGTTTGTTTTGAAAAGCTCTGTACTCGAACTCTAGCGTGTTTAATTAAGCGCCAGTTAGCTATTCGGTGCTCTTGAGTGGGATTGAAGATGAAAATGGTGGGAGTCTAAGTAAGAGATCGGAATTGGAGAAAGAGAATTAGCATGGGAATGACACAAAAGGCCTGCTGAATGAAGCAGAATCCTTAAGATGATGAAGCCAGAAATAGGAAGTAATTAAAGTCGTAAAAGCGGCAAGGAACGCAAAATATGTGCACAAGGGAGAATAAAAAGGTAAATTAGTTTGAAAGAATTAATTTTGAAAGGAATCGTGATATTATCAGCTGCAATAGAGTGTGAATGGATTTAAAAGGAATTAACTTTGCGACATGTTGATGTAAGGTTGCTTTAATTAAATAACTTTGCAAGCACTACAAGCATTTTACCAATCACGTCTGTAGTTGTAATCATAGATGCTTTGTCACCAATTTACGCAACGACTCACTTTGGTACAAAATAATATTCTATGCATGTCTTTTGTTGTGTTTTGGGATTATGAGGAAGTGTAAACAGGAGGGGGAGAAAAACGCAATTGACCGAAACCTGGTAATTGGGAGTCGTGTACCCAAAAGTTATTGTGAAAATAGTAGATAATGGGGTTAGGATTATGATACTAGGGTTAATAACGAGTAAGCGTTATAATGTTATAACGAAATGACACGGAGGTAGGTAAATAATTGTAACAAATAATATCCACGTGCTAACATCAATGCATAATGTCGTAAGCATATGTTACAGTAATTACCTAGACAATGTAAACCATTTGCATGAGATCATTATCGAATTCCTTAGTGTTGCTCATGTACAGTCCGGTGCAGAAATGTTCCGATGCTGTTGGTATCTTTCAGTGTGTTTCTTTATATAATGTTGGCATAACCGTTTCACCATTCGTGTCTTACACCAGTCCTGGCTGTGCCAATCTCTTATTGGTTTATATCAAAATCCAATAACACAAGCAATGACTGATGAACAAGGCGCGTAGCCGAGGTGCGTAGTGCAAGGGGAGGGATAAGGAGGAATTTAACGTTAGTGGAACGATTGTCAACATCACCTCCTTGCTGTGTCCGTCGCTCATTGGTTTGATGTCATAACTCGGGAACCGGACAGAAGGACAAGGGTGGGTTATAATGGGGGTTCGTGGATTAATTACCAGAATATTATCGTATTTGTGTTTTACCCTTATGTTTGTCTACGTGACAAAATTATGCTTTAGTATGCTCGGTGTATTTTGTGTAGATAGAGCTTAAGTTACAGCTTTAAATTATTTTTTAATGAAATGAGATGATTCAAAATAAATATGTGCAATGTGGAGTTCATATTGATACACATAATAAAACAGATAAATCTGTCACATCCCTCATTCCCTTCCCAAGAAAACTGCACGAACCTGAGAAGGTTCATTATTCTAAAAGGATTGGCAATCTGCTCCTGTCCTCAATAACTGCTGATAAAATAATCAAAGTCCGATGAGACACATTCTGAATTACATGTTTCAATGTAGCTTGTACTGTCTGGGCTTCTGGTTCACCTCCACTATCGCGAAACAAAGGGCAGACGCACGCCTTCCTATCGCTGACAGGGGTTTGAACTGTGGGCGTGGTGCCATTCACCTACCAACCTAAACAACTGTTCCATATATCGGAAAGTTTCCGTGCACCGGATTGTACCTTAGGGTTCTAGTGAATCAGTCGAGCAGAAAAACAGCAGGTTGGAGATGCGTTTCCTGGGAAATTAGTTAAGTTAACGGTCAAACTGTTGTTCAGACAAGTTCTATATAATTCTGATAAGTAGAACGAGAAATGAACCTCTTGGAATTTTAAGAAATCACATAGTAACAGTCGCATTTCAGATACAAGCTAGCAGCTTCAAGGTTGGTATTAAATGTAGGAATTTGGAAGGGAGTAATGCATGTAGGTGGGACTTAGGTTGATAAACGAGACTGTGTGATTAAAATTTGCGACTGCTTCCTTCATGTTTTTATTGTCTTGGAAAAGTGTTAACTGTGATCGATTATTATCGGAAGTCATTAGAGTCCAAAGGCCGCGCCTGAATAATGCAAATTTAGCGGTAGCTCAAGCTTAACATTTCTGCACCTAATAACATCAGACCTTCGCATTATTATGAAAACAGTTAATTTTAGATTGTAAGGTCTGGATATGTTGGAATTAGCACATATAATTCAATAGTTATTATTTCGGGTGGTAAGATTAAAAACAGTTCAATTCTTCAATGCCAAATAGTCGGTTACTTACTTCAAGTATATCATTAATATCTTCCATTAAATTTGCTGTCAACTTAACAGGTAATGTAATCCTCACATTCAGCCACACATACCACCACTGGAGCAGCTGGCAGCAGACACACTAGAGAATGAGATTGGAGGTGGCGTCAAAGGTTACGTACATCATCGTTATCAAGGTTTAATATGAGGAATATGGAATTTTCTGTTTGTTATAAAATCAAATCCTGTCATTTTTTGATTCAGAATGTACATGGTTTATTGGATTTCTAAAGAATTTAAATCGTTAAAACAATACTTTAAATATAAGGTATACATTTTTTGAATCTATTTGCCACTCCTTTTCTGGAATTTAGTGTCTGTTGTGAAACTTTGTAGATAAAATATCATTATTTTCTCTGGCCTCAAACTTAAGACATTTCTTAGTGAATAAGGAAACGACAGAAGATGCATTAAGTATTAGTCTATGAACTTTATAGAGGTGGGCCATGCCGCGAGCGATGGCTCCGCGCTAACGTGCTAAGCAGAGGGGGTCCGGGGTTCATTCCCATCAATTACTCACCCTCACGTTAGGCTTTTGTGTTTTTCCTTGATCGATAGGCGAATGCTGGAGTGGTTTTTCATTTATCGCAAGTTCCTTTCCCTTACATTCAGTTTCCTTAGACCTTTCAGGTTCGTGGTTTCCTGGCGTATGCTGGTACCGGTATCATGGAACGGAAGCTTGATCACAGGAAAGAGTACTCCCCGTGGACACTAGAGGGCTGCTTTGTCCACGCTCCTGCTAGGCAGCTCCAGCAGTGTAAGGAATCTTTGAGCCTGAAGCATTTGGAACTTCCGCACGATTTTATGGCCAGTCTGCTTGTGGTTTGGGAGCCTCCTGCAGTCTTTTATTTTTCATCACTTACTTAGCAGGACGTTAGAAACAATATATCTATGCAGTCGCACTGCGTGAGGTGGCCTCATTTGTTATACAACCTATAACCTGTTATTGTATTTAATTCCTAAAAATGTTTACTTCTTTCTCAGAATTCAAGTTATAATTATATAAGATAACTACACCATTTACTCGACATTGCGTGGATGGCCTTTAAAACCGCAAATTGACTATTTAATTAATTTAGGGCTAGGATTACCACGGAGGAGATTAGCAATGTGACCAGGACCTATGTTGTACGTTTAACCCCAAGTGGGGCATCCCCGGGAGGAAGGATGAGGTCCCAAGGAGCCACGACAGCGCAGAGGGCGGGGTCCCTACATTTTAGTTAGACGGAAACCTCACCCGGTAGGCGAGGATATGGGACATTCCCCATTACTGTGGTTTGGAAGTGGTCCCAGCAACCAGTTCGGAGACCAGAAACCGACCTACCGGGAAGGAACTCGGAGAAGATCATCCTGCCATGCACCGCCGAGACACCCAACGACACTTCTACCCAGAAAAGACTATCGGATGAGAGGTGATGTGAAATGATAATGGAGATGAAAAGCAGGGGCAGGAAATTCGGGGGATGTAATTAACATATCCAGCATTCGCCTAGTAACCTGCAAAACCCCCCGAAAAAACCCATGGGTCAGGTACGTCGGCCACGAGAATCGAACCCAGGCCTCCCGAACGCGGGTCACAAAGCGCCTGAGCTATCCCGCACGGTTAATTAATTTAATTTAATTTTGGTATTCATTATGAAATTATTGTAAAACTTCTTCGTACTGAAACGTTCACTTTATCGCGTATAACTTTAATGTTGTCTTGTCCGATTCCCCCCCCCCCCCTTTTGCAATTTACGTCCTCCAACGTTAAGTCATATCGGACGATGAATGAAATGGGTGAAATGATGCTCAAATGAGCCCGGGTTCCATGGAGCTTAGAGTTACCCGACATTCGTCTATCAGAATAAGGGGAAACCCCAGAAAAAACGTATCCAGGTAATTCACCCTGACGGAGATTTGAACTCGGGACCTCTTGAACGTCAGATAGACACGCTAACATCTACGCTACCGAGGCGGGCGTCCAGTCCGATGATATTTCCTACTGACCAGTAACAAAATGTGCGATATGTAACATTTCACGTAACTTGCTTTATCCACTATTATTTCTTTTAATATAACTTATAACATGTTCTTATAAAAGCCTATATATTCGCGTTAATTTAGATAAATCTTTGGAGAAATAGTTTCATTACTCATTTGATAGTACATGAAACGGGAACAAAGGAAGCCGACTTCACGTACAAGGGAGGAGCAGTATGTGAAATTTCCATTTTGAGAAACATTTGAACAGTGAGAGTATTAGCCCGCTATGTGCTCTGTCTCTCTTTGGGTGAGAATAGATAACATCAGCTAAGCTGGCTGATAGTTTTGATATAGCCAGATTAACGAGCCATTTGAAGGAGTTGACGAATATTCCAGAATATGGTATTGTACTGTTTTTGCATTTTAGCACGAGAAATGTAACTATTGTCATTTCTAACTCCTGATGTATCAATAACTTTGCGATTTAAATAACCTTCGATAAAAACAATGAAAAGCATAAATTGCTAGTAGTCGCTGAAACCAGTAAGATCCCTTGGACGACCGCCAAGTGTGTATAACACGGGTTTGATCTTTAGACGCTGCCGACAATCAATGGCAATAAAACATTTTGTAAGACAGGAAAAGAACAGACATGAAATTTCAAATACACGCTCTTTTGTCAAGATAGAATAGGATAGGATAGGATAGGATAGAATTCTACGGAGGGGATTCGGCACGTCGATCAGACTGATCCTTTTTGCACATGCCTCATGGGAGAAAGGATGAGGCGAGAGAAGACCGAGGGAGGCCGGCTACAAGGATATGCAGAGGGCATAGTCACTAACATTTACCAGTTTGAAACTCTCTGGCAGTCCAGTACAACCGACATCACGCCTACCGTGGCCTGAAACAGTCCACCAGGTTGACTCGGAGACCGGAGGCTGCCTTGCCGGATCTCAAAAACACTTGGCAGTCTAGTACAACCGGCATCCCTCCCACCGCGGCCCACTAGAAAAGTTCGGAGACCGGGACCGACATCTCAGAGTTCGGAAAACTCCCGGCAGGCTTACACAACCACATCCCTCCTACCGTGCTCCTGAAACGGCCCACTAGGCCGGCTCGGAGACCGGAGATTGTCCCACCGGCGGAGGAAAGCGTTTCCCAGGAGCATGTCATCATGAACTGCCGAGACTCACGCCGACTTTTCTGATGGTTTCCATCAGACTGAGAAATGATGTGAAATAACAATGGAGGTGAAACGGAAGTATAGGATATTCGGGGATGTAATTAACCTACCCAGCATTGACCTGGCGACCCGGGGAAACACCGAAAATCCCGTGGGTCAGGTAGGTCGGCCACGGGAATCGAACTTCGACCTCCCAAATACGGGCCACAGGCGAAACCGCCTGAGCCATCCCACTCAATTTTTTCAAGATAAGTCCCTCCTACTTTATAGCTAACCCACCAAAGTTTCACATCATATTTCTTATTAGCATTTAAAACACAATTTTTACTCTTATGACTTGCTAAGTTCTAGTAATCAGTCCTTTCTACTTCTCAGCAGTGGCCTACGCATATTTCATGAATCCATGATTTCCGAACGTCTGGAGTCCAGGTATCCGAAACTTAAGCTGAAGCTGCGATATTACGTTGCGATGCAGCTCCAAGTTCTCTTCGTCGGGTTCTTAATTCTGATTAATAGACCGCGCCGTGGTTGAGTGTTTCGACCGCTCGACTCTCACCAAGGCGGCCCGGATTCGATCCTAGGGGATCGCAAAGTGAGATTTGTGGTGGACAACACGGCGCTGAGGCTGGTTTTCTCCGGGGTCTCCGGTTTGCCCCACCATCTCATTACATAGATGCTCCATCTTCGCCGCAGGTAGTGGGCGTTAAACTCTACACATTTCATTTCATTTATCTCACATTCCAAGAATCCCAAGCTAACCTGCCATACCTAATCTGACAATCTGATATCCTTGGATACTTTCACTAGAGCAACCGTCCGAGCTACTACGAATTTGCCTGAAAAACAGAAGTCGTTGATTAACGTATTTAATGTCATCTTACACCTAGTCAAAATAATCTATTGCCTACCTATATATATCGTACGTATGTAAGAAAATCCGATCCTCTTTACCAAACATACTATTTATATTCAGCATATTCCGAAGGCAAGAAATTAAAATAAATAAATAAACAACCAGAGATAGAAAAAGGAGACCACAAACTAACATTTATATGGAAATTTTTTGGATATTTTTCACTTTCTCAGAATCGCATATAACGATTATTATAAAAACACCACTTTTAAATACATTATTTGACAAAATGCGTGTTTTAAATTTTCTGTGCGTAACCTCTGAGATCTTTATTGGGAAGGTATTTGGACAAATTGTATTTAATAGATAAACCATAAGAGTAGAGAAAAGCATAATACACAGAATGGTGATACTTTTAAAACACAATTTATTTCAAAATAACCTATTTTGTGGCATCATGTGTTTCTACGATAATTGCTGGTCCTGTAGCTCAGTCAATAGAGCGCCTGCCTGCGGTACAAGGGGTCCCGGGTTCGATTCCCGGCTGGGGATGAGGATTTTTCTCCAACCAAGATGATTCCCCATCTTCCTCAGAGTCCGGAAGTATGAATGAGATTGTGAATATGTGATGTAACGATTAAAATACAAAGTACCAGCAACACAACGTATATGAGATAACACCATCAATATGTTCCAAGGGAGAACGGCCGCTGATATGACAATTGCAGTTAAAGACGGAGTATAAATGGAACAAAAAAGAAAAGAAAACACCATTATTGGTATGAAGTTATATAGCTGGTCATTATTGAAAGCGTTTTCGCTATTTAGTTGTTCCCTGCGACATAATGTAAAGAGCGTGGAATTAGAAGGCAAAATATTGCGTTCCTTTTGAACATCTGACTATCGATTCCATTTCCTCTATGCTTCTGACTGTAACGCAATGCATAAAGATATTTATGCAAAGATTTATCTCGATTAATACGAAGCAGGATATAAACTGTGGTTTTTCCGGTCTCTGTCCGGTTGCCTGATCAATTGAGCTACCAAGGCAACCTGCCAATACGACATTAAATTCTCTGACTCGCAACCGCTCCCCCCAAGTAGATATGAACTTCGTATGTTATAAAATATTCCAATAGCAACTTAAAATGCTTTTAAGTGCTTTAAGTTCAGGGTTTCATAGTTTAACCAAATATTGGATCAGTCGATGGATATTAATTGTTTTTTCACTATAGCCCGATGATATCCATTCTATGGTACCTCACTGGTAAGAGCAGCCGTGCAGAGACCAAAACACCTTGATTCTCAACTATGGAAATGAATTTTTCAGTATGAATCCACATTTTCAACCTTATCCTACAAACGCCTACTGTGTAAGAGCACATTTTCAATTCAAAATAATCGTTTGTAGAAGCTATACAAAAATTAAGGAATGGTAAGTAAAGAAACTCATATGTTTTTTATCCTGTAGCTTTAATCAGCGGTTAAATATGCATACCTCACTCTAGTAACGTAACTACAGGAGGACAAAGTTTGAACAACAATATCCCACAGGTAGTTGGACCAAAGTTTGAATGTTCAGACGACACAGTTACTTCGGAACATAAAGGTAGCTTAGATTCACACAATGCACGCCCAGGTTATTGTTTAACATAGCATTGGAACAACAACTGATGTGAGGTTGTGTTGCTGAGTTATCTAAACACGTTTGTCATGAAACAGTTTTGTATCTGCGCCTGCGCTTTTGGATATCAAAAAATTTTCTGCTGCTAATAGTTTCTTGGAGCGGCAATAAGCTATGGAGATAATTTAGTTTTCTGGAGTACATCGAATGGTCGGGTTTTCCAAGAAATGTTTACAAAAAGCTTCGAATGCCGCAAAATCTCTTAAACCCTGTATAAAATATTAAGGTTAAATTAAATCAGTACCAGGTGTCGTAAAAGCAAGAATGATCTTCTTGGCTCCCTTTTATTCTACGTGAAAACTAACTGAAAAGGGAAGCTAATAGATATAAATAATATACGTATATGAATGTTTGAAGAATCCCTTAAGGTTCATTTTAAAATATTTTACAAACAAGAATATGCACTGGGATCCACGGCGGTTTGCTAATCTAATTAAAGATCATATTACATTACATTTGCATGGACGTTAATATTTTATTGAGATCAACATAGTACTAAGGTAACCTGCTATTGAATCAACTATGAATGGAACAGCTATACACCTGCCCGCCTCGGTAGCGTAGTGGTAGCGAGTCTGCCTCACGTTAAAGTGGTCCCGAGTTCGAATCTCGGTCAGGTTGAGTTACCTGGATAAGGTTTTTTCCAGGATTTTCCCTTGTCCTGAAAGACGAATGTTGGGTAACTCTAAGCTCTATGGACCCTAGGCTCATTTGAGCATTTCACTCATTCCATTCATCGTCCGATATGACTTAAAGTTGGAGGACGTAAAGTTACGAGAAAAATAAAGTCACCAGGCGAAGCACAGAAGCTTCTCACCACTTACAAGGGAGAGGATAACAAAATCATTCTAGAGGCCCTTGCAGCAACTTTAAGGGAGCCAGGGAAAACGACTTTTATTAGTACACGTATCTGCAACATCTACCTTCATTAGTGGAATTACCACTGACAACCAAGCCTGGAAGATGACAAGAGAGTGAAAAGAGAAAAGGATCCTTGGATTAGAGAATCCACCACAGAATTTTCCTGCCGACAAGAGAAAACCGCTGGAAAACCCCAAAGGAAAATTATCGGTTGAAGGCAATCGAACCCGTGGTCTCACACATGCAAGGCGCACACGTTACCGCGGCGCCACCTGGTTTGGTACTAAAATAAGACCTGAAGCTTTCCTAGCGACGAATTTGATAGTGTTTTGTCTTTGTTTATAGTTGTGTTATATCCAGTATTTCATTTGTGGTATAACATTTTATAAATATCCTGATGATGGGAGAGATGCACACACCCAAAACGTTGATATCTAATTATCTTTTCACCTGACTGGCTGTCCGAGAAGAAAGTGAGTGTTTTGGTCCTGTCTGTGGTGTGAGCATAAGCTGAAACAGCAGAAGGGCATTATTAGAGAAACATGAAGGATCTTCTCACTTAGAGAGAACATGTGCAAACGTAGAGTCAGACTGAAACATTCAATGCCATAGCCGGGATTTGAACCACGGGCCTTAAAGTACTTACATGTAGTAAGTCGCCATTAAGGTAGTTGTCTCATGTGTTTATGAGAACTCCTAAGTGGTTTACCGGGAAAATACGAGTCAGTTGGAGAATTTGATGTCATATCGGCACGTTGGCCATAGTAGCACAATGGTAGTGCGGCTGGACGGAAACCAGAAGATCCGTGGTTCAAATCCCGGCTATGGCATTGAATTTTTCAGTCTGACTCTACGTTTCCACAATTTAGTGTGAAAGAATAATTAATTTCCATTAAAGAACATGTGCAGCTTTTTTATGTGTGTAATTTACGTCCTCCAACGTTAAGTCATATCGGACGGTGAATGAATTGGGTGAATGGGTGAAATGATGCTCAAATGAGTGACTATCTGTTTGAGACAGCTACGCTCTCTGTGGTTCCGTTGAATCCGCTCTCTTGCGCCTGCAGTCACCTTTTGTCCCATCCTGGAGGTGTTAGCCCACATAGACCCTCCGGGACATGGAGGGCAAGGTGTTCCCTCTCCGTGCCTTACATCACATCATAAGTATGTTGATATTGTATTCGATGCCTCCTGGATTTATACACTTAGTTCCTGGTCACAGAGGCAAATTTCTAAACCATGTATTTCAGGAAACTTTATTTATTCATTTAGATAAAATACATCTACTACTGTGCAATTTAACTTACCAAAAAGTGATGTATTTTATTGTATTGATACAAAGCTATTAAATTGAGCCAGATCAACAAATTTACTACAGATATTATGCGCTCAGAAACAACATGACAACGTGTCCCCTTGTACCCTGAACGCACACCATGAGTACAAGGAGATAATCGAACATAAAGTCAGAGAGTGTTATCGAATCTGGAGTAGAGTAACGGAGCACAACAGCGTTCTGAGTACTGCTGAAAGTATAGTCCATTTTATAATTAGATTCTAATCGCAACGTAAGTGTTCACAGCAGTATAGCAAAACCAGCTCCTGTCACATGATTTACTCCACGCGTAGAAGATATTCTGATAGCTCTGGATAAAGCTAGATGAGAAACAAATACCATTGGATGAAAGTGAGGCAGCAACGAACTCTACTCTAACGAATGAAGGATGCGACCGCATACGTCTTCTCATATGTTCAAATTTGGATATCCATATTCCTTTCATCCTGATGAACGACGTAATGATTCCCATCATTCAATTCTTATCAATTTCAGGGTTATAGGGCCAGGCGACGGTGTTCGCCGGGTTGCGGCTGGACGGTGGCGATGCATTCCCTGGCATCATTACAAGCGTCTGGTTAGCAGCTGATCCCGTAATGTGGCTCTTGGCTGGAACCGTCAGAACTGTGGGGCTTATGAGGGTGAAGCACGGTGGTGTCGGAAACGTTCTTACTTTAACCATTAGATACTTCGTCCATTCTTACTGTCATCGTCATCGGGATCTGGTGATTCTTCCCTCATCCTCCCCTCTCAGAGGTGGCGGTAATGACACAAAGGGCTAAGATACGCAGCAATGTCTCATTTATGTTGTGGCACCTCCTTTGTCTAACTTTCGTTTGCGAGTAATTCTTCTTCTTTCAAAATAAGTATTTATTTGTATATGAGGTACAGAAGGAAACGGGAAGGGAGAGGAAAGAGAAAAAAATATAATTTATGAGACCACAGCCTCTGTTTAATCGTAGGCGTGCAGAAGTGGAGATGCGTGGAGATGATATGGTCAGCACCATGTTTCCCCAGCTATAATACCGGTTCACTAGATGTACCGATTGTCACTTATCGTAGCTCCCAAAATTCCCTGCGATGTTGACCAGGTCCCTAAGTTATTGATGGGACAGAATATCCACGCTGTCTAAACTTGGGCTCGACCTATACGATTCCGTGACAGAGAATCAGACCACTGTACTCTATCTCAACACGACACAACTCGTCGCAGGAATGAGAGAATGAGAGGGAGAGCATTTGCATAATTTCTTCTTCAATAATGCACATTTGTGATAACTAAAACGTTATTCAATTAAACAAATAGGTGTTTTTCTTCTTATATAAAATAAATAAACACAGGAATTTATGGATAAATAAGTAAGTAAATAAGTAAATCTCATTTGTTGTTGCTGTAAATTAATCATATGTTTGTCATTTATTTTCAAACATTTGGAGTTGATGGGGAAAATACAAGGATAAGAGAAGCAAATTAATGAAGAAATCACATAAGTAATATGATGTAACACTTTGTGGTTATCAGGAATGGAGTGTTCTAGAATGTAAATCTATTTAAAGATTTCCATTAATTATAAATAAAGGTCAATAAGCTGCAGAGTGTGATAAGTGGATTTACTCCTAAAGTAGCTTGGTTTACAACATAAGATTAAAAATGAGTAGATATTTCTCTTTTCAGAAGCCTGTAGTGGTCTTTGACTCTCAATAATAGTACAAATACCTAATAGGAAGAAACGAAAGAAAGCAGTGAGCGATTTCATATTCTGTTTAAGCCACTTAATGTCAGCGTGCTGAGCGAGAGTTAAATTGCTATAAACAAAATTTCTATCCTTCTCCATCTAGGAAATCATGATGACTGTGCGTAAACAATCTTTTCTTACGTCCAGCTGCTTAAATTGAACGTATCACTTTAACTTAAACTTCTCAGAAAATATTACATTTTGGGAAATGTACGCCTCGTTTTCTAGGCATGCGGGTTGGAGATAGCTATGCTATCCCATAGAATTACGCACAGTGTTGTTCTTTTGGCCATTTTCAGAGTGTGTGTCCTTATAATGAGGTTAGGTTGTAAAACTATGGCTGAACAAAGACGTCAGTAATTCAAAGTGCTACTTTCTTTCGCAGGCTGCTTCACTGATAACATCATGCACGCTATGTTTTCTTACGATGTTATAAACTGTTTGGCTAGGCTTGATGTTGTTTGAGATGTTATCACGGTCGTTCTATCTTCCCTCTCCGGATTTGCATCCCCAAAGCTTCTACCTGCTACTTGCTACAGAGCCTACAAAATTGCTCAATAAATAATTCAGAGTGTACGCCACCGTGTCTGCCATCTTTCTTATTTCCAACAAGCTATGTTTGCATAGAAACATTCCCCTTCGTAATCGATTAGGACCAGCGTGAATCGAAATTGTGTTTTCCCATCAATCCCGTGAATGACAATATAAATGAACACAAATGGTTATGTACACGTAATTAATGTTTTTTGATTTCGACATTTTTATCATTTTCCTATACTACATGAAATACTAGGAATAAGGTTCTCAGACTAAATTACCTCATTTAATGATATTTGTCACTAAAATTCAATTAAAATAACGAAATATTAGTTAGTGCTCACGGCAGCGACATTTAACCGAGTTCCCTTATGGAGAGTGGAAACAAATTAAATGGACTGTTTCATTTATAGGATGTCACTCTATGTTCGACCAATGGAATGTAATAAAATGTTGAATTTCAACGACTCAAAGCGTACTTCTCGATAGTTTTAGAGGACCATTCGTTTGTTTTAAGATTATCGCAGCTTTCATAGTTTGTTTTGTCAGCGTCATGTGTAAATCAACGAAGAACTTCATGCTTAAGTACTAAAAATATTACGAAATACTGCCTCCATATCTTTATCTTCTGATGACCACAAAATATGCTGAGAATCTTTTATTCATTTTTGATATCTTTGCTTTAAATAACTGTACAATATCTTCCAATAGGAGAACAGTAAAATATAATTTTATTTCTGGTGATTAGTATGTATTGCTGATATATGGAATAACAAGAGAAAAGCGCAGAACGTCAATTATTACCATTAAAAATTATCTCGCTTATTTGTATTGACATTACTAAATTACTAATAATAATCCGCTCTCATCTATTGCAAACCTTAGATGCTGTTGTGGGCTTAAGTTTTTATTTATTTTTTATTTTATTTTTAATTAACGTCCTCCAACGTGAAGTCATACCGGACAATGAATGAAATGGGAGAAATGATGCTCAAATTACCCCAGGGTCCGTAGAGCTTAGAGTTACCCATATTCATCTTTCAAGAAAAGGAAAAACCCGAAAAAATCTTATCCAGATAACTCACCCTAACTAAGATTCGAACTCGGGACCTCTTTCATGGTCATCTGCCTTTGAGTTCAGTTTCTTCCTCCCTTGTGTGGAAGTTTTTGTACCGTGAGATGGATTGTCCTCTGAATGAGCTAAGTTTTTGTCTTTTACAGCAATTTTAGCTGTCTTTATGAACGCGGACAGAATCCTATATTTCAATATTTTAACAATAAACTACCAGTAATTAAGTAAATATGTATATTTTATAAGATGATTACACGCCACATTTAAGTTGTGATACAGAAATTATGGATACATGAAATAAATTATAATCTATAATCAAACTAATAAATGGAGAAGCAGTCGGAGCCCCAATAAGTAATCTATAAAAAATTAATAAGGTACAACGAAAAACAGAATTTATCTAAATATGAATAATTTATAAAGCTTTTTAAAATGAAGGGGCTGTAGATTCGGCAATACATTGAAAGTAGATCTTGGCTCGGGGTAAGAGGACACAGGTACGATAATTAGCGACGGCTGGGTATTCATAACAATTCGCAGAGTTATCACGGATGGTTACGTGATGGAAGGGATGTGCCGATGTCGATGTGCAGGGTTGTTGGATTGTTAGAATGTGAGGTAGAACTTTTTAGAAATTTATAGATGGACTGTGAGTTGAAAAGCAGCAGATATTAGTAAAGTTTTACCAAAGTGCCCGCCTCGGTAGCGTGTCTGCCTCACGTTCAAGAGGTCCCGAGTTCGACTCTCGGTCAGGGTGACTCACCTGTATAAGGCTTTTTCCGGGGTTTTCTCTTATCCTGAAAGACGAATGTCGGGTAACTCTAAGCTGTGTGGACCCTGGACTCATTTGAGCATCATTTAACCCATTTATTCATCGTCCGATATGACTTAACGTTGTAGTACGTAAATTACAAAAAAGGTACCAAAGTGAAGGTTAATTGGAGAATTATAACATAATAGCGCATCTTGGGCATAATTTAGTTCTAGTCTGATCACTGGTGGGTAGTGACGAAGAGCCCCGGATTCGACGTCATTCCTGCCTAAATGGCACAACCGCGTACTATTGCGTAGTAGAGATTTCTGCATCTTGGTAAGATGTGTAATTCTTACAGGAATCAAATAATTTAACTCCCGACATTTATATCGTAGTTTATTTGATCAGCAAGTGTAGACGGCTTATTAAAAGTTTAGTATTCAGAAGCAGTGTAATAAATTCATTAAAAATATACACCTACGTATACTCTGAGATAGTTTCTTATAGCTAGATTAAATAGACGGAATTATTGTCAGCGGAGAAATTCAAGAATTCAAATTGACGCTCAAAATTTCTGCTTTAAATTTGGCGTTATATCGTGAAGCAAAGAATATTAGCTTCAGCTGTCTGATTGCTATGCTGAATATTAGTGTAGTTACTAGTACTCTAACGTGTAGTAGGGTACTGTACTGTTTGTAAAAATAGAATACGAAAGAAAAGAAATAGAAAAGACTAATAGTGGGTATAAAGTTCCTACGTCTAATTATTGATCGTAATATGTTTCGAAGAACCATATTGGTTTTGTTTTACTCAAACTGAGCTATGTCTATTATGCAGTTGGATCATGTAGCCATACTCATTAACTAAAGCATCCTCAAAACAGTTATTTTCCTTATTTTCATTCATTAACGACCTATGAGGAAATGTTATATGGCAATACCATAGATGCAAAAAAGAAAAAAAAGAAGTATTTGTTATTCATAAATTTTAATCAGAATGTCATGGATATGACAACTCACTCACTATAAAATACTATTTAAGACATTACGAATTATACCACTGGCCAGCGAGTACATTTTAGCTGGATTGTTTCTCGTAGTAGACAACCAGAGAGGTACACAAAAAATGCAGATATTCACAGCAAAGAGACCAGAAACAGACTGGATTTATACAGGCTAATTAATAATTCGCAATTATTCCAAAAACGGATTTATTGCAATGGTATAATCTTATTTAATTCAGTTCCATTATATATAAAAGAATTAAGTAGAACAAGAATAAGTTAAAGATAGCATTAAGACGATGTCTCATTACTAACAGCTCCTATACTGACCAGGATATTCATTCTTGCAAAACTATTGTTAATCATTATTGTTAATCATATTGTTAATCAATGTAAACTATTTACATTTAAAGTATAGTTGAGTCCAGAGGTTCTACTGCCATTAGTCCTGGACCCGTAGGAACAAGACCCGGGCCTCTTTAACCAGGAAGTATCCGAGCTGTCCCAAAGGGCGCTCGGTGTCCACCGTGGGGCTTTCCATAGGGCAAGACCTGGGTTACTAACAAGCCCCAATCCATCTGGTTCAAGGACACAAGACGAGATGGAAGTGGATACGCCACTTACGTGCGCCAACTCCAAAAGGGGAAGGCTACCGATATGACCACGTTGGGGCTGCCTGGTGATCTAGCACGCCTTCTACTAGCTATGCTGGCTAGTACCCGGGAATATTAATGGCTTCCCTCAACCCCGTCCGGAGACGTACCCGATCTCCCCCGGGTATCGGGAACCACTGCCCCCTCGAGTCCAACCCAATCCGAACAACTCCCAGAGGGAGGGTCTCGAATTTTCGGCCCGGGGTTCCTCTAGTAACGTCAGAGGTACCACGAGTGCTAAGGGTCCGCAGAGCCCGTACCACGGCAGCTGAAGGGGACGGATTCCCTCCTCTACAGGGACATTGAAAATATAATAGATATGAGTATTCCAAGAGCATGTTTGCACTAGTGGATACGAAGGAATCTGTAAAACTCAGAATTATTCAATTTAGAGAAGGCGAAATAAGCAGAGTCTCGTATTTGTAACCACAGTTATCAAGTCATAGTACACTTGTTGGCAAGACCTTTTCTGGTTAAGTGGGATAGAAAATATGCGATACGTAACTCGGTATCTCAACATTCTAGGAAGTATAGCTCAATCCAAAATCTCCTCTTATAAGTTTAGTATGACATACTAATGTTATAAATTAACTTATTTCTTCCCGACTGCCGGCCTCACGCCCACATGCGCAAGGCACAGGTGGGCGATCGTCGAACCGATACGGGAAAGATGGTGTCAGCATCTCGTCATCTGCTTGGGTGACGTTCCTGTTCACATGGTCCTGGTGGCTGAGTTGGTTAGTTCTGGAACTACTGATCCTGAGGTCGCGATTTCCAATCCGCTCCCGACCGGTGGATTTTAAATGTGTTTAAAAGCCACAGTTCCTGTCAGTAGATTTACTGGCATGTGAAAGAACTCTTACGGGAGGAAATTCGGGCTCACCAGCGGCGATGATATGATCCTAACAATTATAGTAGCCGCGTCCATTCCATCCCAAGCGACATCAAAGCTTTCCCTTCTGACCACGCCTCCTCACATGTAAGCAATTATAAGGGTTTTCCACCCTTAAACATATGGGTGGTCCTTCTTAATATGTTCACCAAGTTAGAGCGCTGTTGCAATATTTTTCATGAGTCCTCAGAAGTTAATTTAGACTGTGCAAACGTGCTTCTTATGTGTGTTAATTAAGCTTTTATTTATAGAAGTTACATAGTGTTTTACTTAGTGTAGTTTTATAAATGTATTAGTGTTTAATAGTTATTAGCGTTTAGCACTTGCGTAATTTAATTAAGATGTGGAGACCGTGGGTATCGAACCTAACAGGATATGCTAACATGGTTTTCCATTAATACTTGTAATATATACCTAACAGTATTTCAAACCTTTCTCGAGTTCTAAAGCGTTTATGACATTTAATTATTATGCGGAATGTACGTGATTATTTATTTAAATTGTGTTTCACAGAAGTCCCCCCCCCCAAAAAAAAAAAACTGCTTAACTTTATTCAAACTTGTAAAATTAGCAGACATCCTTGTAATAAGCTTCCAGAATTTAAAAAGAGTAATAGGTTTTCCTTACTAGTTTTTCTTTAATTCCTTGGTTCGTTATTTTTTTTACTTTTGAAGTATTTATTGCTTTGTTAAATCAACTGAAATTCACCAGCTGTTTTTGCTATAGAACAAAGGAAAATGTTTTAAGATAATCGGCTCACGATTGCAATAAACAAAGCTTTAACGTGCAAACTTTCCTTATAAATTATTGTTAACTACCGGATTATCCAAAGTGCTTCTTTAATTTGCAAGTAAATATCCCTCGCAAATTCAGGCACACTGATGCAATTTAACCCCCTTAAAACTGTAATGATGTTTTGCTAAACTTTCCTTAGATATTATGCTAATAATACGCATTTAGTTCTTGTACGTAATATAAGTACTAATACCATAACAGAATAGGTAATGTATCTTTTTCAGTCATGTTATAAAGAGTTGTAACACTGTTATAGTTGTATTATTATAGGATACATTAATCATTCACAATTTATTTGAAAAGATCAATGACGATTTCTTAATGTGAATTCTGCTTTATGTATTTATTTATATTTTGCCTCTAAACGCTATTTTAAACAACGGCAACCCTGGGTAGTCTCAGCTGTAAACACGTACCTAAAATTCTTCACCTCTGACCCCGGCTGGTGTATCCTAAGATGTTCATGACATTGTGGCTAGGGGGAAGAACAGTTTTTCCCTTAAAGGAGAGCCGATTGGGGATGCTTTAAGTGCGGTCACTATAACAGTGTCGTCTACAAACAAGATATTTAAATTATTCTTTTCCTGGTAAGTCTTTTTTCCAGTTCCTGTTACTAGGGAAAGCTTCGCGTTTAATATGAATTCTAATATACTATATGTATTTTAAATTTATCTCTGTTATAATTTCCATTCTCGTATTGTAAACCAGTCGTAACAATCCAAGAGAGAGGGAGGGAGGGAGAGAGAGAAAGAGAGAGAAAATTCCTTGCAGCAACGGGGATAGCGCTGCGGGTTTTTGTAGTTCAAAATAAATATAAATGGTTTTACCATCCCAGAAGCTATTGCAGTTTTCTTAAATAGGGCCGTATAGTGCACTGTAAAATTAATACCTCTACTAGTATGCTAATGAAATGCCACGTTCGCCTTACAAACGCGAACTTCATAAGCTTCTTAGTGGGAGCGACAATAATTTGTCTGATTAGTTACTTACCACACAAGCTTACAACGCGAGCGGTTCCCGTTATGGCAAGTACTGCAGTTTGTACACACGGAAAACATACAAATATTGACGAGTAAGCTGAATATGCGGGCGCTTGTGGTGTTTAAATCATAGTTGTTGTAATTGTACAGCCACTGCCGCAATAATTAAGTATGCAAATAAAGCGTGTTGACAACATCAGTGTTATTTCCAGCACTTTTCTGGTATTACACAAACGCTATTATTTCTCCCTTCGTAACAGAAGAAGAAATCGAACAGTCTACCATTGAATGGTAGAAATTCCTTTTCAATTGTTATACCATTACTGTGGGATTGAATGTATTTATGATTTATAGGTTTTTACATTTATTTCACCATTAGTTATTTTATATAGCGAAGGTTACACATTAGAAGATGTTACACACAGTCAATTTATGTTTTGTCTACTTTAATACGAGGGGCCTTATATTTTGAGCCTTGGCAACCCTGAATGTTGTAGGTGCCATCTTACATTGCAAGTGGAAAGTTTGATATTGTTGACCACAATCTACTTCAGACATTTTGTCAACAGTGCGCAATTTTTTGTTTTGTTTACACTAACTTGAAAATTGTGTCTCTAAAAAAACATGAAATTAACTCGTGAAAATGTTTGTGCAATGATTTATTACGACTTTCGACGTAGATTATCAAGACAAAAGTGCATCGATGAACTAACTTCCATATTTGGCGTCGAAGTTCCATCCTTTGCTACTGTGAAACGCTAGTATGACAATTTAATCGTGGCAGCTATTGGCTCGATGATGAAGTTCGTGAAGATTGTCCATAAAACAGAAAACCAGAAAACATTGATGCTGTGCAAACACTAATAATGCAAGATCGTCATGAGATATATTGTGAGATTGATGCAACCCTAGGAATTAGTTCTACCAGCATATATAAACTATTGCATGGTTATTTAGTCGTGAAAAAGGTTTGCTCTCGTTGCAATCCACATAATTTGTTGCAATTTCAAAAAGATGCTCCTGTCGAATGGTGTACAAAAATGCTCAAGAATTACAATTGCGGTGCCTCAGAAGACGTATATAAGATTGTAACAGGTGACAAATCATGGATCTATGTGTATCAGCGGGAACGTAAACAGGATTTGACCGTATGGGTGCTTCAAGATGAAGCAAATCCAACAAATGTTGTTCGCACTCGAAGAACTTCGAGGCAAATAGTTGCCTGAATTTTCAGCAAAACTGGCCATGTGGCAGCATTATCTACAGAGGAACGTAAAACGATCAATGCCGAATGGTACAAGACTATTTGTTTGCCGGAAGTCCTCGGTGAAGAAAGGAAAACCAACAAGAACCGTAGGATCGTTCTTCATCAAGACAATGTGAGTGCACGCACATCTCTAACAACAGAGTATTTGAAGACTCAAAAATAGAATTGATGGGTCATCCGGCATGCACTCCTGATTTGGGCACTCAATGATTTATTTTAGTTCCTAAACATCAAGAATAAATTGCAAGGACAACGATTTTCATCGGACGATGAAGCCGTTGATGCCTTCAAAAACCATGTTTTGGAAGTGTCTAAAGAAGACGGAACAAATGCCGTGACAAATGGTTCAAACAGATGCAAAAGTGTATTGATAATGAAGGAGAATATTTTGAAAAGCAATAAAGCACTTTTCAATCAGAAAATTTTAATTAAATTAAAATAGCTTTAATTTTAAAATTAAATTTTTTAAAATTAAAATTAAATAGCTTTAATTATTAGGCTTAAAATACAAATAGTTCCCCTCGTACTTTATTATCAATATTATTTTTAATTCTGCTCAAGTTGTCATCGGGAAGCAAGCCGGTTAAAAAGACGTTTCGAAATCGACGTTTTGGGAATGTACATCGCTCCTATCAACAGGATATTTATTAAATGTTATAACCACAAATGAATCACCGGATATAACACAAATATAAACAAAGACAAAACACTATTAAAATTTGCATTAAATAACTAAATACCGTTTTCAGTAAATTAAATGTCAGGTCAGGAGATGGGGTGAGTATAGAAAATTAATTGGGTCAAAGAAACGTAACTACTTGATTATCAAGCTGTACTTATCTGTGCTTCTTAAGTCGACGGATTTCAATTTTAAGGCCGGTTTCCAAGAGGAGCTGAACTAAAATCCAGCATCACGATTAAGCGTGCTCCTCTCGGAGGAAATGGCCAAAGCTTCCTTAATTCTCCACTCCCAGTAACAGTTGCATTTTGCCAAGATGGTCGTCTTCCGAAAGTTATGGTCGTTAGCAAAACAGTGCTCTGCCAGCCCAGACTTCTCAAGTCAGACATATCCTGACCTGGCATTTAATTTTCTTGATGCTGGATTTCAGTTCAGCTCCTCTTGGAAACCGGCCTTTAAATGGAAATCTGTCGACTTAAGAAGTACAGATCAATACAGCTTGATCATCAAGTTAAGCAGTTAAGTTTCTGTGACCCAATTAATTTTCTATACTCACGCCATCTCCTGACCTGGCATTTAATTTACTGAAAACAGTCTTTTGTTCAGTAATGCGAATTTTGATAGTGTTTTGTTTTTTATTTATATTTATTCTATATCCAGTATTTCATTTGTGGTTATAACATTTAATAAATATCCTGATGATGAGAGAGATACACGCTCCCGGAACGTCGATTTCTAATCGTCTTTTCACCTGGCTTACTTCCCGAGAACAACTTGAGCATATTCGTCGCCAGGAAAGCTTCAGGTCTTATTTATTATTTTAATTGTCTTCCTACTGATGCGAAGCGACTAATTAAAATTTGTAGGATTTACATTATTCCGGCTCGAAAGCTTTTTATTGTTCGTAAAAACAAATACTACATTATTTAAACATAATGACGCCCATGTGTGAAAAAATGCCAGCAAATACTTTCATAAAGGTACTTTAGTGTTATTAAGTGTTAAAACCCTCTTGTTAATTTCCATCTAGCTTTTATACCTATAGATGTACCACCGTTTAAATCAAACCATATAACTTTTTAGATATCTCTAGGTTAGCCGGTTTTCCTATAAAACTTTGGTAAATGGGTTAGGTTTTGTCTAAATTAAAATGAACAAACCAATCAAGAGGGGCATCAGGTATCTTAAATTATTAAATTAACCAAAGAGGAGCAGAAAAAGACAATGAAGGGCTTTTATATGCATAAAATACTTTGAAACAGCATTATAATTTTTAAATTATCTTTTCTCGGTTTTTCATTTGGTGACAAATAGCCATTTTTAAATTATTCCATACGATATACTTTATGGTATAAGTACTGAAAGCTTGTACACCTTAGTAATTAACAGGATCAAAGGATACATACATTTTTGTCAACATTCTTAATTGTGATGTTATTAAACAATAATACACATGCTGTGTACAATTATATGAAAAATATTATCTGTCATATATAACATTTCTTTTATCCCAAACTACTAGAATAATTTAAAATTTTGTACCTTGGGAGCCAGCTGCCCCTATTTATTCTTACCTATGCAACCCGCAGTTTATAGTCTAAAGTAAAAATATTGACTCTTTTAGCACAAAGGCCATTATTGCAGCTCTACCCTTCTATGTGGTACTTTATACACCAAGCATTAATACTTACGACCATTTTTTTTCTTTTCTTTTTTTCTTTTTTCAATTTACGTCCTCCAACGTTAAGTCATATCGGACGATGAATGGAATGGGTGAAATGATGCTCAAATGAGCCCAGGGTCCATAGAGCTTAGAGTTATCCGACATTCGTCTTTCAGGATAAGGGAAAACCCCGAAAAAACCTTATCCAGATAACTCACCCTGACCGAGATTCGAACTCGAGACCTCTTGAACGTGAGCCAGACACGCTGCCACTACGATACCGAGGCGGGCTTTACGACCTGAATGAGAACCAAGAAACTGCGAAACGCTAAAATAAATGACGTCTTTTCACGCATATAATACTAGCAAGGTGAAAAACGAATGTTTTTTCAAAGATCTAGATGGAATACGTGGCAACTGGTCCAGAGGGTTAGCTGGTTGGATTTGATGATGCAAAGGGTAGGTTCGAAACGATCTCATTGTGTTAGTTCTTTTTCTTTCTCCTAGTATTTATTGTATGTATTTTAATTACTAATTTATTTATTGTTGCTATTGGTTCCCTGTGAACCAAAGACACAAGAATTACAATCTCATTGTTAGGGATCTACTGGCATTAGCTCACCATATAAGTTACGCAGAGCTCACTCTAGCAACACTACGAACTATAAATTTGTAACTATCTGCCACTGAAAAACTTGGTGATTATGGTATTTTGTAAACACCTGTAATGTTATAAAATGTTAAATGCATCATATTATCAAATTATAGGCCCCAAGATGTAAAACAAAGGGTCATACAATTTTTGAGCTTATCACGAAGGATTTGAACCCAACTTGAAATGCCAGAATGGTGAAATAACCCAATGCTACCTTGCGAAAGGTTTCTATACCAATAAGTAACCACAGACTTAGGCTCAACCTCGGAACTTTACACGGCTTTTACAGCTTCATACAATGTTTTGAGCTCATTGTGGTAGTTTTAACGCAAGTAAAAAACTGTATCCGCCATTAAAATTACTGTATGAGCAAAAAACGGCTATAATTTGTGACAGAACTGAAAACAATCTCAGCATTTTGTAACATGGCTGTACAATGAAAACACTTGGTGGCTGAAGATTTAAATTCAAGTGGTCCCACTGTGTAGATCTGCCATTTTGTGTTCCAATGTTATCATCAACTGATGAATGTTAGATTTTTTGGAATCGACATGCATATTGATTGTTTTCTGTCGCGTACAACACTTATGACTGATCTGTCTACCCCTCCTCCATATACTGTTCTGCAAATCATCCATTAGAGGGCATTCAAGAAGGGCGTAGGTCACATTTGTCACTTAACACGTTGCGTAAATTAAAAAATAAATAGAGGCAGGTGACTCACCTGGTATATACCATTCATTAATTAACTATTGAACAATTTATAAGTACATTTTAAAGAAAAATTAGTGTTCTGTTTTCAGAAAATTTTCAAAACACTATGTTGTGTATATGGTAACAAATATGTGTATAGGTAACAAATAAAAATACTAATTTTCTGCGAAACATGCTTTAATCTATAAGTGCTTAGCGTGATGCAACTGAGCCACTGTTGTACACACTTGGAACCAAAACATACTTCAGACGCGACGAATTACAACACACTGATGAGTCGCATCTCAGAATTGCATTCGGAGCTGCCCAGTGAATCCACTGTCAACTGTGCATTAAAAATCCGTCCGTCGGGCACTGGCCAGCTTTTCCTTTAGGATTCGAACACAAAGTGAAAATTCTTGAGAGCAAAAATTTTGGTAACCGATAAAACGAATATTCGGGAACAAATCTATTTATCCTATAAGCGAGCCTATTTTCTCACCACTTGAGCCTATTCATGTCAGCAACCGTTTCAGTTGGTGAGAATATGTGGCCTTCTTGAAAAAGAATCGGCACTTCTTGAACTCACATTTAGGTTGGTTGCCTAAAGTCTCTATAATATCTTAGAGAGGATCTCGAGATGGTCTTCGAAGGTGCTGTCAATGACCATGATATGTCCAGCTATAGCAGGCATCCATCATAGATCAGCCCTCCCAACCTTGACTCGTTGGCATCGCGCATTGTACAAGCCAATGGGCATACTTGTAAACTGCCAAGGCTTTTTGCCCATCTCCTCCTTGTCTCTGCGATCTAGAACCATTTGTAAATATGCTGATTTCAGGTTAAAGGTAGATAACCATAGAGCACTAGCAATAGTGTACAGAGTGTCATCTATGTTGGGTAAAGCAAAGCAGTTCTTAAGAGTGACAGCGATCAGCTTCCTATAGTCCACTTAGAAGCTTAGTTCGCTGTTTTCTTCTTTTCCAGGACTACAGGAAACCCCTTTGATGATTTCCCCGTTATTTTATATCCATCGTGACCGGAACTTCTGCTTGCTCCGCCAGAGGGACACCTCTTGGTGATCGCTGAATAGGTCGGGCGCCTTTAGTGTTGACGTGGTGCAGCGTTCGCTCGGTGCGGTCATAATCACCATCCTACTGGCTGACTTCAGACTGGTAGCACTAAAGAATGTATCGAACGGTCTGAAGCTGTGCTGCGATTACCCAGTCGGACGCCATTTTCACAAATATACCAAGCTGGGGCTACAGATCTTGAGACGGTATTGGTTCCAGAAGTCCATCGCATAACGATACAGCTGGAGCTGATTTACATTTCCACAGCTCCGTATTCTAATCGGTACCAGATGCATTCAATATATTTAAATTTCTCACAGATACTATTTCTAAGATTATATCTTTAGAAGGAGCTGTAAAGCACTTATTTTCGGCATTGCAGATACACTGACGAAGTATAATACGTCCAAAGCAGTCTTCCGGTTAAATATCACGTTCCTAGACCACTTCTCATCCAGGCACGTATTCACGACCACCTCACTTCTTGTAGGAACAACCTCATCCTCCGTCAGATCACCACGCAGATTACCGAAGTTCGTTGGGGCCTCAGAGCATTACTTAGTCTTGGCCAAGTGGCAAAGTTCTCCTGCCGACATCGACCGTTCAAATCTGGTTCCTGAGGGAATATAGTTATACATTTACAGTGACTCTCGCGAGGAACACCCACAGCCTTTCGATGCTCCGTATTTAGTATCTGTTGTGATACTTATATTTTTGCATATTTGTTATACGTATATGCCACCCTTAACAGCAATGATCCTTTTGGTGGCCTTTTACGTTTTGAACATATAACCATTTTTTAAGCGTACAGAAACATTTCCACCCCACAGCCAGGAAACGAACCCAGAACCCGTCACATAGTTGATAGATACTCTACAAACTGAAGTACGTGGCCAGGCGATTTTATGTTATTAAAAACGGTGGGACCAAAGAGGAAGTATGTTTTAAAATATTTGCCACTCTCTTTATATGTAACTTACTTTGCCTTTCCGATATTTGCCTTGGAGGTAAAATATTCGTACAATATATAGTATTTCCAGAACTGGTTGAATATGAGGAAAAGCTTAGAGCAATCGGGGATACAACATTCGTCGATATTTCACATCCTTTTTTTGTGAATATTGGGAAATATCTCATACGTTATTAGAAATACCTTGCGGCTAAGGAGTAAAGGGGAGGATTTCCATTAAAATCTTCAATATTATCGCACAGTAATTTCATAAAGAATACAAAGGGAGGCAAGTGAAACTGAAACCAAATCGGCATTCAAAGTTTAAAACGTCACCCATGCTATTCTGGCTAATCCAGTAGCATTTAAGTATTTAAGTAAGTGAATGATACATGACAAAGCCTTTGCTAGAAATCTTAATGTGAAGTACAAGAAAGTATCACTAATATTACCACATACAGTTGTGTGGCCGCGCCGTGTCCTGGTGGTTAGACTACTCGACTCTCACCGAAGTGGACCGGGATCGATCCCAGGTGACCGCATGTGAGATTTGTGGTGGAAAAACGGCATCGGGGCGTGTTTACTCGGGGTGCTCTGATTTCTCCCGCCAATTCATCCCATCGGTGCTCCATCTTCATTTCATGTACCATCAGAGTCACCGCCTGCGGTGCCGCATATAGTTAAAGCAGGCTTTAAACACTACATTTCATTTTAACATAGGTTGTTAAACACTAATTTTAACGATGGAGAATGCAAAGTAGTGCGTAGATGAAGTAATAGAAACGACATGTTGGGAATTGTTTATTCAAATTAATTTAAAATATTTTCATCGTAAGCTAAGCTCGTGGTGAAAATTCTACTAAAACGTACATATTTGTGTCTATGATACAAATATGAAAAGTGCAGTTGGAAGTTCTGCAGAACGAGGCTGAAATCGGTGTTTGACAGTCCTAGGTACAAAATATATCAGTTTTTAGGTGTGTAGTCATACATTAATTTTAAACAGCTCTGAATATTAAATTTAGAGCTGATATGGAAATAGCGGTATACATTCGGACATACCCACTGCTGAGATATAATCTTTTGTTGATTGGTTTTGTTATAGTTATTATTTTACCTGAAGAGCGCCAGTCTAGCAACTTAATTGTTTACACAATCATAACATTCTGTAATATATAGAAGACTGTGGTAAAAATGCAGGCTTTCCTGCATTTTAATTTTATAAATATAAATGTACAGGTTTTGTACTTTGTAGCCTTGATGCAATCCGTCTTATGCCACTTCTTACTTCTTATTTCTTTTACTTTGTAACCAACCTAATGTTAACATCTTAGGTGTTTTCAAAACAAGGTTTTCTTGGAGTTGCCAAATCCATTTTTAAGTCATGGCAATCGATACAAGATCTCCGTTTAATATACAATTTCCATAGCTAGAAACAGGAGGGATAACAATAGAATGTTCATTTGTTTTATTGCACAGAGCGGATAAGATGCTCATTTGTTTTATTGCACAGTGTGGTTAAGATGTTCAATTTCTAGTATGAGAGGCTTGCATTAAAATCTCTACGTTTAGTGACAGCTGTCTCAAAAACACTTTTACAAAGTTTATTGTTACAAAAACCAGTAAGAACGGTGGTGGTAGTTGCTCCGAATTTGCTCCCGTGTTTTTTGCTCCTCCAAACAATTGTACAGATCCCAGCTATTGAATTTAGAGAAAAGCTGCTATCAATCCACAGTTACCGCATTACTCTTTACACTGAAAATGTTTATGCCTATAGAAGTTAAAATTAAACAGAGCTTACAGTGAAGCGTGGCCACAAAAGCAGTGCATTTGCTTTTTAATGGAATCTAGCGAGACGTGCACTCACTTCTATATCCTGTTCTTTATTCTGTAAATAAATTGCCGGAGATTATTTTCTCTCTCTTTCTACCAAATGCGAGGGAAAATTCCGCCGGCTCTGCATTATATGCAGATGGCAGCAAGTGTTGGTAAAACACAGTGTGACCTGTTCCAAGTTATCCACTTGTATAATACACATCTATAGGTGGAATGTTACATTCACATTACTTTCTGCCCAGTGTCCTTGTATTTTATACAGATTCTATAAAATATTCCTACAAGGCTTTTTTCTCCTCTGTTTTCTGTTAATCGATTTCTGTTAATTTATAGCAAATGATTCACTACACATTCGTTGTAAGTAAAAGGCTAAATAGGAAACGGGATCAGCAGGCAGATGTTTAAAGGCTGGCCGCTATATCCTGGCTTTGAAATTTGATAATATTTCTAGGAAATCAGTAGTGTGACTTTTATGGGTCCGTGAAATGAAAAGTCCAATTTCACCACTCAAAAATGTTCTTTATTTCCACCGACTTACAGTTAAACACTTGCCAATTACATAAAATTACGTAATGCACACAATTACGATTCACCAGTTCGTCCGTTATCGTTCCGATGCACGTACACGGCGCTACTTCACTAGCACGTCAAACACTAACACTGTCTCTCTGAAACCCTTTTTATAGGAATGTCAGTGTTTTTCTAGAAGTCTCTAATCACCGAACGTTCCAGACCACCGGAGAAGGGGAGAGAAACATCGAGGGACCGGTGACACTACCGCAAATCACCCCTCAGTTAGTGACAGGAGACAAATGAGTGGGCGTGGCGTGGCCTCCGGCCCCTTCTCAGCTGTTGTTTGTGGTGCTTCCCGATAACTGGGTGACACTGCTCCCTCCTCAAAGCTGGTCGTCCCGAACAGCACCATCATAGCGGGCTAGACGATCCAGGTGTACCACCAACATCTTCCCTCGGGGAACCTTCTGGATGCGGTAGACCACGTCGTTAATCCTCTTCACCACCCGGTACGGTCCTTGCCATGGCTGCTGGAGCTTCGGGCAGCGTTCCTTGGTCCGGGTAGGACGGTACAACCAGACCAGGTCACCTTGCTGGAACCCTTGGCTGTTGGCTTGCCTATCATATCTGGTCTTCATGCGGTCGCTCGCCTTCTGGATGTTCTGGCGAGCCATCTCGTGCATGTCGTGGAGGCGGTCCACCAGGTTCTGCACATACTCGGTCACCGGCTGCTTCACCTCCGGAGGGCTTCCGAAAGCCAGGTCACAATGGAGGCGTAACTCTCGACCGAACATTAAGCTGGCTGGCGTCATCCCAGTTGTGTCATGTGTAGACGAGCGATAGGCCAGCAAGAACAGTGGCACCTTGACGTCCCAGTCTCGCTGATGGCTGGCCACGACTTTCCTCAGGTGTTCCTCTAAGGTCTTGATGTACCTTTCGACCATGCCATCCGATTGGGGATGTAGAGGCGTAGTGCGAGTCTTGTTCACCCCAAGCCTTTGTAGTGCCTCCTTCATTAGGTTGGACTCAAAGTTGGTACCCTGGTCACTGTGTAGCTCTAACGGCACCCCAAATCTACAGAATACTTGCTCCACGAGGCAGTCTGTGACTGTCTTTGCCTCTTGGTTTGGGATGGCATACACCTCCGGCCACTTGGTGAAGTAGTCCACGACCACCATTAGGTACTTGTTGCCTCGGTCGGAAACTGGGAACGGTCCAGCAATATCAACGGCGATCCGCTCGAATGGCGCTCCGACGTTGTACTGCTGCATGCGACCCCGGCTCCTAGTCTGAGGGCCACGACTCGCCGCGCACACGTGACACTGACGGCACCATCTCTCAGCATCTGCTCGGAGTCTCAGCCAGTAGTAGCGCTGCCGTAGTTTGTCAATCGTTCGGTTCGCTCCCAGGTGTCCTCCCGAAGTACCGGCGTGCACTTCCTCCAGGACTTCCGGGACCTTACTCTGGGGAAGTACCAACTGCTCTCTCTGCGTCTTCCCATCGGGTGATTCCCATACCCGGAACAGCACGCCCTCTTTGGTCTTCAACGAGTCCCATTGGGCCCAGTACGACTTGTATGTGGCGCTCCTCGGTGCGATGTCCTCCCAGGTTGGTCTCATCCCTGCCTCCACCTCCCTCAAGAGTGGCCCCAAGTCTGCGTCCGCCAGCTGCTCCCTCCTCAGGCCTGCGCTATCCCAGCCTTCAGCAGGCACTGCCACAACTACTCGGACTACTGCGGCACGCTCCTTCTCTTCCACTCTTGTGCACTGGCCGCACTCTTCTGGACAGGGTCTTCGGGACATGGCGTCTGCGTTACCGTGGCTCTTCCCTCTACGATGTTCCGAGGTGAAGTCGTACTCCTGCAGCCTCTGGACCAAACGTGCTGTCTGGCCTTCCAGGTTCTTAAAGCTGAATAGCCAGGTTAGGGCGAAATGGTCAGTCCTCAGGTGGAATGGCTGACCGTACAGGTACTTGTGGAAATGCTCCAATGTCTTTACTACCGCCAGTAACTCCCGTCGGGTGACGCAGTAGTTCTTCTCTGCCTTGGATAGTGTCTTGCTGTAATAGGCTATCACCCGCTCATGGCCTTCCTGGATCTGCGACAGGACAGCTCCAATGCAATGGTCGCTGGCGTCGGTGTCCACAATGAAGGCGCCACCCGGTTGTGGGAAACCCAAAATTGGAGCACTGCACAGGGTCTCCTTTAGGTGCTGGAAAGCGTTCTCTGCGTCCTCCGTCCACACATAAGGCCGGTGTTCCTCTGCCAGGCGGGTGAGGGGTTTTGCGATGTTGGAGAACCCCTTTATGAAGCGCCTGTAATAACTGCACAGCCCCAGGAAACTGCGCATTTCTTTCTTATCCTTTGGGCGAGGCCAATCTCTCACAGCCTTTGTCTTCTCCGGGTCTGTGGCAACTCCGGTTGCTGAGACTATGTGGCCCAAGTAGTTAACTTCCTTGCGGAAGAGCTGGCACTACTTCGCGTTCAGCTTCAAGTTGGTCGCCTGCAGTCTCTGTAGCACCTTACTCAGATTCTCGAGGTGATCTTCAAAAGTCTTCCCGACGATGATGATGTCGTCCAGGTATAGCAGGCAGGCATCGTAAGTCAGCCCTCTCATCACTGACTCCATGAGGCGCTGGAAGGTAGCTGGTGCGTTGCAGAGGCCAAAGGGCATAACCGTGAACTGCCAGAGCCCTTGGCCCGTCGAGAATGCGGTCTTCTCCTTGTCTCTCGGGTCTAGAGCTACCTGCCAGTAGCCCGACTTCAGGTCCAGGGTCGAGAACCACTGTGCACCAGCTAGCGTGTCCAGGGTGTCGTCAATCCGGGGTAAGGGAAAACAGTCCTTCCGGGTGACAGCGTTCAGCTTTCTGTAGTCTACGCAGAAGCGCAGCTCGCCGTTCTTCTTCGTCACCAAGACTACAGGGGAACACCAAGGGCTGTCAGACTCTTCAATCACTCCCCTGGATCTCATGTCCTCCAGCATGTCTCGTACCGCCCCTTGCTTCGCCAGCGGAACGCGCCTATGTGGTTGCCGAATAGGCCGGGCGTCTCCGGTGTCGATGCGGTGAAGCACTTTGTCCGTGCGGCCGTAGTCACTATCGACTTGGCTGAAGACGCGCTCGTATCGCCCCAGTAATTGTCGAACCTGCTCGAGCTGTTCCGCGGTCAGGTGGTCGGCCGCCCTCTCCAGTAAGCCTTCTAGCCGGGGCCCCAGGTGTTGCTTCGGCGCCGGCTCCTGTGTCTTGTCGATTGCTGTTACGCTCACTACGGGCTCGCACGTTCCCAACTCCGTCCCGGCCTGGACGTCGTGATCGGTGTCCGTTGGATTTAGCAGTCTCACTGGCACCTCCTCTCGGCACGGCAGCAATGCCCTGGCTACACACAGTCCCTGTACAGGCGTCTTCTGGTCCAGCATCATGTTCCTGGTTCTCTGGCCCTCCAGTCGCGCCGTCACCACCACCTCGCTCCTCGCGGGAACAACCACGTCTTCGTCCAAGACGACCCTGCACATTCCAAGGCGCTCTTCGGGTTGACGGAGTATAACCTCTTCTCCGTTAAGCCGCAGGACCTTCTTGCTAACGTCGACCGTCGCCTCATGGCTCCTGAGGGCATCCATTCCCAGGATCACCTCCTCAGCCACCTTCGCGACGAACACCCACAGACGCACGGCACTCCGTCCCAAGTTCAGCTCCAGCAGGGCCTCCTTCTCCACAGGCAAGGTGTCGCCCGATGCCGTGACAAGCTGGTATGGCCGGCTTGGCTTTCTTGTCGGCAAACCCTTCGCCACGTCAGGTCTGATGATGGTCACGTTCGCCCCGGTGTCCACCAGCACGCGGCACGGCTTTCCTCTTATCCAACCGTCCGCGATGAGGCTGTCATCCATACGCCGGCTGAGGGCGCGCAGTGTCACTCGAGGGGATGGTGGTGATGGCGCCGACGTGCCCCTCTCCACGACGGCCCTTACTCGTTTTCCGGCTGCTCTTCCTGGTGTGGGCAGTCTCTCTGCAGGTGTCCGGGCTGTCCACACCCCCAACACAGGCCACTAGGTGTTCGCCGGCGTCCCTCAGCTGGTCTTCTGTCTCCAGCGTAGCGGACACTCCTCGTTCTCGACGTCGGGATGGATGTTATTTTGGCCGCCTCCATCCTTAATGCCGCTGTCAGCGCCTCGTGGGTGGTTTTATATTCCCCGAGCATTAGGCGCTGACGAATCTCCGTGTCCCGTACTCCGTCGACAAAATTGTAGGCGGCTTCCCGGGATACGAACTCCAGTGGCAGGTCAACCAAGGCCTTGCTAGCCAGCTGCTCGATGGCTATGGCGAACTCCTGCAGCGTCTCCCCCGGCTGCTGCGACCTTGCCTTTAGCTGGCTTCGGTATGCTGCGGCTAAGCGGTGGTTCCCGAAGCGATTCTCCAGGGCCTCCCAGATGTCCTTGGGCGCCGCCATCGTCTGCACCGCGTTTAGCACTTCCGCGGCCCGTCCCTGGAGGCTGGCTATTAACTGTGTAGCCTCCTCCTCCGGTGACCACCTGTTGTGCCTGGCCACTGTGTCGAACTGGCGGCGGAAGACTTCAAACTTTGACGCGCCGTCATACTTGGGAGGTTTGACGCGCGCAGATGTTGTGTCGCGTCCCGGCGCGTCGGGCTTCAAATCCTTCAACCTCCTGCCAACGACGTCCTCCACCATTGCGTTCAGGGACTTGACGCTGCTGTCAGCCTTCCCTTCCAGGTTGTTAATGCGGTTCGCAAGGTCTTCGACGTCTTCCACCACGGCGTTCAGGGTCTTGGCGTTATTGTCGGCCTTTTCCTCTAAATCATTAAGGCGTTCGTCTACTTGGCCCATCCGCTTGCCCAGCTTCGTGACGTCATCCCTCACGCCGGCCAACTGTTCGTCAAATTTGGCGGCGAGGACCTCGTTCGCCTCCTTCATTTCCGTGGCCAGACTGTCGTTCACTGCCCTCATTTCTGTGGTCAATTCGGTCTTTATTTCTTCCGTCTTCGCTGTTATTTCGGCCTTCATTTCCATCATCTTCTCCAAAAATTTTTTCCAATGCTGCGTCCATGGTTGTAATGTTCGGTGATGTTATCTTCCCGCTTCCTGACACCAGTGTGACTTTGTGGGTCCGTGAAATGAAAAGTCCAATTTCACCACTCAAAAATGTTCTTTATTTCCACCGACTTACAGTTAAACACTTGCCAATTACATAAAATTACGTAATGCACACAATTACGATTAACCAGTTCGTCCGTTATCGTTCCGATGCACGTACACGGCGCTACTTCACTAGCACGTCAAACACTAACACTGTCTCTCTGAAACCCTTTTTATAGGAATGTCAGTGTTTTTCTAGAAGTCTCTAATCACCGAACGTTCCAGACCACCGGAGAAGGGGAGAGAAACATCGAGGGACCGGTGACACTACCGCAAATCACCCCTCAGTTAGTGACAGGAGACAAATGAGTGGGCGTGGCGTGGCCTCCGGCCCCTTCTCAGCTGTTGTTTGTGGTGCTTCCCGATAACTGGGTGACAATATGGTATTTTAATCATCATCCTCAGAGCTGTTTTGAAGAAAATAAAAATAACGAAACCTTTTCATGCAAAGTACATTCTGTTAAGAAAGTACCGGGAATTGTTCATATAGAAATATCTAATAAGAGGGGATTCGAAATTATTGCTAAGTTGTCGCACTTTTCCTATATATGCTTGCGGAGTTTGATTGTCATCTGTCATGTAGTTTGTTTACAGGGTGCAATTTTGTTAGTACATCTCAAAGGTGTGTTGCGATTTTACAATGAATAAAAGTATTGCACAAAGAATCTGTATTAAATTTTACACTGAAAATGGTATTCGTGTGCCGAATCGCTTTATATGTTACAGAGGGCTTAACGGTGAAT
This sequence comes from Mantis religiosa, assembly GCA_030765055.1. Classification (NCBI taxonomy): domain Eukaryota; kingdom Metazoa; phylum Arthropoda; class Insecta; order Mantodea; family Mantidae; genus Mantis; species Mantis religiosa. The sequence goes on along the minus strand of CM060948.1, from coordinate 154,079,114 downwards.
CGACTTTATCACAAAACACGTGCGTATGTGTGGTACAGTGAATTCAAAAGTGGTCGAGATGTGGTGGAAGATTTGCCTCGCGCTGGTCGGCTATTAAGTTTCAACTGAACTGAACATCGCTAAAGTGAAGGAAATAGTGTCTGAAAATCGTAATTTAGGTCTGAGAGAGATTTCCGCTGAACTTTCTGTGTCTCATGAACCGATTCGCACCATTTTAAAGGATAGTTTGGGCGAAAAAGACCAGATATGTGGAAAGACAACTCATGGATTCTGCATCACGATAACACCACAACTCACAAGGCTATCATTGTGAACGAATTTCTGGCCCCAAATTTAGCAAATCTCATAAAAAACCCAGCGTATTTACCTTCTTTCTCTTTCCAAAACTCAAGTTACCACTTAGAGGCACCCGTTTTTAGTCGATAGAACACATAAAGGAGAATTCGGGGTGGCAATTGACAAATATTCCAAAACATGTCTTAAAAAATGTTTTTATAATTAAATTATTTGTTGGCATAAATGTATAATTTTGGAACGGACCTACTTTGATGGCGATAAAATAACATTGGATGAATAATGCATATGCTATGTTTCATTGACAAATTCCCGGAACTTTCTTGACGCAGTAGTAGGTCTGCCTCCTGATGTTTCGCCGACTTTGATTTTCTGTTTTTTTCCGGACAGAGAATTCAAAATATTTTAAAAAATGTTAAATATTAAGGCACAAATATTTAAATTGTATGTTAATGACGTCAGTTGCTAGGATTATAGTAGCTCCCTTTGTGTGCTGTAATTTAATCATGCAGGAGTTCCTTAACATACCAGTAAATCATGGGACTGTCGTACTTAAGCACACGGCTGTGAGCCGGGTTTGAACTCGCGAGCTTGAAATCTAAAGATCAGCACGTAAACGACAGTCACCCAGGTTTTCAGGGTAAAGGTGAAGATTTTAATCCTATTTCATTGTATATAAAGATATTCAGACATTTTTAGCACTATACTACAAAGAACAAATGATATGCCCGACGATAGAAGTTTACTGCAGGCTCCTTAAATAATGGAAGGCGTAATAAGGCATGGACTGTATGATTAAATTGGTACATTTGAAGTCTTAGATAAACTGTACAATATGACATCCTCAATGCCTAAATGTTGCGTAAATGGTTCACATAACCATGATTGTTCAATCTGTGTCAAATATATCAGTTCAATGTGTGATTTTTACCAAATATATCTCCGTTGATTTAAATGGTTTAAGTAAGAAATGAGTAAAAGTTTAATTTTGAAATGTGGATTTTTTTTAAAAAAAGGAAGAATATTATTAGCATTTAGTAGCAGAACTCTACAAAACCATTTTATAATGTGAACTGAAAATAAATACAAATTATTAACGCTCAGCTTGGAATTTAGTTTTATCAGGGAGAGAGACAGAGAGAGAGAGAGAGAGAAAGAGAGAGAGATAGAATAGAGTTAAATGCATTTTCTCTGAAGAAACGTGAAGTTGAGAAATCTCTGTTACAAACAGTTACTCAGAAAAACGATGTAGCCTGCTATCATTTTCCCCCCAAATTGTTTCAGGATAATTATCATAAAGGGAACAGGAAATTAGTAAAGAGATAGCTGCATATATACTGATATTACATGGCTAATTTTACACTTAATATTTAACGTGGATATGGACCTCTTCATGGTTAGCGCTTGCTCAGATAGGTCAAACGATTTCCATTCTCCTCAGAACAGATAACTTTTGAGCAGGTGACAGTCTTATTGAAGTTTATTCCTATCATATTACATACAGACCAAGATATTGTGTTTTATGTGCTCCATGCGGGCGTACTTCTTCCTTTTGTTTAACATTTCTTTTTGTTTTTTACCTTTCATGATACATATACTAAATTTTGTACACAAAGAGAAGTGAATTGCTTTAAATAATTGCTATGATTTATGTGCGTGTTTTCTTTGGTAGCTTAACTCTCGTGCTAAGTGCGGAAATCGTGCTTTAAAATCTCCAATTACGCTACACTCAAGGGTACATATTTGTAAAGCCCCTGCACTTTAAATACGGGCACCCTCACTTTTTCGGTCCCTTTAAGTTCAGCTTGGTTCTCTTTTCTCTGTAGTTAAAGTTCACACATTCACTGTCATGGTACTTCAATTTTAATTGCTACGTATTTAACGGTTATTTAAGCCCTCTTAAATCGCTCAGTCGCATCACGATGGAGTTTTTGTGTATTCTGTTGCTAAGGATCTCTTGTCACACTTTCTAAGCTAACCAAATGTATTTGAAACCAAATTTATTTCGAGAATAACATGATTCCTACTCTAAATGTATACAGTGTGTTGCATCCATACTGCGAGTTGTATATTATATTCCAATAAGGGTAAGACATATGTGATCGTATTCCGGCATAATAAATACTAGTAAAGTCAAAACAAAGATACTTTAAATAACCCTCTAGTTTATGTCGTGATGAAAAGCAAATGGTTCACTTTAACTAGCAATACTGTAAACGTTTAATATGACACCAAATTACTTAGTTATTGAAATTATGGTTGGGATAATATTACTGTTTTGCAATATTCTATATTCTATTGCAAAAAGTCTAACGGAAACAACTTCTTAATGGAATTTTCAGACATTCCTTTAAATTTTTATGTATAAAATAAAAACTATGTATAAATAAAATTTTAAATTTTTACAGTTTCTCACTACTATTGACAGCAATTTGTTTACACTCAAGCTACAGATTATATATCCTATTTTCTATACCCGCTACGCCTTTATGCAATATATATTTTGGGCTAATTATATTACTTGAAGTGGCTGAAGTTGGAGCTACAGGGCTCTGTAAAATAAACTCTGCGGCTCAACCGCACGATGTCAGCCTAAGGCGTTCCACCCGACCCTTGCATCCTCCACCTTTACCAACAACGGATGTCATGAGTGGAGTGCAGTACTGTACTGTACTGAGATGGATATTAATTGCAATAAATAATTTCGATAAGTTAAACTCAGTACATAATGGAAGAAGCAAGACTTACGGCCATTAATTAGGCAATGTGAAAGGTTGTCATGAGAAAGAGTCGTTCACCAACTTCCATGTTAAGGATAACAACTAATAAGACAATGAAGCTAACTTGTAGTTCTAGTAAAATCAATAGACCACCATTAGCATAATGTCCATATATCTGGAATTTAGTTATGTACATAACTTAGATTTACATTGCCAAGACAAGTATAAAAAATCCTGTAAATGATAAATGAATATTCGGAGAATTTGGAAGTCTGAAAGTATAAATTGAGTTTCAGATACAAATTAGCAATTAAGTTGGCAATATAAGTGTGAAGCTTGATTGAGAGTGATGCTTAATAAGAGTAACTTACATTTAATAAATTAACGTATATTTCTAAAATTCGCAGCTTTCCCTTCATGTTGTACAGTTTTACAGAAGTACTTACTGTAAACGAATATCAACAGATTTAGCGCTTGAAGACTGCGCTCGCAGTGTAAACACTTACTTGGCGGTTGCAGCGAAGGGATTCACCGATTAGCTTTCCCTTTGTATTGCAGGAACAGTTACTTAAAACCATGAATATTGATACGCTTGAAGCACGAGTACAAGTCTACAACGTGACGGTAGCATCTTGTGCTGTTGTTCACGCAGAGCGACATGGGTTGAGGGCAATATTAGGATAGGTGGATATGTTTATTGTCCATAATCATATTCACCGATATTTCCCTCTTAAGCAGTTTTTAACCGGCTTCGAGCTTTGTGGCAAGCTGATCCAGATCTCCAAGCATCAGAAGATTCTCATAATGGTACTGGGGGTAGAACTGGGTTCCAGTCTACAATTTTTACTGTTATCAAGTAAATATTCTTTTATTTTTACTAAAATTTGTCACACTAGCTCTATCCCACAAACTTACATAATTTAAGTGTTCAAATATGTACATTTAATTCTAGTCATAATCGTGATTGTGGCTATAAATGTATTTATAAATTCAAAAATATTTTGAAAAGTTTTCATTTGTTATCCATCTCAACAGATTAAGGCAAATTATTAAAGCTGAAGTTTCCATTCATATATTGTGGTATCCTACTTATTTTATACACTTAACAAAGGTTTCGTAAGTCACTTAGCTTTCAATGATCCTTTAGAAGTTTAGAGGATGCTTTAATAATTAAAATGTGAAATTTCGCTGGTAATACGGGAAAGTTTTGTTGGATCAGTAATTTGAGACAAAAGCCTAAAGTTATGAAGTTGCTAAGGGAAGTTCGAAGTGATGACATGAAATAACAGGAAAGGTCAACATGAATGCTGCGGCTCAGTGTCGTCAAATAAAAGGGGAATACTTTACCGTGCATGAGATTTCATTGTGGTATATTTGTAGCTTAATCATTTAATATAGTGCCAATCGTTATTTTCTAGACACATATAAGAATTAGTGCTTGTGGTATATCAATAAAAGGAACTAATTACACTAGGACGTCAAGATAAATATCAAGTACAACCTGTAGTGAACTTTGTAGTACTGGATAACTTTTCAAACGTTAACAGAAAGCTGTAAACACAAATGATGGTTCAATGTTGAACCAAATAGTACGTAATAGTACTTATGAACCTCCATCAGAGAGATTGTGTGTTTTAGAAGACCACAGTGCACTGTAGTGGCACCGCCCAGGATGCTGCCACTAGTATACGACTTGACTTATCGGATTTCCACAAACCTTCAGCGAACTTTTCAAATGAAGCATTAGTTTTGGTGGCCTCCCCGTACCACCGATCTCTTCTACACAGTGACAACACTGTGTATTTTACATGAACCTAACATCTATATCATATCCGGAAGGCGAGCGTAAACACAGAACAAGTGATTACATTACACATTCCTGTGCCTTGCGTTCTTCTATTGGGTACACAATACACACTTGTCAAGTTTGCTATGAGAATGTAGATGCAATGACAACGTAGAAAATATCATGTGCAATGTTCTCCTAGTACATATGTGTGCATCGAGTAAGATGGCTCCGCGGTAAAGTATGAGGTTAGCAATCGGGAGGTCTCGAGTTCAATTTCGTCGATTGCTCACTTTAAGATGGTTTCATGGTTTCCTCTCATCGGTAGGCATACACTAGGATGGTTTCGCATGTAATATGATTACCATTCTATTAATTATTTTCCATTCCGTTTCCTTCTCATATTTCAAGAGTGATGCTAGGTCTCATCGTTTACGACGGTGCCCAACATATGGCGCGGATTCTTGCTAAAAAGAACAATATCCTCCATAGGTACTAGAAGGCTCTTTGTTATAGCATACCACTAATCGTCCTCTCTGGACATCTTCTGGGTTTTGGAACCAGGAACTCTTCGAAAATTTTGCGCCCACCTGGCCTATCTGCTTGCGGTCTATAGTGCTCGCCGTGTGGTTCATTCACTTCATACCTTCCTCTTTCTGACAGGATGGTAGACACAGTAGGTCTACCCAAGTCCCATGGCGCGAGCTGTCCGCCTTTATGCAATGGCGTCCAGTCCACCGAGCGTCTTGTATTATTCTTGCTACCTAGCCTCACAAACCTTTCTAGTGTTTCTATTAACATTAATAAAATATGTAATATCCAAGAATAATTAGCCACGACATACTGAGTAGATATGCCAGTTAAAAAATATACTGTTACACATGTGTTAAATTTGCCTGCTGGACTTCTAATGTTAAACTAAACATAGTTTTTTAAAAAAAAACTATGGATATTAACCTTGTTTAAAAAGAGGTGTGATTTGGGTTCGACGAAACCACCATCCTGATCTTACTAGTAGGCATTTAAGAAATTATCCATAACATTGAAATTTTGAGTTAGTTTGTTCAAAACGTGGCTTACATTATGAAGTTGAACAAAGACACTGGGAAGTTTATAGAGAGCGTCAGACATTTTGGAATTATTGTTCCCAACAAAGAATGGCTGTTTATGAATAATGTATGGAGTTTTATTGCATTTTAAATTATCGTCTTTCATGATAGATAAATTATACGAAATTATTTTAAGCACTAAATTAACAAAAATAGTTGTAAGGTTTTGTTCAAGAATCGGACAATTTTACTTTTTTCCTCCAGATAACAAAACAAACAAATATACAAGTTACAAATTATTACTCTGAGGACACTTCAATAGCAAATTCTCCGAATGTTGTTTGAACAAGAAATTTGCGAAGGAAAGATCCATTCAATTTATTTTGGACTTTTATACGGTGTACTTAATACAGAGTATTCCTTTGACAACTCTCGCATAAACAATTTTTACAGCGAATATTATGGTCAACCAAAAAGGTTAGTATAATATTTCACTGAGTGGAGTACGCAGAATCAGTAATTAAGCTTCTGATCTGCATAATCTAACTTGAGTAATTGCAAATTCGTTGTCAACACCAAGTGCAGTAATCGACCCATACATCAGACAGGAACAATCGAAACACAATAGTAAGCTGAGCCAAAAATCAGCTGATGTTAAATGTTATACAATATGGAACAGTTTATGTACAAGATCACATAGCATTATCTCTCCTCTCGGCAAGCGCTAGCGTGCCCAAGTTCGTAGGCGTGGCTTTAACGCTATCTGTCTCTTTCGCTCCCCACCTCCTTCTCTGTCGGCGTTCGCTTACGCGCGGCATCGTGGCTTACTTTTAAAGGAATCGGAAACTATGCGACTAATCGCCAAGTATAGTGAAACTAGAAGACTCCAGTCACATCCGGATAGTTGATAAAGTTTCCCGGGTAGGCAAGTGACACCTTACCACAACTTCCACATTACGTATAAACAACATGCAACTCTGGGACCATACAAGTGCTAATCAAGAGAAAAAAGCTATTAATGTTGCTTAATTTAAAGCATTACAACTGATATTAAAATAAGCACATTGTTTGAGAGTATTTCAACCTGATCCCCACATCTACCAGTAATTTTTCAGCCTATAATTTGCACTGCTGAATTCAGTTCTGTTGAAAATTAGTCATATAGGCTTGATTACATTCAGAAGATTATAAACAACAGTGACATTAAAAATGCAACGTGTAAAAACTTACAACTTCATTTTGTTTCACATATTTTTGACACAAGTATGATATAATGCAGAAAATGGGCTGTTTGAAGCCTCATTCGACCATATTAAATAGCGTATCACCGACAAATAACACACCGAATCCCAAACTTCAGTCCTATGCAACTCCCAGAACGGAGCTGATAAATATACGAGCTTGAGATGTTGGTCAGTAAGTGTAAAGCCCAGTAAGTGTAGTGTAACTTGAAGCGGAAACCACAGGTTTCCGACAGAAGAATGAAAGAAAGCGATGATAAAACCATATCAATTATTACTAAGCAATTAGGAATAAATGGTGTATAAAATGAAGTAAAAAAGAAATATTTTAATAGGAATAACATGCAAATGAAATAAATATAAGGAAAAAGTCGCCTTCAGCTAGAACGGGCAGACGAGGCCGGATACGTAAACAATAGGACAATAGAAGCCCAAAATTCCAGCGCCACCACGGAGCCTCAGACAGTAACAAGGTTTAAGGAAAATATGTAGAGGCAGGATGCGGTACCGTTATGACGCCGAATGGTCATAGAACTTTGGGAGGGGGGGTGGACCCGTGACTGCTACCCAGTTGAAGGTGAATGAAAATGACCAATAAGGTAAAATCGTAGAAACAAACTCTCCCAATAAAATGTAGCGTAAACCACGTGATAGGCGTGAAATAGAGAACAAATAGAAAAGGGTGGAGATAAACAAACAAATCTAGGAAGAAGCGGAGAGTAGGGCGAGGTGAGAAGCGGCACTCGGTTGATTACAGCGAAAGGGAGAGGACACTTTAATTTAATATCTGATGGCGAGGTAATAGTGGAGCTAGATTTCAAACGTGGTGGGATTAAATATTCTCAAACAGACAAGACGACGCAACGAGAGTGAGAGCAAGTGGGAAAAGCCGAGCAACCAGACAAGTAAGATATGTGGGAATAAACAATCCACAGGAAATTGAAGCAGTACTTTCCATTGGCTGGTGATATCTGATGGACCCTGACAGAGTACTCTTGCTCACCAACACGTAATCCTTAACCATCCTACCATACCACACCAAAAGGCCACACCAAGAGGTTTACTACACCAAACGTCATACTCATGTCATGCCCCTGATCTAAAAGAGCTAACAGTAACTACATTTCGGCTTTCAAATATGTTTTCCTTTCTCTTTGGGGAAAAATGAACTGGTGACTTGGTCTAAAATCTGAAGAAGCAACACGTAGTCATAAAATCTATAAGAGTAAGAAAGTTAATTTTCAATAATTTCTTCTAAGACATATTTTGTAAATATGATTAGTTCCGGTTTTGTAGAATTCATAGCTTATTTTTTTATTTTAAGTCAAAATTACATATAGTTTTAAAACATGGCATTTTGAGGCAATTCAAATAGAAAGTTAATTTAAATGTGTGACTAATCTTCAGAAAAATGACTTGTTTCCTCATGATAAGCTACTTTGAGTCTGTATCTCTGATAAACGGTAGATATTTTCATATTGACGAACGCGAGAGTCGACTTGGGCAACTGAGATGGCGCCGCAAGGAGGAAAGGGAGTAGTGGAATCGCCTCGCCTTATTGTTTATTGCCTGACGGGATGGGAGGGGCACGCCTTCAAGGACTACCGGTAGCTGTCACTAAAACGTCACGAGGCTGGGGTGGAACTGTATTGTTACTGCGCAAATACCGTTCGATATTCGGCTTCTGAAACGATCTACTGCGTCCCTCAGGATTCTATAAAACCGATGCGAGGCCTGTAGCAGTGAGAGTGAGACGGTAGTACAAGAGTAGTAGTGAAAGTAGGATGTTTAGTGTTAGAGCTTCGAGTTGTGTGCGGCTCCGTCGGGGAGGAGTCGGCGATGTAGAGGAGTTCACGAACCAGTCGGTCAGTGAGCAGTACATAGAAATAACGCATTCCAAGGAATTGGCAGGCTGTGGAACAGCAAACGAAACAGTTTTTGTTTTTGCGAATATCAGACTTGTGTTCAGAATCGGCGCGTAGCTCTGTAAGAGGTTAAGTATGTCAGAAAGATTATTCGCAACACAAAGTGGTAAAGACACATTAAAGGAACATTGTAGAAACGTTTAGGTGTTGTATTTGTGTAAAACAGAAGCTGATAGTACATTAGCATTGAGTTAACAATTTTGGTGAAAATAAAGCAGTTTAAGGTAAACTTTGTCGTCTTTGTCATAGTACAGGGTGTATATAAATGAATATCGGGGTTTTAACTCTTTATACTATTTATGACATTAAACTTACAGCTATAAATGATATGTGTAATGAAAAGCAACTCAAACAGTTTTTTTTTGTTGGCACCAGTGCGCATGTGCGTGCAATGTTTCTGCAGCAATCCGCTAGACAGCGGTAGTAGCAAAGATGACGACTAGTAAAGAGAAAGCATTTTGTGTTTTGCAATTTGCAAGGCCGAATCTGTAGTTACTGTGCAACGTGCGTTCCGCATTAAGTTCTGTTGTGATCCTCCCAGTGATTATAACATTCGTAGATAGTATCATCAGTTTGAAGATACCGGCTGCCTTTGTAAAGGTAATAGCATGGGACGACCAAGAGTAAGCGAAAAGACTGTTGAGCGAGTGAGAGAGTCGTTCACTCGTAGCCCAGAGAAATCAGTCCGGAAGGCTAGTCGTGAATTACAAGTTCCAGTGTCGACTGTTTGGAAAGTTGTAAGAAAACGCTTATGGCTACGTCCTTAACGTTTACAGTTATCACAGGCTCTAAAGCCGATAGACCACGGATTACGTGCCAACTTCGCAAACGACATGTTGTTTCATGACGATTACGATTTTATGGATCGTGTTGTCTTCATTGATGAATCGACCTTGCACCCTAGTGGACATGTTAACACTCATAATGTGCGCATCTGGAGCTTAGAAAATCCTCACGAGATGGTACAAATGCAACGGGATTCCCCTAAAGTGAATGTTCTTTTGTGTCGTATCCCCGCGAAGGTTTATGAACTTTTTTTTTTGAAATTACTGTAACTGGCACTTCTTACCTTACACTGCAGCAATGGCTCTTCCCTCAGTTGGAAGAAAATTAGCTAGAAAAGTTCAATTTGCAGCAAGATGGTGCGCCATCTCACTGGCATAACGAAGTACGAGTTTGGTTGAACGTCACTGTATTCAAGCGCTGGATAGACAAAAAGGGCCCCAATGACAGGGCTTGCTATGCATGGTCTCCACGTTCTCCTGACCTAACGCCATGCGATTTTTACCCTTGAGGCTTCATCCAGGATCGTGTGTACATGCCTCCGCTACCAGCTGACCTCCCTGAATTAAGAAACCGGATTGAAGCAGCTGTTGCTACAATTACTGAATACACACTTATCAACGCTAGGGAAGAACTCGGCTGTAGACTTGATGCGTGCCGTGTGACAAAGGGTAGTCACATTGAACATTTATAAGGTTCTTGGTAAAACTGTTTGAGTTGCTTTTTCATTTGACATATCATTTATAACTGTAAGTTGAATGTAATAAATATTATAGAGTTAAAACCCCGATATTCATTATATAGACACACTGTGTATCACTACAAGGATCTTATGAACAAAACTGAACAAAACTTATGCGACTGACCAACCTCTTAAGTAACTTACATAAAATTAAATTAGATTTTCAAATCTTAAATGCTTCAAACACTCAACAAGTCCAAATGTTGGATTCTGGCTTAGAAATAGTTACAGAATTTTTTTTATCAATCAGTTTAACATCACTTATTTTACTCTTCCAGTTAACCTTAACATAACTTAAAATTTCATCCATTAAGTGGATGATTCTTTTACAGCTGTATATTCTAAAATACGAATGAAGAGCTTGCTAGATTTTATTTGGGAAATATTAAATAATTAATAGCAACATTGATAATAATCAAAGATTTCAGGTTACCCTATATGTTTGTTAACAGATTAGCAACATTTCTTGCATATTTTTTGTTTCTGATAATTTTGCATTGTATTGTTTGTGTCAATGTTTTTGTCTATGAAGCATAAAGATAATCTCACTAATTCTTAAATGGTTTTGTAAAATTATAAGTATAATGAAGAATGAGGGAAAACGGATGGCTGAAACAGATATACTTACCTCCTAATCGCAGCTGGACGGAACTCTGAGCACTGTCGTCCTCGCTTCGAATGAGACACTGGTACATCCCGGCGTCATCTCGTTGCACCTTCTCGATGACATAGGTGTCGGTTCCAGTACCGACAACGTGACCATCTTTGAGCCAGGTGCGAGTGGGCTGAGTGGATGTCGGTGAAGTGCCAGGCCCAGTAACTAAGCAGTGAAGCTCTGCACGGCCACCGACATCCACGGTAAGCTGCCCAGCAGGAGTAATGCTGACGCTGAGGGGTACGGACACGTGGAGCATCACATCGACGCGCTCTACTCCAGCACTATTATTGGCCATACACACCCACCGTCCAGAGTCTACTTCCTCAGCATGCAGGATGGTCAAACACTCGCCTACTCGAAATATGCGGTCATCTGAATCCGGTACTGCACGTAACTGGTGGTGATCCTGCCGGAACCATCTGTAAACATATATTTAAAAGTAGTGAGAGGATTGTTAGATTTGATCATGTTCTTTCAAAATCTTAGTGTTTTTTCATACTTAGAATTACTGCATGTGAAGTTACTTTGATTATGCCATATTTAAATGCCACCTATTTTTTACCAACGAGCATGAAAACTTTGAGCAATTACTACTCCACACCTTAACTTCTCTACATGACAAACTAAACGGAATAAAATTTAGATGCTAGAAGGCTGAAAGCTCTACTGTCATGGAAAGATAGCCGAAGGATGGATTTTTCTTGATTAAATTGACAGTTTCTGCAACCAAGTGCTTGCACAGGATGAGTGCTTTTGATTTTTGGATATTGATGAATATTCTTTCTCTTCATTTGTATTCTTCAAATTTATAAGCTGCAGCTCAATTTTTCTAACTACATCTATGTCTTTTAATGACGAATTTGAAGCATTTTACCATAAAATTGAGTGAAAGTTTTCATTGGAAATATGCACATTTTCAAAAATTATATCTTATGGCTAATGAACTGAAACGAAACCTTTTCCAACTCTTTTGTGTTTCAGGTTTTTGCATTTTTTTCCATTTCTACTTTCGTGGACAAAAGTATTTTTGAACGCCAGCTTCACATCAGTGTCAGGAAGCTCAATTATGTCTAATACAAGTATCGCACCAGTGACACACTCCGGGAATACAAGGTGAGTTGTGCAAACTAAGTATCTGTCGCAGCTTCTAACTCATCACGTTTTGTGAAATTCAGTCCAACGAGCTATTAATTCAGTGTTAGAAACAAAATGTAATCGTCGGAGTTTAAGTCTGACGAATGTGGAAATAAAGGTCACACAGTCTTACAAAAGCGATCCCAAAGGTGTGAAGATGCATTATCGTAATGTAAGAAAACTTGTTTGTCGTTGAAAAGTCTAGAGGCTAAACGATTGTAGCCCTCTGGAGCTAGCCTATGAGCACCACAACATGATAACTTAAAAAACTATAGCAATGACTTTCCCGCAGTTGGAACAGTGTTTTCTTTGTACTTTCGCTTGTTATTACTCATTTTTGACTGCTCCTGCATGAGTGGCTTGTAGTAATGAATCCACCTTTTTCTGATATGAAACGTAGGAGAAGCTTAAGGGGATGGTGTTCAAACAACTCCTGAGAGTTCATGGGTTTTTTATCCATTAACAAACGAGGTGCTTATTGAGCGTAAAGCTTACTAATACTCAAAACTTCGTGGAATACGGCCTATCAAGTTCTTTGCTATATCAGGAAACTTCCTTGTTCCTTCAGTAGGCTATCATCGAGTGAGATTGTGTCGATTTCGGGACGCCTGAACGTTCGTCATCTTGAACGGATATGCGACCACGTTTACATTTGGTACTCCAAATTTTAAGTGTCTACAACAAAGGGGAAGAATCTTTTAGTGTGTAATTTAGCTTGCTTTGTATTTATATTATGGTTAAATCCTTCAAAGCAAGGTGCATTTGCACAGTTCGTATTTCATTTTCATCCATTTTGTATAGTTTGTTTGTAAGATTATACTTAAAATTTATGTAATAACATGGCTATATCTGAAAAATTCCCGTGACAAGTCGAGAACAACTAGGACGCCTTCAAATCTTAGCTACACTTCCAACCATGCCCTCTGTAACAACCATCTCATCACCGCAATCAGGTTCATACCACTCTCGTAAATGAAGGCTCTGTGACATTCGCGATGTGTGCTCAAGTTACTGTTCTGTGTGTATCCATAATTGCCTTTACATTTAAAATAATGCTTTATATTATTAAAGCGGCTCTATTTTTGGTTCTGGTGTGTGACATGGGGAGTGGAAGATCAATGGGCCTTGGTGCCATAGATTGATCAGTAGACAAATAAACATGTGGATAAATTGTGTGACCACAAATCATGTGGAAATAGTTGATTGTTTAGTTAGCATTTGGATACACATTTACATCCTTTGTTTAAATGTATTTAGGGTAGAATTGAACATTTAATACTATCAAAATTAAAATTTAAAAGTTAAACACATTAGGGTTAAAATCCACTCTTCATCTAGATACTGTCTGCGAACGAAATTACTTCACTAGTTAGATGAAGTTTTCCTGAAAAGTCTTGCACAAGTGAAATTTCCACAAAATGTATCAGCTGTATGAATAAAGTACAACTGTTGCATAATTCTTTGTTACTCATTTCATACATTTTTCACAGTAACAATGTTAAACGCTCATTTTCATATCTCCCTGCGTTTCATTGTCATTGTCCTTTAGCAATCTCTGAAAAGTGAAAGCGAGCCACTCTTTCAAATAAAGCCATTCCTGCATCATTATCATTACGCTAACACATAAGCACTTTAGGACAGTAGTTAATTGCTCAGAATTACACTGGGGTTTGAAATTTTAACGCTAATGTCGTCGTGCTGACCCTTCCACTTTATAAAAACGAGATCACATTTTGCTGCAGCATACTCTGCATTTTCAACGCTTTAACATGGGCATCTTTCTCTTGGAACTCCTTAAATGGCATTTGGCAAGTACGGAAAAGGAAATTAAGTTCATGGCGTTTTAATTACAGAGTAAGGCTTGATTTTGGCATACCACTTCTCTCCGCATATGTCAAAGTATGACCAAAAAATTGGTACATCTCAAAGGAGTGCTTTAACGTTTGTTTCAATGCGCTGCCCTAACTTTAGAGAAAAAATTGTAAAATGTCTTTATACTTATTTTTGAACGAATGTAACTCCCAGAGTGACTTGTGTTATTTTATATATTATTTAAAACAGATTAACTGTAATCATAGGGAATAAATATTTCATGCCTCATCTTAAATTATTTTAGGAATCAATGACGCACAACTCAATGTAAGTATCTTCAAAATCCACGTTATTCTTCAGTTCTTCTTGAAATAATATGACGCAAAATGATATTTTTGGACAACCTATTTGAATCATGAGATGAAGCATCAAACAAAAGATTGACTTAAAGTGTCCTAAATCTCACTAAACCTTCGTATACTACCTATATAGCCGTTAAATTTGCTGCCTTGTGTTGCCGGACATCTGAGGTGATGTATAGAGTATAAAGTTGATTTAAAGTTCATTAGAAATTGTCCGTCCATCCAACCATCCTTCCGTCCATCCGCCCGTCCATCCGAAGTCCGTCCGTCCGTCCATCCGTCCGTCCATCCATCCATCCATTGACCAGGATCGCTATTTTGTGAAAACTTTTCATTTTCAATGGTGAATTTTTCAACAAACTTGTGTCTTAGCTATGGGTCATTGTCTTTCACCTTTTCTTGCTGATCTTTTTATGAGTTTTTTCTAATTACAAGTCACTAAAGCATTCCCTTTAATTTTTAAAGTATGGTATACTTATGTTCATATTTTTGCTATTGTTCCTGATAAACACATAAATGATGCTTTAAAAGTACTAAATGTTCAAGATAAAGCTATACAATTTACATTAGAGACTGAAATCATTGGAGTTTTTCCTTTTCTAGATCTAAAGATAATAAAAAATATAATAATAAATTAAACTTTGGTATTCATAGGAAGCATACTAATATCAATAATTACATAAAAATAAAAGTTTTAACCCTTTTTTAAATAAATTTGTTGTTTTTAATAGTTTGATTTATAGATTAATAAGTATACCCCTGAATAAAGAGGAATTTAATAAAGAATATAAACATATTATTAATACTGCTTTAATTAATGGTTTTAATAAACGCTTTATACATAAAATTGAAAAATTTAAATATAAAGAAACTGTTAATGATATTTCTACCCATAAAAATGAAAGACTATTATAATTTTAAAAGAATTACCTACCATCCTTGGGTTAATAAATATTTTAAAAAAATTTAAAGAGCTTGGTATAACTTTAGTTCTTCAATACGTTCAAGAGGTCCCGAGTTCGAATCTCGGTCAGGGTGAGTTACTTGGATAAGGTTTCTCCGGGGTTTTCCTTTATTCTTCAAGATGAATGTCGGGTAACTCTAAGCTCTATGGACCCTGGGCTCATTTGAGCACCATTTCACCCATTCCATTCATCATCCGATATGACAACGTTGGAGGACGTAAATTACAAACAAACAATAGTTCTTCAAAATAAATATACTATTAAACATTTACTGAATTTCTCCAGAAAAGATAAAATTACTACTAATAAAAAAATCTGGTAGTTATCAATTTAACTGTTTCGATTGTGATAAGGTTGATATTGGAAAGACAAAGCGTAATTTGGAAACCAGAACGAAAGAACATTTTCGTAAAATTAAGTACGTAAAAACTGATAAATCGGCAGTAGCAGATCATTTTTGGTCATTTAATCATGAAATAAATCCAGAAGTTAAGTTATTAGAACAATTAAATGGTCCGATATATTTAATGGTTTGGGAAAAGTTATTTATTTAAAAAATAAACATCGCGTAATTAATTTTAAAATACCGGCATTCGATTATGTTTTTAAATTTGTTTAATTTTCAGATTTTGGTAGTATTATCAAAAACATAGTGACATCTAGCGATTGTAACGTTGACGACGAGGTTGTTTATGACTCTGGCTGAGGATGTGAAAAAAGTATTCACGAAATCGCGATCCTGATCAATTTATAAGAAAAGTTTCATCATTTCTTATACGATAAGTGAAGTTTAAGTTACAAATGATTATATTTGTATATATTTATTTGCGTCACTGTTAATAGCTTCATATTTTACGTATTTAACGTTGTAGATATTGCGAAAAAGTGTAAGTTCTACAGTTGCAAGAATAAGTTGGATTTATTTTAATGGATATGTTGTTTTTAATTTACGTTCTTCAACGCTAAACCATATTGGACGATGAATTAAATGGGCAAAAGGATGCTCAAATGAGTCCAGAGTACACAGAGCTGAGAGTTACTATATATTCCTACTTCACGATAAGGTAATGCCCCAGAAAAAACCTTATCCAGATAACTCACTCTGACCGAGATTCACACACAGGACCTCTTGAATGTGAGGCAGATATTGGATTTGTTGTGCTGCCAGTTACAAAGAGATACGTGGAGTATGGAAGCTGAGGGTACCAGGGATATTTTCAAGCACTTAGTGGCATAATGCAACATGGAGCCTTATGAAAAAGGCATAAACGTTTAAAACATTTGAGTGTATAGGAAATGGCCAGAAAATAATGGGGATAAGACTAAGAACTTTTAAACTTGCATAGAGAAATTATAACGTATGGCAAACCATTTGGTGAGAGAGGCAAATTTTTGGAATTCAGACATATCGATTGATTAAAATAGAGTTATAGAACTTCATAGTATGGTGAACGCTCTTTTTGTGGGTTGTTAAATTACATACCTTTTCATCAAATGAAGAAGTTCATAATGGCCTTTGTGATACAATTTGTGTAAATATTTGAAAGCAAATGAAAATGTAAAAGGGCATAACTACAAACAACACTTTCATATTCTCCCTGCATGCCTATGTTAAACATTTAGCTAACCCAGAACTTCTGCGTTCATGATGAAATAAAAAGAGGGAAAGAAAGACATTACATCAGTAATGGAGCCTCGAATTCCAGAACTATATATTTATTGTGATGAACATATCGTTTGAGGTTTATGAAGTAACAGCATAATTCAACAAGGGAAACATTGGTAAGTGCCAAATAATTAATTGTCTGTCAATGAAAATTAGTTTCTATTGTATATTTACTATTAAAACTTGGAACAAATAAAGATAAATAGACGACAGGAAATGTTTGAGAAAATAAAGAGAATGGCTGAGAAATAAACTCACAGAGCAAATAGACAGCAGGAAGAGGAGTCGGGGGTAATCAGATAATCCAACTTACGATGCAAAAATGGATTAAGTTATGAATAGAAAGCTTTCTACACTTTTGGGAGTAAACGTTTTTAAAACTACAATTTTTAACACACACTCTTTTTTCTCAGCTCGCATTTTCTCTCGTTTTCCCAACAGATGGATGAGCATTTTAACACAACTATTTCTCAATATACTATTTCCGTAAAACAATATTGTCAACCAATTATCGGAAGGCGCGACCGACTGGCGGCTGGGTGAGGGCCGGGAGGCATGCGCCCACGCCTACCCATTTGTCTTATAGCGCTAACGAAGGGATGGTTGGAAAAACATCACTGGCCATCTCTTTCCCCTCCCCCTGCCGTCTGGAACCTTCGGGGTGGTTCACTGACACGCGATACTTCCAGAAACAGCTGCAGTTGGCGATTTAGTTGAGTTCTTGGCGAGCAGCCGTGAGGAGCGATGAGTGAGGGAACGGACTGGAAGACTGTGTACGTGCATCGGAGGAGGACCTGTGACAGACGAACTGGTGAATTCTAATTGTGTGCGCTACGTAATTCTATGTAATCGTCAAGTGTTCCAACTGTAATTCGGTGGAAATAAAGAACATTTTGAGTTTGTGCAATTGGACTTTTAATTTCACGAATCCACAAGGTTACAATATATATTAATAATAAATATCCAATGCGACCGCACAGTGGCAGAGTGGCTAGACCGCTTGGTTCGCACCAAGGCGGCCCGAGCTCGATCTCAGGCGACGTCAAAGTGAGAATTGTGATGGACAACACGCTACTGGGGTGGGTTTTCTCCGACTCCTCCGATTTCCCCGTCAACATTCCACCAATTGCTCCACCATCATCTCTTCTATGATTCATCTCGCCCACATACTATCATCCACTTCCTTCACCCTCACACTGTTCATCCATCTTGGTTCTCTATCAGATCTAAAGCTTCGGTTCCTCAAATCCAACCTTAAGTGATAGAGGAACAAGAATACCCTAACCGCACTCTAAGTGGCATTACTAGGGATAAGGTAAAGAAGAAAATCCATTGCTTTTATGTAAGACAGTTTAAAATCAAATGTCAAAATTCGGGATTGCTAAAATTGAAAAGTTTATAAACGTTTTCAAAAATATATGGTAAACATTTCAGCTTCCTGGCTTAACAGTTATTGAGACGGAAAATATGAATATGGGTATTTTTAACATTGTAAAGTTCTGCCTTAATAAATAATTTTCCAAAAATTCTCAATACAATGCCAAGGATAAGTAGATAAACATTGATGGTTCAACATGCGATCAGGTAAGTGGTACTCTACATTAACAGTGTACATGCAATTGTTTCCTAGTTATTCCCTATTAATTATGTAAAATGCTGGCAGGAAATACCTATTTTGAGGATAAATGGGAATGCAGCAAGTTGTACGATGGCTGTTTTGTGCATCTTTGCAAGAAAAGTAGCAATGTTTCAGAACTGAACTAGAACAAACTGTATGTTTTGGTGAGAGACACATTTTCCACGAAGTAAATTTTGGTCTGTATCTTATTGTTTTACACTTATATAAAACTATGTGTGTACAAAAGGGATGATCAGTGCCTAACTGGATACTTTGTTTCAATATCACAAATATGTAAATAACTTAAACAATATTTTAGAGAAAATTTGAGACAAAATAGCAAAAAATTTCTTTATCTAAGAATTGTTAAGGTGAGAGATTGCCTGGCACCATTAAACAGCATCTAGTTAACTACAAATTTCGGTTTGTGCTCAAGTGCTCAGTGGTTTCCAGTCAAATTTCTATCTCGAATTTTAATGAAATGTAACACTTTCTGCACCTACCATATGTAAGCAGAAAAGAAAGGAAAAGCTTCTTATGTTCCAATATTCACATATTAGGGTATTTGAAGAACTCTTTAAGTGATTTTAGTGTTGAAATTTAAGTAAGTGGTGCATCTTTCAGTGTGTGCTCAAAATATTAACATTTCTATAAAAGCCTGAAACTCTTAATGTACAGTTCTTAATGTATATTTAGAAACTGGATGTGTCTTATTTTCGACCACATAAGAGTCAATATTGGCAGACAGTTATGGCCATTAATATGTTCAGTAACAACAACAAAAAGAGAATACCTACTAATCTAAATTGACTTAAAACTGTGGTTAAACAGTGGCTACTAGAATATTCCTTTAGTTATATAAATTTTTTAATGACAGTTCGATTGCACATTTTTAATATTTCATAATGGAGTGCAAAATTCATAACTGTCGGTGTATAGAAATTACAAACAATAGAGCTGATACAATAGATGTTTCTCACGGAGGTATTTCGATATTTTAGTAGGTAGCTCATGTCAAATGCAGAGATGTTGATGAGGTAAGCTGGTTACTTGAGGTAAACATTCGTTTTATGTGGGTTACTGAAATTATGTGTAGTCATGCGTAGTTAGATCACACTCTACGTATGATCAATGAACTTCGGAAAACCTCGTTCCAGCAAGTAATGACTACACCCATTAATTAGCTGCAGGCAACCAGCGTGCGGTATCAGTTACCTCTGATATAATCTCTGATGATCTCCATAGCCTTGGGAATACTTTACATCAGATAGAGATGAAAGTCTGGATAGTGGCAACCTAAAATTGTCACTGCGGACACCAGGTAGAGGGCCTCGACAGATACCATAGAGCTACCTTGATCAGAATTTTTGTCTGATCAGTTTTCGTGCGGCACACACCAAGTTCCGACTTATAATATTTAATGCAATATTTCAAACGGATTTGAATTTGGAAACGTAGAGTCAGACTGAAAAATTCAATGCCATAGCCGGGATTTGAACCACGGATCTTCTGGTCTCCGTCCAGCGCTCTAACCATTGAGCTACTGTGGCCAACGTGCTAATATGGCATTAAATTCTCCAACTGACCATTTTTCCCGGTAAACCACTTAGGAGTTCTCATAAACACATGAGGCAACTACCTTAATGTGACTTACTGTAGGTCACCATTAAGGTAGTTGTCTGGTGTTTATGAGAACCCCTAACTTACTATAAATCGCCATTAAGGTAGTTGTCTCGTGTTTATGAGAACTCCTAAGTGGTTTACCGGAAAAAATAGAGTCAGTTGGAGACTTTAATGCCATATCAGCACTTTGGCCATAGTAACTGAGGGGATTTTATATGATATTGCTTATATCATTAACATAGGTGCTCACAAAGAAAACATTTTCGAAATTGCAGGGTTGTTGGAAAGAAATTACAACAGGATTCAGAAGGTGATAAGAATCCTGGCCATTTTAGCGCTAACGACACCGTTTTAAAGTTAAGTGCAGCGTTGCATACTTACTATCGATTGAAACATCTCCCATTCTATTAGACTCCAAAAATGAGGATAACGAAAAGGGCGTAAACATTTTATGTTAGTTACTTTTGTGAGTAAGATTGGAATGGATTGGATTCTTCGAAGGAGATTCAGCACCTCGTCCAGGCAGATCCGTTGTACCTATGCCTCCAGTGGGGCACTCCCGGGAGGGGCGATGAGGTGAGAGGACACAAAGAGCGGCCGATCTGGGTACTACAGCACAGAGGGAGGGGTCCCTACACTTTACTAATTGGAAACTCCCGGCGTTCCAGGACAATCGTCATCCCACCTAACGTGGCCCCGAAACAGTCACGAGACCGGTTCGTAGACCGGAGGCCGTCCCGCCGGCGGAGAAAGTATTCACTCAGAGCATATCATCCCGCCATGCAGCGCCAAGACTCCTGCCGACACTTCTACCTTGAACGAAATTGCAAATCAGAGGTGATATGAAATGACAATGGATGTGAAATGGAGGGACAGCCAATTTGGGGGATGTAATTAACCTACCCAGCATTCACCTACCGAACCGGGAAACCCCCTCGAAAAAAGCCCTTGGATCACGTAGAACAACCACGCGAATCAAACCTGGGTTTCCCGAATGCGGGCCACAGGCGAAACCGCCTGAGCCATCCCGCGCAGTTATCAGTAGGGCATTTAATTTAGAGCAATTTTGAAATTTAATTTTAGAATCTAATTCTGATGCTCATTTAAGGGATCAGTAACGTAGACAGCACAGTCAATAGACCCCTCACCCAAGGGCAGATAGTGACTTGACAGGCAATCGCTCCCACGGGAACTGAAGCCTTACAGCGAATCCTTGGAGTTACAATGAATCGCGTAAAATTTGGTATTTATATCTCAGGGACTTTAAATCGGCCGCGAATATAGTTCGTAATAACCGACTCAATTAAATTTCATAAAACCATTTCGCAGACAAATATTCTCTTTTGACTGAAAATTGTACATTATTCATAAAACTTCAATATAAAATGCTGGTTGAAAGAAAATGTTTCATGCATAAACCATGTAAAGTTAATTGTGTTTTTAAAGATATTGTCTCTTGCTATAAGCTTCCTACATGTGTTTACTCTCTGTTTTGAAATGAGGACCAATCCGAATTGCCAAGTATATTTTGCTTAAAGATTTATTCATGGTCAGTCTATTTTTCTGCCTTCAATTGAATTATGATATTTACTATTTATCCCATAGAATAAAACTTTAATTAGCGAACGCTTGAATTAAATCAATAGTAAGTATTTGTTTCATAATTATTAATAGTCCTTAGCCACAGCGACACTGTTTATAAAATACGAGAGAAAATATTTCTTTAAAAAATGTCAGGGAGCGCTTAAAATCTATAGTGACAGCATACGATCGTGATTTTGCCTTTCTGATAATTTGAATAGCAAAACGAGACTTTACCACTGACGTCGGTAGAGGTATGAGCATAATTAGTTAAATGTTAAATCTTGATTTTCTGGTAATTTTATTTTCTGGTCTTCCTAAATTAAAATATTCTCTACTATGCAATTTATATGAAATATCTTTGAAATTCTTAGTACAAGTTCTTTGAGGTTTATGGGCTCCAGATAGTCTTTTCGTAATATCAGATACCACTTTAGATTTAGGGGTTGAAGAATTATTTACGTAATTGAGTTTTTCAACTATAGAGGTGTTGCGTTATTATTATTTTTGGGTAAAGATTTAGTGTTATGGAACGTTTAATGGTTTATTATAAAGACTGTATTGGTAGAATAATATACACAATATAAAATGTTAAACTTTACTAATTTTTAATATTTTGGACACTTAGCAGTATTAATTACATTGAAATTACCTTGAGGCAAAGGTCTTCTGCTGCGCAGAGAGTAGCAATTGAGAAGTTCATTAGGGTTCCAACTCCTAAGAGCCTTGTGCAGTTGCTGCGCTCCATAATGCCGTACATTCGTGTCACTGTCACTGTTTACTTCATACACTTAACACCTGCACCCCTGTTGTGCATATTTAGCTATGATACACTCACAACTCACACACACATACACCATTAGTTTATAGTACCCGGATAGCTACATCTTCCAGTGTCCTTCATGTAGCTCTATTCTGAGCTTGTGTTGACCACTGTGTCCCTACTATATTTTTGAAGCTATCTGTCCATATCATTCGATATCATTTCTGGGGCCCCACATTGTCATTCGTTGCGTCTGTCGGAGGTGGTGCATTCTGGCAACATGCCTTCCCCATTTCCACTTCAGCCCGTGAAGCCACGTCGTTTGGCATTCATATATTAACACTGGTAGTACACAGGTTTCAAAGACCTCTTTATACTTCGGTTTTGTAACCTATCTTCCAGGATGAACTTGCGACTCAGGTATTTATTCCATGTCTGGTTGTTGCGCCTTTTTGATTCCATTGTGGATTTAATAAAATTAAATACATTAGGGGATGAAAATTATTTCATGCTATAATTATATAAGAGGTCTGTGATTAAAGCTTCAGCTAAAATGCTTGAATTTGGTAATTGCAGCTACAAGTAATAAGAGTTGTAATTTTCTTAGGAACTGCAACAGCTTGTACTTATTTTACCGTTTAATGTTTACGGAAAGACAACGAGAGCGAAATTTATAAGTTCTTTGGATTATATATGAAGTTAGGCATATACAACAACCATCAAGATAAATGATACTACCGGGCTTGTACGACGTAATATTGAAGTTCTAATAACATTTAAAGCTGCATGTTACTATTTGTCATGTGACGGGACTCCAAATTTAAATAACTGCTTGTCCTTTGTATCTTTAATTTTGTTGGATAATTTGCTTCCCGTTGAGTTGTGTTGTGACTATTTGTGAATATATAATAGTTAAATACAGAATTTAACTTTCTTTGCCCAGCTTCAATTCAATCGGCGAACACGAAACTTTTATCTGTGTTTTTGTTTTGTTTTTGTTTTTGTAATTTACGTCCTCCAACGTTAAGTCATATGGACGATGATGAATGGAGTGGGTGAAATGATGCTCAAATGAGCCTGAGATCTATGGAGCTTAGAATGACCGGACATTCGTCTGTCAGGATAAGGGAAAACCCTAGAACGTGATTCGAACTCGGGGTCTCTTGAACGTGAGACGGACATGCTACCATCTACGCTATCAAGGTGCGAAAATTTATCTCTGGGACCTGGTCTCGGATCGATGTATTTTATTACTTCCAAATTATTGAAATAATAATACTCCTGCTTCTTTGCAGATACTTATTTAATCCACCAACACAAATTATGAATCAAAACAATACAATTAGTCAGAATTATTTCCCAAATGTCCTTGCACAGATGCCAATTTTTTCTTCACAAAGAGTCTACCGGATGTTGAATCTATCTCCATGGTAACCGTTCTCTTTCTCTATACATTAATCTCTCATCACCAACTATACAATTCTTGTCTTACTTTTAATCACAACTACACTTTCACACAATATACCAATATTTTAACTCTTCGTTTTCAATCTCCAACAAACCCAAGTTTCCACCAACAATTCTTGATCCGGGCCAAACATAAATAACGGCTTCAACGTTTCAGCAAGAGCTGCGCTTGCCAGCTTCAAGGTGCTGATATTTTGTGGTCCTTGGAGAAGCATCGGTATCTTAGATGCTTTCTACACCACGGCCTAGAAACTCGGAAAATTAAAATACACTTTTTCACCTTTCTATGAATATTTTCTGCTATTTTCACCGCTTCATATTCCATTTTGGCTTTCAGCTTAGTGTTTATTGTGGCTATTCACATGGTGTACGCTTATATAGTGACTTTCTGAAAGAGATAGAGAAGGTTTTGCATGCATGGGCACATTGACATGGGTTAAATTTAATTTAAGTTGACAATGCATTAAAACGAGAGGAGTTATTTCGTAACGTAAACCATGAGAAAATATGGGATTACTTTGTGAAACGAATACAAAAATTGTTTTCCAGCTTTTCGGATAATATATATATATATATAATTAGTTTGTGAGTAGTCAGGATGAGGCTTAAGGGGGCACTCACAATTAAATTTAAGTATCAGAAAATCGCAGAAGTTTATTAAGCCCATATTTTGTTACAACCACAAAGGAAGACAAACAAGCCAGTCGTTGGAGATCGTGAAACACCTGAGCTAATATAGCTAAAATGGCGGTTTGCGAAGTGACGACCTCCAAACTAATATAAGAACTAATACGAAGGCTACCGAGGGGTGATGGCTCAGGCGGTTTCATCTCTGGCCCACTTTCGGGAGGTCCGGGTTCGATTCCTGTGGCTGCCCTACCTGACATGGATTTTTCGGTTTTTTCCGGATCGCTAGGCGAGTGCTGGGTAGGTTAGTTACATCCCCCGAATTTCTTATACCTCCATTTCATCCCCATTACATTTCACATCTCTCATCTGGTGGTTTTTGCTCAGGGTAGAAGTGTCGGCGAGGGTGTCGGAGGTACATGGTGGGATCATATGCTCTGAGTGAACATTTTCTCCTCCGGTGGGACGAACTTCAGTCTCCGAACCGGCCTAGTTGGCCGATTCAGGAACAGGGATGGCGGGATGCTGGTTGTGGCAGCCTACCTTGAGTCTTACCTGCTCTCGGTGGGGGACGGCCTCGTGACTTCGGGGCCACAGTAGATGGAATGATGATTGTTCAGGATCGCCGGGAAGTTTCTATCTGGTAAAATGTAGGGACCACACCCTTTGTATTGTAGTGATTCCTTGGGGTCGGCCACCCTCTGTCTTCTCACCTAATCCTCCATCCCGGGGGGGGGGGGGCTCCACTTGGGGTAGGTACAAAAGACCAATCTGGTCGAGGTGTCAAATGCCCTCGGAATAATCCAATCCAATACAGAGGCTGGCGTACGCAGTCGTGGAGAAGGTTGTATTCCAGCCACTGAGGGGAAATGTTTCTGTAGGTTCTTCCTTAGGCTTGATTTTTGTTCATAAGTCAATATATTTGTGTCAGATATGAATTAAACCTAATACGAAACTGGCAACTCAGGGCTGGTTTAAACGCGGTAATTGGGAAAGTTTGCCAACATTAAAGAAATAAAAGCACCATAGAAAACCAGAATGGGACATCTAAATGTTTTATTATTGCTCGACTCCACATGAATCACAATAAATAAGAGCTCTGCTGGCAAAAGCGTGAGTGAATGAGTGACTGAGTGAGAGCATGCGGTTTAGGTTTCCGTCGACATTTGGGTCATTTGGACCTGACGTAAGAAGGAACCATAAAAAAAGACAGTATATTGACCTGAAAATTTTCTAGATAGCCTAGTGATGCCTGGTGTGCAGTTGTACACAGAAATGTTATTAAAGGCCAGAGCGGTGTGGTTTTCCAATACGTATAATGAGCATGGACTGTACTGTTATCGCTCACGCATGTAAACAACTGCAGATAGTATAGCCTGACCATAAAAACCTCCTCACTGGAAAAGGAAACAAAAAAGTCGCGTTTTACTACACATTGACCTTGAGACTGAATACACTTATAGCGAAATGCTTTACTAGTTTGCAGAGTACTACGGTACATTGTTTTCGCAGTTTTCGCATTTGATGGGCATGTCGTACATCTGACATTATTCATATTCTTTGCTCAGCTAACTTGTATCGAATGCGAGCGCATATCTCTCGGGCCTTTAGTAATTAGCGAGTCAGCATGTGATGTAAGATGTCACAATAATTAAGTGAAAAAATAGCTTTCTATTTACTTGCTTGTTGTGGATGAGAACGTGAAAACTTACAACCTGCAAGCTTCTAAATTTACGTTTAATTCAATGTTTACTTTTATGTTTACGTGATTCATTGTTAACGACTCCAATACAATACATATCTTTGAGTTTTTGGTTACTGTTATGGTCACATTAATTCGCATATAAATGAGGCCTTACTTCCCTCGATGGTAATTTTGGAAGACGCTCAAGCGTGGATGATTGCAATGTAAAGCTTTATTACTTCATCGCCAACAAAGTTTCATCTTAAGGTCGCTAGGGATAATACTGGCTGAATAACGACTACATAGTGGAATAGAACTGACCAAAAGGACAGAAAATTCAAGGGAATGTGTTCGGAAACACGAAAAAGTCGGAAAAAGAAGAGTAGTTGGAAGAACGGTGTTTTGCAGCATTGGTAAAGCACCGAAGAACCAGAGTAAGCCATGCCAAGCAATCTCATGTTGTTCCAAAGGAGAAGTAAAATCGAGAAACAAAATAAGAAGGCAGACTTCGGAGTCTGCCACTTGGAAGTAAGAACTTCTTTCTCTAGAGGTTTAAGTAGTATATTGTAAAGTCCCTGACATTTTATTTTCGTCTTATTATTTCTCTGGCTATTTCACCATTTAAAGTGATATGTTTTACATTGAACGATTTTAAATGTCATTGTAGTCGTTTACAATTTATGAGTGCGTGACATTTAAATACAGCATCACGTTTAATTTGTATTATTTCTCATAATTATCTCCTTATTCGCATAAAATTACCTTGTGTGTAATTCTGGCAAGATCGGTATGAAAGATAGAACGAAAGGAACTGTTTTTACTGTCTCTACTATTTGATATGGAAGTATGGCATTCCACCCTAAAATTCGATACAAGAATTTTACTGGAAATACCTGTGTGGCTGTGAACAGTATAACTAAAATGAAAAATCTGTTAAATACCAAGTTGTCCCTTAAGTTCAGTATCATCCAAACTTTTGATTTTAGAAAACATGGCTCTAATGATTTTGATTAAAATACACCTATTTAAGATATTGGTTCAGGTCAATATGACTGATGCGCAGAACACTATTTTCATATCGTGTGTACCGTTACGCCTATTGCAGGCTGACATGGTTCCTTTTTATAGTTCTCAGTATTCAATAATATCTTGAGGTGTGCAAATCGCAGTGAATGAGTATGTTATTGAGCAGATTTGTTGTTTTGTGTCAAAAGGTGAAGATCTATTCATTGGTTTAGGATATATTATCTAGCTGTCATGTCTTCCCTTAAATATAAATTGGAGCGTGCTAAACATGTCTTCAATCATGAGCGAGGCAATCCCGACTTTGACCGAACAGTACCGAAAGTTTCGCGTAGCTCTCCCTGTCAAACTTTCGCTGCATTACCTCTATCTAGTTATCTCTCGATAGCGCTTCCACTGTGTATGTGTTGGGAAGAACGCTCCGCTGAGGTGCGTCGTCACCTTATCTCGTTTACCTAGCAGTTTCTCGGTGTTGAAGGACATCAACTATGGGTAAATTCTGGCTCAGTGCAGCTGCGTAACGATGTTGCTAATGTTGTACGGACACTGTGTTTTGAAGTTTTCTTGTTGCTGCATTGCAGATTTCTTGGAATTGTGATTGGATACCATTATCAAACTTAATTTATTTACGATAATACAGGTACAACTTAATAGCGGGACTTGGAAAAAGAGCGGTTTTTCTATGCGGCGGGTTTGACCTTGCCCGTCTTTTTTATTTAAACATCTACAAGATGGTCATGATCCATCTTTAAGATGGATATCAAACTTTTCTGATTTTAAAAGCGTTTTTATACAAAATTATTAAAGAGGAATGAATATCCATAAGTTTTCTCGGTTTACTTTTGGAGACCAAGTTCAAATTTCAATGAAAACATTGCAACTTACATGTTATCCCTGAACGTGTTGACAGTAAAAATTAAGAAAATACAGTTCACTTTGATTAGATTATATATTTATTGGTAATGAATATACACAGGGAAGCGTTTGTTTTCCCTTTATGATCAGAAATTAGTAAATTATACTTTTGGGAGGAGAGACTGTGTGGTTTCTGCTGTTCAAGAGGCAAAAGCAAATTTTTGAAAACCGCTAGTCTAGTGTATATGTAATTTGCATTACTTCCATGTTATGAACTATTTAAATCTCTATTACGCTAATGTTGCACTTCGAAACTGCAAACTTCTATTACTAAGAGTTATACAATTTGGGAAATCATTCATTAAGAACAGAAATAAACAAAAAACACAACTGTCACCCTCGAGTTCACGTGAAGCTGTAATGAATTTGTGAACAATAAAAGCGAGAAGCGATGGGCTTATAGGTTATGTTCATGGTGGAAACGTAGCTATAATGGCTGAAATAATACTTGAGAATCGGCCATAGAAATAAAATTATGTCTAACACTGTTCTACAAACCCAGAAAATGTTGAAATGCGCCTAGGAAATTATTTAAACTTTACGAAGGACTTAAGTATAGTGTGCTACCTTTGAGGCAGCTAATCACTACAGTAGTGACATAACATACAAGGGAGAGAATATCTTAAAAGCGAACATCACACTCGAGATAAATAAATGGATTCTAATCTATGAATAGATTATTTTAAAGGTATAACTCAAATGTGAAAATATCCAACGAAAGCGTGCTTCTGCTCTTGAGGTGCTACAGTCCATCCTGTCTTAGGACCACTTGCGCGCGGCATCCAACCGACAGGGAGAGGTGATGCGGTCAGCATCAGATATCCCCAACTGAAACGTTTGCTCACAAGGCCAGAACCAGTGTCTATCGCATCTCCTTGCTTTCCTCACGATATTAAGCGGGTATTGGTCCTATACCCCGTACTGTATTTCATGCATAGGATAGAACCCGGCACATTTTGTGGTCGGGACCACGAGCTCTGCGTTCTGTACTACATTGCGACGATGTAGAACCAGAAAAAAGCATAGTTCCTATAAAACAGAGCTAAGTTCTGAACTCGTAACTAAATAGTTTTACATACTAGTTGACCCATATTTCTACTTCTACCTATAGAAAAGCTATAGGAAACCTATTCATCACGAACTTTGCGTTACATATATGTATCATTACACATATAACACAAATTGTGAAATTATCACGCTTATTTGAGATTGTAATGCTTACAATGCTGAAGAAGGGTTAAATGTGTTTTATATTCGTGTACGCAAGTGCATTATCAGTACTCTGTATGTACTGAGAAATTTTACTGTGCGTTCATGGGAAATGTTCTTGCATTGCCTGTTCACATTTTTGTTCCATTTATACCCCGCCTTTTAACTGCAATGGTCTTAGCAGCGGCCGTTCTCCTTTGGAACATATCGTCTATTGGCAATAGTGTTATTTCGTAGACGTTGTGTTGCTGGTACTTCAGACTCTTAAACATTAGATCATGCACACATTCGCAGGCAGGTGCTCTACCGACTGAGCTACGGGGCCAAGCTCTGTTTACTTATGTGTTTACCAAGAGGAGGGGTAGCTATGTTTCCCGCATACCGGAATAAGTCTCTTAATAACTTACTTTAAGTAAATTCCTTTAGGCTAAGCTTCATGCTCCTAATGCTGAAGAAGAGACAGAAACCAATAGTAATTTGGTCTCTGTTATCGTTTTCACACCCTGTTACTAACAACGCCTACTTAATAGCAGCAAATATTTCCATATTCTAGCAATTTTAAGTTTCATCTGCCCGTTTCGCCTCTGGTATATCCGGAAAGAGATGATTCGTATACAGTAGAAAGTTGGAAGACATTAAGGCTGCGCATCAGACCATCATAATGAAAACAAATGGAGTAACTTTTAACAATCGTCTTTTTAAACGCAAGGTGTGCTTGGGAAAGCGTCATCATCTCGTTTCGTGAAATTGCTTTATTTCCTTTAGTACTTTTATGCTAAAGCGCAGATGAGATGAACGCGGAGGAAACGTAAAAGTAAAGTGCAGAGCAGATGTATTAGGCAAATCCATGCGTCTCTCCTGAGATATGATCTTTACTCGGAATAATTGTTTCGATTAAACTCGTGGCATGAATCGCGCGCGCGTGGAAAGCTATTTCAATGTATCGTTACATTTTCCCTCGAATGTCGAAATGAGTCATTTTCCTCAGCTGTATTGTGTGGTAC
The DNA here is from genome assembly GCA_030765055.1 of Mantis religiosa. Taxonomy (NCBI): domain Eukaryota; kingdom Metazoa; phylum Arthropoda; class Insecta; order Mantodea; family Mantidae; genus Mantis; species Mantis religiosa. The sequence continues at coordinate 154,048,463 of CM060948.1, read as the reverse complement.
TCTCCTCTCAGGCAGATTTCTTGCTCCCAGAAGCTAATACCAGATAGAAGGGGGTCAGCTAAAAAGGGGAGAAACCCTAGTGGTGTTCATTTCTCGTAAAGACCGAACCATTGTGCGAAGAGAAAGGGAGTAAATGGGCATTAAAATGTTCCAACCACCCTTCGGTTTTACGGTGCGCAATCTAACACTGTGTAAATATTTTTAAGCAGAACCACTACCGTAAAGGTCGGTTACAGAGCTATTAAGATACGAAGCCAATAACACACGGTATTTCTACCATATACCTTCCACAGAGTGGACTCAGATAAAAAATAAACTGCTATAAGGGTGTGTATCATTAACGCGTTATAGGGTTACATTTTCTTTAAAGTGTATAACATAACGACCAATTTTAGGCATACTATTTAAAGTGAAACATTTTTTGCTGACTGAATTTCTTTTCAGGTGGATCTACTTATTCATTTAAGGTAGTAGAGCTAAGACTATATTACTGCGCAAAAAAATAAACATTAAATAAGTAAATAAATGCAATGACGTTAGAGTAGATATGTACTTAACTCAATCTATACAGTACTAGCACTCTTAAATGGCTGCACTTTTATTTTAAAATTTTTAAATTTAATTATGTGGCTGTATAAGGGATTGAAAGTAACAATAGCGGTGGCATTTGAATGAGTGTGGTTTAGATTTAGCTCGTATCGAAAACATAAACGTCTAACATGTGTCCAGACTTGTCAAGTGTTGAAAAATGGTATATATGCAGGGGAAAATACTTAGAGAGTTAGTTTTTGAAACTTTAATGTAAAATATAATCTTCGCCACACATTGTAGTTCTAGTAAAACTTTTGTGGCCAGATTAACCAAGCAGTATAATAAATACGGTGTTACTGATGGCAATGATTATTGATTTTACAAGGAAATGATAGAAATATCCACAAATAAGTGCAATAAACAACTTCTTTGCGTTAAAATCAAATTTTAATATAGCTGCATGGAATAAAGGTTTATTATGGGAAACAGTCACTAGCGTAGACAGTTAAGGTGCCGAGAAAAAGGTAATAATTATTATAAAATATTGCCGATAAAGTAATTAGAGTTTTTCTGAATTTTATTGATAAGAAAACCAATAGCTCAAAGAGTGCCTGAAATTGCGTTATCCTCTTAAACACAGATTTACTTTACTAAGAGTAAGTTACAAAGACAAAATTTCTGCAAAGTACAAAGAACGAGATTTCTTGTGTTTAGAAATTCACCGAGTAGGAAATTATATATTATAGATGAACTAGCAGCTGAAGTTACCAATTTAAGTAGGGTTGTTGGTATGGGTAGTAATATGCAGAGGGTACATAAGTTGATAAAAGAGAGTGTATTTCTAAAATTGGAGCTTTCCCCTTCTTTTTTTACAGTCAGACAGAACAGCTTAGTGCTACTTAATAGCGCTAAGGAATTTACACAAAATATTCTTAGTGGTCGCCACAAGTAGCATCTGACCAACTCACGGTAGTTCACATAGGCATTATTACTACGGGAACAGTTATTTTAAACCATAAAGTATTAATGTGTCAGACATTAGAGGATATAATGCTCCAGTAGTTACTGTTTTTTCTACTAAAGGTGCTTCAGTCAGCAACTGACATCAAATAAATTATTACTAGTCTCCATTAAATCTATTAGTCAATTTAATTGGTGTTGTTTATTCTTACACTCACCAGCATATACCGTGAGTAAAAGATCTCATAGGTAGTCCAACACTGGAGCAGCTGCTAGCGTACACATCGAAGACGAGATTACAGACAACACAAGAAAGATGACGCACATAGGGAGATGACTTCAAAAAGGTATCATAGTTTTGTACGAGGACTGGTATGAGGAGTCGAAAATAAAGGACAAGAATAGACCTAAAGAAACCTCAATGTTGAATATTTACTACAAATATTATGTTATTCTACAAATATTGGCACCGACGCAGGCAGTCGAAGTTGTTAAGCCTATCGAACCGGAGGGCTGAGGTTCAAATCCTTCCTTACTGAGCTCCTTTTTCTAGGTTTGCCTCAGTACTCTGACTTAGCAAATTTTGGATACCTACCCAAAAACTTACGCGTGGAATATTTAATTTCCAAATTCCCCTTCCAAGTTACAATTTCATGTCATGCACTACCAATTTCACCTCCTGTAGGGACATATAAAGTAAGAGCGAGGGTTAAACTCTAAAAAAGAAGAAACATTGTTTACAAGAAGCGAACGATGCAATCTCAAGAAGATGTGATAAAAACAGGTAACCTGGATTCATCTTTGTTGATCGTGTTCTTTACTATAGATCCTGTAGGTGAATCAAAAAATATCCCTGCATTTAAAACACATGCGGAGGAGTGAGAGAAGGGAGGTGTACAAACAGAGCTTGTAGCGTTACCTGAATTTTGTCTTAAGTAAGTCCTTTAAATATAAGCCCATTTTAGACGCTGTAAAATTATCCAGAAATATTCATTTGAAAACTCAAAATAGAGTGCGTAATTTAGAAAGTGTTATCTAACTTGCGTCAGAATACAGAATTTGTGAAGCATATCACGTAACATCAGTATAATTTATTTTTCTCTCGATTTCTATTGAATTCATTGCGAGAGTACCGGCAGTACGTTAAGTATCAAACGTAAATCAAATAATTCAGCATTTTACCTTTGGCATGGAATCCTTCATTTGAATGTGGACTGGCATACAATCATTAAAAATGACAAAGTAAATGTGGTTCATAAGAATTGCAATACGAGGAAGTGCTAAGCTTACCGACTTATACCAAGAAAGCGAAAGCTGTTTAAATTTTGTAAAGAACGTTTCAATGGATATTCCATTTGAAGTAGAAAACTAACAACTTCGAGCTACGGTGTTCAGGACAATATAAGAGATCCATTGCAGAAACCTCCTCCCAGGAGGAAGGGAAAGATTGAAGTAACTAGAGGTGGCTACAAGCTGCAGACAGAAACGTGCCGAAGTCCCTAAGAGTTCCTGGTTTGGAGACCGTCCATTACTGGAGCTACCCCAAGAGAGCGATAAATGACACGTCGAACCAGGCAGCACTCATGTGTTCCTGTCCTTGTAGCAAGCATCCACGTCTGCTTCAGTGGTGAACTATGATGTCTTTTTCTAAGAGTGTGCTTGGGTGAGTTTGGGAGTGGACAACACCAATTAAGTTTGGTGGTAAACATAATGGAGGTTAATAGTGATCCATTTCAAAAGTGTTGACAACTGTTGAGAATGTGATAAAAACTAACTTAATATTAACCTGAGAAGATGTAACCATTTAATTATTGAATTTTCTAACGTTTGAGTACTAACACCTGAGGGTTTCAAATAATTGCTTTAATAGTAATAGTAGTAGTAATAATGATAATACTAATAAAAATAATAATAATAATAATAATAATAATAATAATAATAATAATAATAATAATAATAATAATAATAATAATAATAATAATAATAATAATAATAATAATAATAATAATAATAATAATAATAATAATAATAATAATAATAATAATAATAATAATAATAATAATAATAATAATAATAATAATAATAATAATAATAATAATAATAATAATAATAATAATAATAATAATAATAATAATAATAATAATAATAATAATAATAATAATAATAATAATAATAATAATAATAATAATAATAATAATAATAATAATAATATTAATAATAATAATAATAATATTAATAATAATAATAATAATATTAATAATAATAATAATAATAATAATAATAATAATAATAATAATAATAATAATAATAATAATAATAATAATAATAATAATAATAATAATAATAATAATAATAATAATAATAATAATAATAATAATAATAATAATAATAATAATAATAATAATAATAATAATAATAATAATAATAATAATAATAATAATAATAATAATAATAATAATAATAATAATAATAATAATAATAATAATAATAATAATAATAATAATAATAATAATAATAATAATAATAATAATAATAATAATAATAATAATAATAATAATAATAATAATAATAATAATAATAATAATAATAATAATAATAATAATAATAATAATAATAATAATAATAATAATAATAATAATAATAATAATAATAATAATAATAATAATAATAATAATAATAATAATAATAATAATAATAATAATAATAATAATAATAATAATAATAATAATAATAATAATAATAATAATAATAATAATAATAATAATAATAATAATAATAATAATAATAATAATAATAATAATAATAATAATAATAATAATAATAATAATAATAATAATAATAATAATAATAATAATAATAATAATAATAATAATAATAATAATAATAATAATAATAATAATAATAATAATGGCAATTGTAAAGTACATATACGTAGGTGGGCTTAAATTTGATATAAGAGCGTGCCAATTCCTTGGTGTTTTACAGTCTTTACTGGTAATGAATATCGGCAGTTCGTGGCACTTAAACACCACCCTTGGATTACACCTTTACACTGTATTAGCGGTCGCCACAAGCAAATTTCAGACTAGTATTTCGGCGACCCCCACTGAGGTTGCTACTTTGTCTTTGATAAAATTTAAAGCTTCTCATTCACTTACGAAACACAGTTTTTCCTATAGGTGACTTGCTAGGTATAACAGGAACTTCATACCTAATGCAATTATCAGAAACTTGTCTACATAAATATTTGCACCTTTTAGTTCTGAGGAGTTACTCCTTGAGCTACTAGTATTCTTCTTGATTGAGTTCACTGGAACGCTAATTGTCCTAGCTAAAGTAGGTTACACAAATTTCCTTCATCTAATCACTTAAATGCCTTAGTTTATGACTTTCTCATGACTAAATCTTAGGCCATTCTTGATTTTTACAACCGGAAATTACTTATTGGAATTATGTATTAATTTTAGTATCTTTTCTTTTAAAAGTAATTCATCTTACATTTCAATAATTCCGGTATAGTTGCATAAAACCTTAACTCCGAACATTTAAACTGTTCTTTCGGAATAATAATCTGCTTAGCTTTTTTGGTTCTACTTTCTACACAACGTGCATTTCAAAACTATATTCAATGTAAAGGTTTTGTGTTTATTTGAAACCCTTCCACAATTTTAAAGAAAATGAAAACACAGTTTTGTAACGTTTGCATATTTTCTAAAAGGTTTCTCTCTTTTCTTATTGTTTTAGATACAAGATTTCATTTGTATTAATTAAAGATTCGACATTTCTCTGCCATTAGTATATCCTCTGGTAGTGTATAATACAGTAGCTTTGTTAAATGCTGCTTTATAAGTAAAACTAGCCACGTAGAGTCGTCTATTGTACTTAATGTCAATATCATGTACTACGTAAGTGATAAGCAGTGCTTTTCAAGGGAAGATTAACATACTTTATGGTGGGAGGAGGGTTGCCTTCGACGAAACAAGGTAGTACAATTGCTTGGTCACGGCGAACTTGTAGAACAGTCTGTTTTTCCAAAGGTCTTGGTGCCATCGCCACTCTAGGATCTGTAACACAATTAATACAATTATTTTATTAAGTTTCCTTGAGAAATTCGTAAATATAAGATTCATAAATCTTTATATATAATAGTAGAATGCTTCTCTAAAATGTAATATTATTGCTCTCAGTGCAGACAGTACGCGTTTCTATAGTATGTGTTATCATATTATAAAATAATAATCGAATTCAGAAAAATAAATTAAAGAACCTCATAAATAGAGCCCAGATTTCTAAGCGAAATGTTTATAAATGCTTATAAATGCTTTTTTGTTGAAATACGGCGTTTGCTTGCTTATTTTATACTTTTAAATTAAAATAGCTCATTTTATCCAAACCATATTAATTTAAAAGTAAATTTTCACTCCTAGCCATCTTCGTCTCACCGAAAGAGTCAGGAACCGATATAAAAACGTGGATTTTCTTGTCTTTAGCGTAAAGAAAGTGTACAGTCACCGATTAGAGTTAACAAATTTCATGAAATACTTACAAATTTATCTTTACTTCCTCAGCCAGTTTTAACTCGATCGGGGTCTTGGTTAAAGGCTGTGTCATTCTACGCAGAATATTTCAATGAAATAAAACAGTGTTGTACTCCTTAAACGCAGAAGACACAAACAACATGGTCACAGCACAAGTATGTTTTGCTAATATTGGCATTCAAGATAAGATAGGGTACATCCATAACCGCTTCTCCAAAATACCTGCTATTATAACACAGTAGGAAACTCGAAATAATACCTTGGATGATTCACTTTCTTTGATATTTGAAATTTAGGTAACGTTGTCTTCAGAGATTCACAGTATTGCTAAAACTGCCTTTAAGAAACTCAGTAAGGTATCCATGAAAAATCCTAGTTATGGAACACTGTAATATTTCTACAAAACTTTCTGGTACAGAAACGTATATCTAAGGGAAATTCATTCAAAAGGAACTGTGGTGTTTTTGGCATGTTCCAGTAACATCATGTGACGTTGAGAGATCCTTTCCACAGTATAATTTTTTCACTGAAAAACGGAGGAGTTTTCCACAAGAAAATCTCAAAGTGGTCCCGGGTTCGATACCCAGCTGTGGGGGGTGGGGATTTTTCACCGACCAAGATAATTCCTCATCTTCCCCTGAGTCTGGAAGTATGAATGAGAGTGCGAATGTGTGCGTGATGTAATGGTTAAAACACAACGAATATGTTCCAAAGGAGAACGGCCGCCGATATGACCATTGGAACAAATATTACATTTTTATTTTTTATTTGTATATTTTGGGTGCTTATTTGTTTCATTTTTCGTGCTTATTTTCTTGCTTATTTCATCATTTAATTGTGCACACAAATCCGGGCTCTACTAATAAACATATTCAGTGCTACATGTCCACGTTTATCATTATTACTAATTTTTATACAGTCTCCGCGCACTACTTTACGAAAGCTTATTTTTTATTTCCATCATGTAAATAAACCATCGCAGAAATGGTTTTTATTACAGGTTTAGTTAAAGGGAATCGAAGGATGGTTCTAGGGAACAGAATCGATATCAAGGTTTTAGAAATCTTAACACTGTAAGCTGGCTCAATTGCATTGGGAGAAACAACTGAATAACAACTACTTGAAAAATGAAAAAGTATTAGAAAAACAAAACCAATAATGACTATCTTGGAAATGGCTAATGTTCCCAGAAAAGGTAATTTAAAATAAACCGAATTTCCTAAAACGATTAATATTATTGTATGGCATATGGTTTACCCGTCATACAAAGTTCGTTCTACATGAAGAAGCGATTTAATGAAAATTCAGGATATATGGCTATGGCACTTAATTTTTCAGTCTGACTCTACCTTTCCATACTTTGGCCTACACAAGTCTAGTTTGAAAGAACAATTAGTTTCTGATATTTATATTGTTTGGAAATTAATTCTTCTATCACTTTTCCCTTTCGTGTGCAGGACACGGTGTGGAGAGAGCAGACCGAAAAATTCAACGCCATACCTGGGATATGAATCACGGATTTCCCGGTCCCCGGTTGCTCTTAACCATTGAGCTACCATGGCAACGTGCCAGTATGGCATTACACTTTCCAACAGACTCGTATTTTTCCCGGCTTACCAATAGGGGTTCTCATATATACACGAGACAATTACCTTAATGGCGATTTACTGTGCTGTAAGTACTTTAAGACACGGCCTTTATAGTTCAGACCAACATTAGGTCAATTAATGGATATTAATTTTTCTTTCATACTAGCTGTGTGTAGAACAAGGCTTGGGTAGGTGGAGTCAGACTGGAAAATTCAATATCATAGCCGGAATTTGAACCACAGATCTCCCGCTCTCCATCCCATTGTTCTTAATATTTTGTTTGTCGTGAAGATATCTTATAGTAAGGCATTGTAATAAAATTATTATTATTATTATTATTATTATTATTATTATTATTATTATTATTATTATTATTATTATTATTATTATTATTATTATTATTATTATTATTATTATTATTATTATTATTATTATTATTATTATTATTATTATTATTATTATTATTATTATTATTATTATTATTATTATTATTATTATTATTATTATTATTATTATTATTATTATTATTATTATTATTATTATTATTATTATTATTATTATTATTATTATTATTATTATTATTATTATTATTATTATTATTATTATTATTATTATTATTATTATTATTATTATTATTATTATTATTATTATTATTATTATTATTATTATTATTATTATTATTATTATTATTATTATTATTATTATTATTATTATTATTATTATTATTATTATTATTATTATTATTATTATTATTATTATTATTATTATTATTATTATTATTATTATTATTATTATTATTATTATTATTATTATTATTATTATTATTATTATTATTATTATTATTATTATTATTATTATTATTATTATTATTATTATTATTATTATTATTATTATTATTATTATTATTATTATTATTATTATTATTATTATTATTATTATTATTATTATTATTATTATTATTATTATTATTATTATTATTATTATTATTATTATTATTATTATTATTATTATTATTATTATTATTATTATTATTATTATTATTTCCTTTTGAAATAAAATATATGGAAATTTGTTCCATAGAAAAGGCAATTTGGATTGGAAGATTTTCTTAAAAAATTTAGTGTACTACCTTTGGATACTGGACTTAAATACCAAGTGCGGTGTTTATCGAACACATGGTTATTGAGTTTTGTTGCTGAAAGAGACACTTATACATTTATGTATGGGCACGACTTTTTTCTAACACAGCAGTTTTATTTAGGAGACTTAGAAACATCCATCTCCGATGAAATATCCACATTGCAGTTTTGTTAAGAATGGAATACACTACAACGTACTTTATCTATGACGTACCTACTAGGTTCGTGATAGACTAAACAAAAGTATTGTATAGGATTATTCCGGTTGTAAAATTGTAAGACTTTAGTGTAACACTTAAACTTGCAAAGAATAATTCATTAAGTTTCAGTAACGGTTTTCCGCTGGAAACATAGAATCTCTATTTCTTCCTTTTTTGCACTGCGTGTGAACAATTTATTTCGACCATCTTGTTTATCCAGTATCTTACTTTCTTATTCATCAGCACTCCAATTGTATTTTCTTAGTCTCTATTCACTCAATATTTGTCCTCTTTATAATAATAATGGCAACTAGTATTTTTTCTTCGCCAATTCATTAGGTATATTTTTTAATTTGTCTCTCATTGAATGTGCACTATTATTGTTTATATTTACATTTCAGAGGCTTCCCATTGTACTAAAGATGAATTATTTTATCTTGACATAAATCATGCGCGCTAGGGATGAGTAGCAACTGTAGTGGGGATAGCGCACCTATCGCCACAATGTGTCACACGCGTAAGATTATGAGAGGGGAGTGCGGTGCACAAGTTGGCTATAAAGAAATTTCCCTCTCAAAGCCAGTATTACAGCTCTTATAAACTAAGTTGCATTTCTTACTATGATAGTAATATCTGCGTTTTTGTTGGATCTTAAATAGTACATAGGCATTTGGAACAAACCCTTACTCTTCTCTAGCAGGCCTGATAACTGTCAGTCTTTCGACATCGCTGTAACGAATTTCACTCCAGGCATATGGTCTAGTATGTGCTGCATTGATATGTTTCATATATGTAAACTATATAAACTTCACTGCAACATCTCTGAATATTTCGTAAATACTTAAGCTTTTTTGCCCGTATGGTACCATGTTCGATTAAAATTTTTGTCAAGCTTAGTTTTTCTTTCTTTTCTCATATAATTTCTAACTTCAAAAGAACTCTTCTTAATATTCAGATACTGCCTTGGAAGTCAATAAAATTTCGAAGATTCATAAGCACTTTCTTCAGAGTTGGTGTTTGTTTTTCTGTGTTTTAACAACTTTTCGAAATTCGCCCAACTAATTATGAATTAAAACATCAAAATTAGATTTTGTGCATGTTCTTAATCTTTGTTTTCTGGGCATAGAGAAGGACGTTGTTGCACTAGCACCAATGACTTTTCTTTCCTTAATAACTCACCCAAACTGCTCTCAGTCACAGCTGCTGCCTCAGATGCCCTTTCCCAGATGTTTATTGCAGACCCAGACCATTGTTCTTTTTTATAAATCTATAGGCATTGGTCATTACGTCTCGTGTTTTTAAATGTAGCACTTTATTTTCTAATGCGCTGCTAGGAGGCGTCATTTCTAAATGCTCTCTTGGAACCAGGAGTCACGCATATTTTGAAACAAGCTGTAGTATTACCGAGTAGCTCTGCACGTGTTTACTTGCTCGCAAATGATACGCAACTGACCTGTCCTCCCCTCCAGTTGCAACCGTTCTGAAGTGGACTCGTCCAGATACCACTGAGCATCGCTATCCATCTGTCAAGATATAAAAATACATCTGTACCTCACTTCATTTCATCGTGCAAGTGCCTGCACCGTCCAGTGTCGCGCTCCGTAATACACACTACTTGAACGTTTCTCAGGAACGAAGGCCGTTTTGCTGTAGCAAAATTGTGCGAAGTCATAGTCCTCTGTTTCCTATCCAACCAATGATAGCCCGTTCTAGAGTGTGTTTTTATGAACTTTATTGCCCTTTAACAGTAGAATTTGATAGCTCCAAGAATCGTGAAATCTTATTTTATTCCTGAATAATAGACAACATTAGGGAGAGCGTATTTGCGGATGTGGACAATCATTCTGAAGCTTGCCTTCCAACTACTCAGGAGAAATGTTTCTATAACAGTCCTCCTTCACCGATCATCTAGGCCTGAACATTGTTCGTCTATAGCATGTATGTTGGACTTAAATTTAAAGGAATATGTGTTGTGCTCATCCAGAAATGGTGCAGAACGAACTTCTGCAGTCCAAAATAAAGGAAAACGCTATAGGAATTCGAAAATATCCTCATGTTTCCGTACACTCGACTGTTCTTTCAGTATATATTCTAGAGGGAGCAGTGTTCTAAATTGGTGCCAGTAATACTATGTGGAGGCATAAGATATTTTTGTTTGCTTTTAAGAAGTATAGATGTTTTGAAAATGTGTGCATTAAGGTTTGAGAAACACTGCATAACTAAATGCAACGAATTAAAATTAAAACGTTCTAACTTTCTGCCCCGCAGAATGGTGCAAATATTCACATTACATACACATGAGCGAATTGTGTGAGCAATGAAGTATGATCTCGCACAACTCAGAGGAGTTCTGTGGTAATTTGTTTTGTGCGCCCTGATTGGCTAATTTTCCTCTCATGCAAATACAGCGCCAACTGCTTCAGTGCTTTATTTGTTTCCCCAGAAGCATCTTGTTTCTCTGCAGAATGACGCTCTGACTTAACGTATGCGGGAATGCTAAAATACAGCAAACGAATAATGGAAATAATTATACCTTAAGTTTAAACAAACCAACAAAAAAACCTATGACATGAATGTATTCAAGCGTATACTCTGCCTTAACGGACACATTAAATTTTTAATGTATATATCGCCGTGTGTGAGTCTCCTGTCTGTATTAGAGTTATTCAGAGTTAGACAATGGTTTATTGAAAGGGTTAAAGGGAAAATGTATCTGTTCCTTCCTCACAAATTGTTGGAGAACAACGTTAGAAATTTTTATATTAATTGAGATTACTGCTTTGTGTCCAGGATACGTAGTAATAGGAGCAGGAGCAGAAGACAATAGAAGGGGCTTCCAAAATCTGCAACACAATAACTTAAGCAGGCCAGAAAGGCAACGTTTGCAAACAGCGTGCCCACACCGAGAGGAAATGATGAAGAGCCCCGAAGGGCAACCAGATGTGGGTGGCAATATACAACTAGCACGGATGGAGTCCCTAACGATTCCATATGGAGCACATTCTGACACCGATTAGTACTGCCAAATCCCTGTACTCCGAGGGTGGTTGTTACAAGAGAATAAGCTTTCAAGTAGGCGCACCCAAATATTCACCAAACCTCAGGAAGAAATCTTTCCCAAGTTTATAATCGTGTCGACTTTTAACACACCTAGCGCAATCACCTGGTCCTTTAATCCTGGAACAGTTAAAAGATGATGGGCAGGAAATTCGTGGAAGAAGAAGAAACGTAGGAGAATTCCTCTACCGTACCTATGGTAAGCATAATCGGTCGTACGGGAATCGAACCAGGTCCTGTCAAATGCGAATCTCATCGGTTACCGTGGAGCCATCTCGCTTGGTTATGAGCTTTAGAAATTTTATTAGTAGCATGATTTAAAACTTTGTTAAGATATATGCAATACATTAAGCAATGCATACCTAAATATATGCACACCTGAATTTTAAGACCAAATACTAATTTTAGAACACGGAGAAGCATCAAGTGGTTCGCAAATCTTAATGGTTTTTGAAACATGTAGCACTTGATTATTAGGTCGATATTGCTCTCTTTGGCAGCTGTATGGTACTCACACATATACAGGATGTTAATGAACTACACCGAAATATTTTCAAAGCAAGTGGAGATATGTTAAAGAAGTAATTTGAGATAGGAGGCTCATGGCCTGATGATTCATATGTGGAAGTTATGGCTCTAAGTTTCTAAAGGGCCAGGACGCCACTGCTAATGATAATACTACTTGAGCGCACAAGACACGAAAGTGGGTCGGAGCGCTCCCTGTCGCACAATAGCTGTTAAGCGAAAAGAAACGAGTTCGAGGCTCCTTTAGTTTTTTGTTTAATTTTGTTTTGTTTCTTTGTTCGTTTAGTTGCTTTTTAAATATTTTGTCTAAGCTTTTAGTTCTTGTATAAATGTATGCACATTAGGTTTTAATTTCACCTTGTAGTGCAATTAATTACCAGTCTTTCTAAAAAAGGTTGAATCCTGCTTTATCCTTTCACATTCTGTACGTCAAAATGGGAGATGTTTAAAGGGTGAACGAACTTATATAAAATAAAAGATAAACGCACAAATTTATGTTAGATTTATACGAACTGCTTGAAAGGTGACCTGCGTTTTCAATGCAAAGTTGACAGCGGCAATAGAACGAATGTCGTTCTCTATCCGTAATTCCTTGTGTATGTCGAATAACTTCACATGCTGATATTATTCGGGCAGTTACTTATGATTTATGGCATTCCTTGCTATTCGAATTTACGTATTAAAAATACGAAGAAAGAGAAATTAACTATAAGATAGGAACTCAACCAATGACTACTGGAGCACCAGTTTTCAGCGTTACGAATTGGGCCACCAGAGCAGTTACAGTAGCATCACTAGAGTAGGCTAAATGATGCAAGAAGGCAGTTAATCGCTGTCCAGTGTCCAATTGGCAGGTGATTATTTCGAGATCTGAGTGACATATGAGACATAAAATCCTTAGAACCCAATAAAGAGGTACTAACGATATGTCTGTACTTGGAAAACTGTTCTCAAGACATTCTAATCCGATAATTTCAATCACCTTGTTTAAGTACTGTGACTTTTTGGGTTCGTAAAATTAAAAGTCTAGTTTGCAGAAATTCAAAATGCTCTTTATTTCAGTAGAAAGACACGTTGTACAGCTCTTTACAGCACAATTACGTAACATACACCAATGCAGTCTCTCGTTAATTCAATACACGTTAGCAAAAAAAAAAAAAAAAAAAAAAATTCTCTGTGGGACACTTCAAACTAACAGCTGCGTTACAGCTGAAGTGTCCACACAACTGCACACTATAACTATCAGTTCTCCACTGGCCAGACTGACAGACAGGGGATCGATCAAGTCATGTAAATGCTCTGGAAAGAGTTTTACCACGTAGTTACGGGATGTGGATGTTGCAGGATGTCGGATGAAAATTATGTAGGTGGAAAGAAAGGAGGTAGCATGCTGTTCCTCGACAACTGAAGAATCGGGTGTTATGGCCATCGTGAACCGCTGGTGGGTAAGGTAATCAACTAGGAAGAGGATATGCTGAAGTTTAAGTAACCAGACAAGAATCTTGGGTGATTGTAATTTTGTTTAGGCAGGAATGGGAGCCTTATGGTCCACAAGCCATGCGGGGTAGCCGGTATCGCTCACTTCACGCGCGTAGAGCATGATAGGGAGGACCAGAGCCATAAAGAGGCGGAACTTAAGGAAAACAGACACCAGAGATCGCCTCACAGGGTATAGCGATGCCGAGGCACCGCACAACCGATGCGCTAGCTCCCGGATGTGCTCCCGAAAAGTTAGGCCCTTATCTAGCTTGACTCTCAAGTTTTTGATTCAATTCTCCCAACTAATCCTTTGCCCAAAATAGGTGAATGTGGGGAAGTTGGTGGGAAAACGGCGCTTGGCGAACAGGATCGCTTGGCCTTTCTCTGTGTTGATGGACAATCGGAAAAGAGTGCACTTTCTTGGAGGAGGCTGAGGTACCGTTGTACGGGGTTGAAGGCCCTACGTGGATTTCTGTTTGTAGAATATAACAGCACGTCGTCAGCATACTGTGCTATATTGACGTTCTATTCAGTGGGAAGGTCAGCCACATACACTTTATAGAGCGTCGGGGATAACACAGAGCCTTCGGTGACCCCACCGCAGATAGACCTTCGTGTAGATGTTTTTCCCGTCACTGAGACTGTGAAGCACCTGTGTTTCAGAAATGAGTGAAGATGTGTAATGTGAGTAGGTAGTTCCAGATGGATAAGCTACGGTGTATGCCTTGTTCTGGAAACCCAGGGCTGCAGCCTCCACCACACACAGCAACTGCAGTGACGAAGAATTCCCAGGACGAAAACCAAACTGGTGAGGAGGGATGGCTTGAATGTCTCCCAATAGGGGGGGACAAGCGCGCTAAGCTTAGTCTCTCGAAAACTTTCGAGAAAACAGAAAGGAGGCTGATGGCCCGGTAGCTGGCAGGATCGACCTGGTCGTTCTCTGGCTTCAAGATACATATCACCCGTGTCTCTCTCCGTTTACGCGGAAAGTGGAACAGAGCGAGACACATGTTGAAGACTCGTGTGAGAAAAGCACGGCTCTGAAGGGAAGGTGACGGAGCATGATTGGCGTTATGCCATTACGTCCCGCCGCATTTTTTGGGTTGAGACGCCGGAGTACGCCCTGGAGCTCACTAGGTCTGATAACTGGAAGTCTGTCCGCCTCAGCCGGGAGACACCGAAAGTATCGACGAACCTCCTGCCAAACGCGGTTAAAGAAGGCAGGGTCCTGAGGGTCATCTCGAGGTAGTCGGCAACTGGCCAGACTGCCAAGAGCCAAGAGCAGGTGCAGGTCGCCCGGGTTCTCTCGGGCGGAGGGTTACACGCCACGGTACCTATCCGCTGTGCGGATTTACCCGTGCGGTATAATAGATAAATGTATATGCGCAAGCTTGCGTGTCGTTTGGTAAGACGGCGCAGTTGGCCTCTACTGATGCTTCTGGTGCCGGGATATTCCCCCTTAGCGGGGGGCAGTGCCCGTTCCACCTTGCTTTGTGCGGTCGCTAGCGATCCGTCAAGCAGAGGGGGAACCAGTAGCGAGAGACCAGATGGGAATTTGTTTTGGGTTTAATAAGACTAGGACGTGCGCGCGCCCAGGGCACGACTGCAGGTTTTAACCTTCCAGCCGCGGCCAAGGCGCGAGGTGACCTAGAGGTGATTGGTAGGGGCAGGAGGAGAGGCAGACTCTACAATCCAAAGGCATCCTTGGGTAGGCGATAGCTCCTCCGTCTCCTGGGGAGACGGTGGTCGTATTGACCAAGTTAATTCACTAGCTGGTTAGGGTGAGGAGTGATCTTGGCATACAACGTGCGTGTTCGTTCACACACGACGTCTTCGACGTGGCCAGTCTGGCTAGCCGCGCCTCCTTTTATAGCTCCACTCATTGTTCTAGAAACTAGTGGAACGCTCGGTAACAATCAAGATGGCATAAGAAAAGAAGAAACTTCCAGAAATCTATCTGCCTCTTTCTTTCTCTCTTTCGGCAGGCGTCAAACACTCGCCTACGCACCAGCTTTGGCACTATCTGTTTCTTTCGCATGCGCCGGCCCTGGCTCAACAATGCCTGGCGACAATACCAACTCATCAGCATGTGATACCAATTAAGTTTGTAACCGCAAACTTGCATTAACTATCTCAACTTGTATATGTTGGTCACGTCTACAATCGCTGAAATTATTTCGTAGTTCATTAGCACAGTGTACAGTCTTTTTTTTAAATGATAACTGACCTCAGCAGCAGTAATTATGTCCATTCAGACCTCATAACACTTTTGTCTTTGGTATAATAAATTTTGTCTTAATGTGATGAAAAAATCACTTCCTGCAACGCAATCTTTTAGTTTAAGACTTTAAGCTACAAGAAAGATGTGCAACGGATACGCAACAGACCCTATGCTCACTGAAATGGGCGTTAACTTTAACATCAACTTGCGGAAAGAAGAATTAAGGTTGCAGGAAGCTTTTAACTATCGACTGTTCTCAAACTGTACTGCTACTCACTTAGGTAACTTCTTTAAATGTATTGATACTAGCACTGTAGAGAATGAGTAAAAATAAAAAAGGCTAAATGAAAAATATGTGTTCTACTATACAGCAGCTAGTCTTATCAAAATACTCATTTCTATCACCGTTTATTTTAAATACATGGGCTCACAGCTAGACAACTATAACCAGTAATATGCACGATTTTATTTAGACTGTTAACCTTACCTAGAGCTACCAATATTCATAGCAGATATAAACAGTGCTAAGGGCACACATATGCTTGGTGTTATCTCAGAAAACAGTTATAATCAAAACTAAATGGGCCTTAGCGGTTAGATAACTTCAGAAGTAGACAGAGTTCACGACTCTCAAAATCAAGTATTGTGGCTGTGCAATCATAAGTATAGATTTGTGTAAGTTTCGAGTCCAAGGCTGCGCATACATTTATATGTTTTCATTTCATAGAGAAAAGAAACACGCAGGGACGAGTATTAAACTAGACAGGTAATAAGAATAACAAATAGTTTTTTTCCAGAAAAATAAAAATCAAGTACATGAAGCACGTCATATTCTGCACATTTAGTAATTTAAGAAAGTTGTCATACTTGACATATTCAAATGCTGCACGTTTTTCTATTCAACATGGATATTGGAAAGTCTAAAAATAATGGGAAGTATAGTGTCTATACATAGAGTTTATGGATCTAGCTAATGTTTATTGTAATTTCTGATTGTTTTCTGAAGTTATTAACATCTAACGCTGAATTTAAGAACATGCTTTTCTAGTGTTAACCAAACATTACACCGTACCTTTCTGTAACGGAGCTGGAATCGATATTTAGATATTACATATAAACTGGATAAAGTAAAATTTTAAGCGTATGGTGGAGCACACTATGTAATTTTGCAAATTTAGTAGACTATATAAATAAAGCTTCAAAATATACAGTTTTAGGACTTTAGTTCTCACTGAACTTTCTAGAGAAAGAAAGGTATACTCAGGGAACTAAAATCTTTTAGGACAAATGTATCTTAAAGGTATGACATAATGTTATATATTCTAAGAACAAGTGGCCATTAGCACTCTTTTATGTTGTATTAAAGAAAAATGTACGTCAATATTAATTCCGGAAAATATATTAAAATTTTAGAACTCTGGCACAACAGGACATGATGCACCAACATTAAAGGAAATGTAGCTGCCTTAGATTCTTTTAACGGCAGTTTTACGAAAATTTCTGGCTATTAACTCTATGGGAATATTTTTGATTAAATGAATAAATTGTAAACCATACCCGGTCAAGTTACATTTAGTAGTTCGCTACGGTTTGTCCCCAGTCTTATATTGTGGAATATTTCCCGACAAAGCAATAATTAAATTGATGCTGCTTTTGTAAACATGTATACTAGCTTTGACATCACCTGAAAATGATGTACTGATGTAAAATACAATTAATTAATTGCGAGCACCTTGCATTGCGCTACCCGTACTTTTAGAGCGTTAATAGAATATACCCCAAAGGAAGTCGCAGCAACAAAGAATAATGCATATTATAATTATAGAAATGGAAAACAAAGAAATGCGATGGTCTTTGAATGGCTTAGGGAAATAAAGAATATCTTGGCACACAACAAACACTGAGCTACATCGACAAAACAGTACGATGCGCTTCTAATTAATTAAAGGCTCTTTGGAAAATAATTTGCAATTAAATATCAGAGCAGACTGCAGAAGTTTGGTTTTTCTATAAAATAAACCTTTTAATTTTCCTTGAAAAAATTGTTGAAGGTATACGTAATAAATTGTGTGACCTTTGATGAAATAAATGTTGTAAAATCGGGTTTTATAAAACATAAATCGGACATTACATAACAGTTGATATAATGTTTCATTTTATGAAGATGACAGAATAAATCAAGACTCCCAGAAGCGAATTTTGCTTCAGATACAAAAACTTGTTTAGTTCTACTACGTAAGCAACAGAATCATTTGAGAAACTTCTTTGTAATCTAAATGCCTACTGTTTAGTGCTTTGCCTGTAGAGTAGGACTACACTAACGGCGCTTGTGATATCGATAAAGGCTAAGACTGAAGAGACTAAACGAAACTATTGATGTGGCGTCCGTAAAAGTATATCTTGCGGATCAATGCATACGATGCTTCCCTGTTTTAATTTTAACCCGTTCATGCTAGAGTCATCCTCTGTGGTCTCGAGGTAATATACTAGACTTTAATTAATAAGAGTCAGCTATAAAAAGTCAATGCCACGGCTGGGATTTGAAACACGGATCTCCTGGTTTCCGTCCAGTCGCTCTAACCCCTTGAACTACCATGACCAACATGCCGACGCGACATTAAACTGCCGAATTGACTCATATTTTACCGGTAAACCATTTAGAACTCTCACATTCGAGATACATATTTGTGGCGACTTACTATTGTAAGTACTTAAATATCAGGAATTTTATCAATGAAATCTTAATGTTAAATTTATATTGTGGAATTAATAATTTCAGAATTAATGCTTTTAAATGCATTACTCCTGTATATGGATGTTTTAATTAATTATTAGTATTTGCTTTCCCAGGATGCGGTTTCAAACCCGGCGAATGGTGACGAACTTTTTAGGGGATAAAAATCCTTTGCATGCATTCCTTCGGAAAGGAAGTAAAGATGGAGGATTCACTTCGTATATTTACGGCAGCTGAGCTAATCTCAGATCTCTGATAAGAAGTCTCTGAACAAACATAAGCGGTATTTGACTCCTTATATCAAATGGGGCAGTAAGAACTATAGAAGTTAAACAATTTTCATAAATAAAACCTCAACGATTTTCATGTTAATGATTAATGTAACGGCCATGGGAAGTTCGCTTCTCATCGACTAACGACAGCAGATACGTTCTGTCCTCGCGGCCATCAACTGTGTTACGGTTAGGTGCCTTTTCTCGTGGTAACACCTCATTTGGCGTTATAATGGGTCACTGTGAATTGCTACAAATTTGTGGCAGATAAAAATGAGAAATGGGGATATGTTTATTCCTACAATATTTTGAACGTCAAGCCTGATTATTTAGTAACAGGCGGCCAGTTACTCACCCCGACTCATAGTCAATAGACCCAGATAATTCACTGGATATGCCACTAGATGTTTGATACATTAGAAGAGTCACCAGGCCTAGATAATTCACGAGTACAATCAAATGAAATTATTGTCAATAGTCTGCCAGGACATCTTATCTAAAAACTTGCAGTCAGTGACTATTCTCAATCGTAGTCAATTGTCAACAGTTTGCCGGGGCATACACGCCTGCATCATCATGGAAGTTTATAGTAATTTTTACATTTATTATTCTTACGACGGACCAAGTTAACATGTTTAACCACGTCAACCAATATCGTGGTTGCACAGTCCCAAGTCTGTACAAAGTGTGAGGGAAAATATTATCTTGTAATTTTGAAATTATTTAAATTATGCAAACCCTGACTTTATAGGAATTCACGTATCTATATTCTACGAGCCTCGACTTTTTAGGAACACACATTCCCCGATCACTGTCTTTCTTATGAGTGACCTGCGTTTATGATTTTATCCCCACTTTTTGCTTTTCTTTGGGTTTTAGATAATGTTTTTGATTTTAGAATTTACTGAATAAATTAGGAGCTTTAATTGTTTCAAACAGGGTTGAATCTCATTCTTAATACATACAAATGAACAGGCATGATGATCATGAAATTAAACCATAATTGGGAAACAAAATTAGGGAAGAAAACATTCAAGGCCTAAGTTTAAGGTACCTATAGAAAGCTCCTTTAGGCACAACGATCCTGAAAATTTTGAATCTTGATTCTGCGTTAACGACTTCAAACACCTGTGTCGCTACAAAGTGGCTGTACCTATATGTATCATATACAGGTATTTTTGTATCCTAAATGGAAATCCGCATGCAAGTTTATCGTATTCTTCATTCATAGTAAGCCATGTGGATATACAGAGACTAGCAATCTATATCGGATTAGACAAAACAAGTGATATGGACGTTCATATGAGGTTAACCGAGTAGAACATCAACATACGATCTCTAATTTATAAAGTATGTACCAGCGAAAACGCCAAGACATTTACTTAAGCGATAAGTTGTAAAGTTAGACCAGTAATGTGTATCAACTTGGTGGCTGAGAATTCTATCTCTCCTTTTTGGAAACAATCCAAAGTGTCCCCTATGCTAACACCAACAGCCACACACTTCACACTCACACCGACTTTCTTTGGCAAATGCTCCACCAGGCTGTTGGGCCCCAAGCAAACTATTGTTTTCTGTTGCTTCACTTGCGAAAACAAGCTAATTTGCATCACACAGAAGAATTAAAAAATGCAAATGAGAGCTGGATTGGCTCTGAAATGTTACTCGTAGCATAGTATAAAGGTTTTATTTCTTGAACGAGCTGAGCGGGAATGAAAACTGCAAGCCTGGGGGCGAGTTTAAATAAACAATAGATGGTTAGCGGTTTACCTCATTTATATTTGTTGCCCTTGATCGATTATTCTTTTCCACGAGAGATTTATATCTCTTCAACAAAAAGCATACGAAACGCTATGTAGAGTTAATTAAAACAGAATATTACAATATTTGTGCCCCGGTCAGCAGTGAGTGAAAGCATTAGCAAAGGCATACAAGGGTTTAAAGGATTCTGAAATTTTTTGGAAGCTAACTGCCTTAAGGTACCAATTGACCAAACTATGATAAATAACCAAAGTGAATTTCAATTCTTTTTCCAAGTGAGATTCGGAGATGGTGAATGCTGCAACACATTTAGTGTGACATACACAGAAAACATACATTTTCCTAGTAGCCTTTTTCTTTCTCTAACCTTACCAATGCACAGAAAATACTGCATTCCTTTCAAAAGTGAAATCTACAAATGTAAGTGAAAATATTCGTTTTAGGTTCAGTGGTCTCGATATACATATTTAGGAATGTATAATACCATTCTTACTCCACTCTGCACCACAGAGTGAAATTACTATTAGACTGAATAAAACTGGAAATAATCAGCCAGGAAAAAGCGCTTTTGCTGAATGTGAACCGTGCAATGCCTGCTCATGAATCTGTGATAAGGATCTAGTCAACCACAACGGTGGAGAGTGTGTAAAGCGCACAGCTCAAAACCTATATTAGATAAAATTAAACTTTGTATTTGAGTGAAACCCTGTCTAAGTGAGATTAAGAAAATATCTCCAACTCAAACTATCTTTTGCATGGAAAATTGTTCTAATAGTTTGATTTTGTTAAAAATGCCCCAAACTGCACAGATTAAAATAACATATGTTTAGTACATTTTTATGACAAATAAAATATATATCTTGCGTTTTTTCCGAATTGTCTGTAACGTTTTCTGTATTTTGTATGACATTTGCATAACAGGTAAACCATAAAAGATACAACCAAATCATACCAGAAAAAAGAATATGGATATCGTTAAAGCATAAACTTTTGTCAAATTGTTGTAGTGATAACCACCGGGCTGTTAATTTGAAACCTGACGGGGCACGTGGTGTTTCGCCTCTCCGCGCGACTTTGCTGGATTCCCCCACTACTGGCTGCTATTGTGCGCGAAGGCTAGCGGTGTACACTCCACATACCGACCACAAACATGAACAGGCCCATGACTCTAGATCGTCTTTTAGAAAAGTAAGTCTTACATACTTTATTTTTACATTAAAAATGTTAATGAAAATTAAGTGTTTGATCGTGAATAATTATAGATCAGAAATTGTGTGTAAACTCTTAAATTGTAAATTTTTCAAGTTGTAATCATATGAGACATTCACATGAAATTCGGTTTTCGTTATTTTCTTGAAAAGATAGGTAAATAAGACGGAAGAAATTAATTTTACGATCTTATTATGTTAAACAAATAGGTTGAAATTTGTGGAAATTAGCAATTTCAGTACCGAAAGTTTGTTTGATAGAGGAGGGCATGTTCTTGAAAGTTTTTGCATGGCAAAGTTAATACTATGCCTGGCTCAGGTGTGAAACTTATTTTTTACCTGCTCACAGAAATATAAAGTGAACCTTAAAGACTAAATTTGCAGAATAATCTCGTTATTAAGTGTTTGGTTGGAGTAGAATATTTTCTCTACTTGCTGCAGGAAACAGTGCAGCTCGTGTAATAGCTATGGAATGGTAATGAGTGCGGAAATACGACTGTTACATATTGAGCATTTTTATGCATAACATGAATTGCTAACGCTATCCTTTACAGTAAGTTATTAGAGAAGGAGCTTGGCGCAGAAAATTACAGCAGGTCCTCGGCACAGCACGTGAAATTACAACGTGCATCGCTTGAATGAAAAGACCAAAGTAGTACAGACGGTCACACAATAGACGTCACGATGAATAGGAATGGCGGCAATACATTCAGCGTTGTTCGTGTTCTCCGTCATTTGTTTTAAGATAATTCAATTGTCTTGTCACTAGGAGCTTCAATGGTGGGGTAGTTCCTCTGGTCCTGCACCTACGTATAACCCATCAAGTACGTGCAATGGAGAAACATGATTAAAATCTAGAAACTCCATACTGCTCATAGTTCAAACAATTTCACGTTTTCCTTGCCCTTTTTCGTATAATGGCGGCTACTTTCTTAAATATCGAAGAGTATGTTTCTCTGTTATAAGCAAAGTTTGGTTATTTAACAACAGCAGTGTTACTCTGTATCATTTAGTTTTATATATAGATATTTATTTTCACTCGAACACAAATTTATACAATAACAATTTAACACTTTTTATACAAACAACTTTTAAACTCCAAATTGTATTATGATTATATTTTAAGTATTACTTAAGTTGCTGCTTCTCCTAGGGCCCATATACTCAAACACGATGACTATAGAGCAATTGGAGCCTTGTTACCTTTTTGCTTTTCTTTCTTTCTGGAGACTAAATCGCATTGAATATCTCTTTATGCCTAAACAAGTTTTTTTGTTTTTGCTCAAATGAGTCCATATGTATGACTGTTTTTCAATCATAAACTTCTACGCTGGTAGGAAAGCTAATGTAGGCGACCATTTAAACAAGAAAGGGCATGAAGGGTATTTTGTTTTGAAGGTGCAATATCATAGTTGAGAGAAAATCTAGAAAAGAAAGTTACTGATCCTTTAAATGTGTAACGGTCTGCACGGCGAAAGTCTAATGCAACAGTTCTCGGCACATATTTACTAGCTAATGTGAATTAATCTGTTCCGTACACTAAATATGTACTGTTGTACTTTAAAACGTTATTGATTTATTCTTCGGTTTCCTAAAGCTTCCGACTAACCTATATCATCCATAAAACTCCTTCACTTAACGGCGCATATTCGTCAGAACACTTTTATGTAGTGGTCATGTTTGATAAGCTTTTATTACTCCCCTCGTGAGAACACTCTAGTGCTCTGAAACATAAGCGTCTGTGCTCTGAATGATCGTGTTTACGGCTTTGGCAGCAGTTTTATTTTTGACATGAATATAATTTTGGATCTCACTACATAGAGAATAAGGTGTCCATGAGCATAAGAGCTTTATACAGGTGTTATTTGAAACACCGGCAGAATTGAAGAGCAAGATGAAA
Source organism: Mantis religiosa (assembly GCA_030765055.1). NCBI lineage: Eukaryota > Metazoa > Arthropoda > Insecta > Mantodea > Mantidae > Mantis > Mantis religiosa. Next base: position 154,024,349 of record CM060948.1, on the reverse strand, counting down.
CTTTTTATGAAGTAATAATAAAGAAATAGGTAAACAACTGCAATAAATATTTTGAGTATGTTAAAACTAATGCTTGTTGTAAAAACATGTGGTAAGATTTCTTCATAAGAAAGAGTAGACATGTAGCCAAGGAAATGTAATTTTTGAAGTAAAAGCAATTACATTAATGTAGCTTTAATTATGGTTCCAAGAAGTTTATTAGCTCGAGATTCGGATGATCAGGGGTCAGGAAAATGAAATGTGTAGTGTTTAACGCCCGCTTTTACTACATACGGCACCACAGGCGGTGACACTGATGATACATGAGATGAAGATGGAGCACTGGTGGAATGAAATGGCGGGGAAACCGGAGATCCCGGAGAAAACCCGCCCAAGTGCGTGTTTTCCACCACAAATCTCACTTTGCGGTCGCCTGGGATCGAACCCGGGCCGCCTCTGTGAGAGCCAAGCGGTCTAACCACTGAGTCACGGTGCGGCCAGAGGTCAGTAGGCTACAAGTCACATAGAAGATTCTGAAAATTAGAAAAGCGAAAGAAGTTATGAAAATCTAACTATTCTGAGAATCTAACTGTAGTTATCAAGTGAAAAATTGTGTTTTATAACCTCATCAGTAGCTTCAAATTCAGCAAAGTAAAATAAGAACTTTGGTTAGAATCATACGAAGGCAACACCTAGGTGATAAAAGAGCATGTACTTAAACATTCGCGTTCTTCCCTTTGTGTTTTGTAATCTTACTGTGATCGATTATTATCGACAGTACGGAACGCCTAAGGACCGCACTTCGCTTATGTGGATTTAGTGGTCATCGCAAGAGGGTTCTCCGATTAGTAATATTTATACTAACGGCAACTTTATCATCATCATCATCGTCATCGTCATCGTCATCGTCATCGTCATCGTCATCGTCATCGTCATCGTCAGCGTCATCGTCATCGTCATCGTCATCGTCATCGTCATCGTCATCCTCCTCCTCCTCCTCCTCCTCCTCCTCCTCCTCCTCCTCCTCCTCCTCCTCCTCCTCCTCCTCCTCCTCCTCCTCCTCCTCCTCCTCCTCCTCCTCCTCCTCCTCCTCCTCCTCCTCCTCCTCCTCCTCCTCCTCCTCCTCCTCCTCCTCCTCCTCCTCCTCCTCCTCCTCCTCCTCCTCCTCCTCCTCCTCCTCCTCCTCCTCCTCCTCCTCCTCCTCCTCCTCCTCCTCCTCCTCCTCCTCCTCCTCCTCCTCCTCCTCCTCCTCCTCCTCCTCCTCCTCCTCCTCCTCCTCCTCCTCCTCCTCCTCCTCCTCCTCATCATCATCATCATTACCATCATCATCAATATTTTTATTAGGGAAACAGTTATTTTAAGCCACAAAGTGTTGATAGATCAGGAGTTAGAAGTTTTGATACCTAAACAGTTGTTTCTGTTAAAATTCGGAAACAGTTAATATTGCATTTGCAAACCGTCGTCTATTTGCTTCAATTAGATCATCATTAAATTTACTTCTCAACCTAAATCGTGTTGTCTACACATACCCAGAGATAAAGATTTCATAGTTCATCGGTCAAACAGCTATAGCAGATAAATTAGATTCCGAAAAATTGGAGACGGCAGAAAAAGGGAATATCATTACTTGTCTTGTTTAGTTTGCCGATTGATATGCTATTTCTACTGAATTTCTACATGAATTCCACTCACCTACGGTTGCAGCAGAGAACAAACCTGACGCGCATTCTAATGCACTGTGAACTATTTCGACACGGTTCAGCCTCACCTGGTCGCCGGGTGTGGGATTTACCAATATTGCTGCCTTCAAATTTTATATTACGGGAAGCTTAAATATCACAATTTTTAATTACAAAAATTAAATTTTATTTCGTAGCTTTATCTGAGATACATATATGAGGTTTTTAAAATTTTATTTATATTTGCTTATTCAGTGTCAATAGAGGTAATTGGTAATATTAAACAATAAATATTTTTGTATGACCCAGTGTATAATTTTTTGCGTTTTTCCAGCGATGGTAAGTGAAACGGCGCTTTTTGCGTATACTTCATTTCCTTTTGTACCGTACTGCTACAGCGGAAGTTGACGCTACGATGATAACGTTCGTTTCACCAAGGGGTTTGTTCTCTTCAAATAAAACTGTCTGCTCCTGCTGATGGACCGGAAATGAGTAATTTTAAGTTTTGTGGAACACCAATTGTTTTTTTTCTCTGAAACTGAGAAGTTTCTCAGTTGTCAATTTCCTGTTGTTTTGCATTACTCACCGTCTGCTTTTTAGTAGTTCTTACCACACAGAATATATGTAATAATGGGATTCCTGGAACTAACATGTGAAACACAAGTAAAACTAGGTGTGGTGACTGTTTTGAATAGGTCACAAAGTAGAGCAAATCAATCCATTAATAGTCTTAAGCCTTGATAATAAACATTTACAGTCAGCAGTTAAGAAAATCACAGACTATATTTTCCAACTAACTTTTTTTCTCTTAAGCAACAAGGCGTTATCAAATTCATTTTGAGATAACATACAATAATTGCGACTTATAGGTTATAATTCAAAGTGGGGCCTGTTGCGTACCGCTGTCTACCAATGCATAGATCAGTTATGGCTACCAACATATAGGGAGGAAGTGTTGAAGTGAAGAACCCAAAGACAGCCGCTGGACAGGTCACAAAGACGCAAACCTGCCTCTTTAGCGTAGATGGCAGAGCGTCTGTCTCACGTTCAAGAGCTTTCGACGTGAAATCTCGGTCAGGGCGAGTTATCTAGATAAGGTTTCTCCGCTGTTTTCGCTTATCCTGAAATCAAATTTCGGGTAACTCTAAGTTCTATAGATCCTGCGCTCATTTGAGCATCATGTCACCCATTTCATTCGTCGTCCCATATGATATAGTGTTTGAGAACGTAAATAAAAAAAGAAAAGAAACAGAGACGCGTGAACATCCCTTATAATTCCAGGCTCGAGAAGCACGTCCCATTACCGGAGTTCAATCTAAGACCAAAGGCAATGCTTTGTCCTTTGATAAAACATCCGTGGTACCTGTCCAGCACCGCCGTACGCCACGAAACCAAGAAGAGCATCTGTAAGTTGCGAAGGAGAAGGTAATATTGGAAAGGAAATTCTGATAGATGAGAAACCACCATAGCATTCGCCTACCGACCAGGGAGAATCAGCTCAATGTGGGAAGTCTACGGGAATCGAATTTGCAACCTAACTAATGAGCACCTTGCCCTTGTCAGGAAACAACTTATAATCTCTTAAGTGCTTTAGGTACCAACCTTCATAGCTAAACACTATAAGACAATCGATGCTAATAATTAATTGTTTGTCCATACATCGTACGTCAACTGTTACCATAGACTAGTATTTTTAATTTACGTCCTCCAACGTTAAGTCATGGACGATGAATGAAAGGGGTGAAATAATGCTCAAATGAGTCCAGGGTCAATGGAGCTTAGAGTTACCCGACATTCGTCTTTCAGGATAAGGGAAAACCCTGGAAAAAACCTTGTCCAAGTAACTCGCCCTGACCGAGATTCGAACTCAGGACCTCTTGAACGTGAGGCAGACATGCTACCATCTGCGCTACCGAGGTGTGGTACCATAGACTAAGGAAGTGCCCATTAAAATCTTCTCAGAATGAAATCGCGAAATCTATTGTTAATATTCATTCTCATTGGTTTGAATTACTCAATATTTTATCAAAAGTGCTGTTGTTATTCAGTTGTTTTTCTCGATATCATTAAAAGAGGACGGAATTTCAAGGAAGGTGCATAGGCCACTCAGTGCTTAATATTTTACTGTAGATTCGATTTCACTGATCATTACAGCGAAATATGTAATAAAGTATTTCTGTAAAGGTTGATATCGTTGAACATGAAATAGGTAGAAAGTAACCTTTCCTTCGTATGCTTGGTAAAAGTTATAAAAATAAAGAATGGTGGTAAGAGAAAGTATTATGAATGTAACAGCACACTTAATCACATCACATATAGCCATATTTTTTTGGAAAATATTGTCTGTCGAAACACTACATGCCATAAAGAATAGAGAGGAATATTATATTTCTCCAAAACGTAATTGTAGCAGTTACATTATGTTACATTTTTCATTCGTGCAACGGAATTTTAAGAAAAAAAGAGGGATCTGAGAGCATTTTACACTTCGTAATACATTAGCATTCTTCTGTAATTCGAAGGCGCGCTGCAATACTTTCAGACTGAGAGGCACTCTAGAATGCGTAGGCAACACAAACATAAAGAAAGCTAGAAAAGTGTTAGAGCTGTCTGATCACAAAGCTCCAGAATCCCTTAAGAAAAATTATGGATGCATCAACACAGGGAATCTTTTATACCTATAATCTAGTTTTATTCCTTATTCAAAGAGATTGAAATGCGGCGAAGTTGTTGGCTTGCGAGTTAATGGATTCTCAGAACTGGGTTATACTCTCTCACAGCGCCAGACTAGATGCGAGTCGATTCAAGTGTAATGAATAAGGACGTGCAGGATATCAGTGCATTGCATGGTGCATCTTCAATTCGCCTCACACTCATAGGCACCCAAGTGAGTCACGTCAGTTTTCGATAAAATAGCAGAATTATCACTAGATGCAAACGAGACAAGTAATAGAGTCCGGTTTCAAATGAGATAATCGGCATACAATAAAATGATCAGGGTTGTTGATTCAGTATAGTGCAATTGCTGGTTGCACGAGGCATGTAAACGTGAAAGTGTTTGAAGCAGGGTTGGCAAAAGTGGGTTCATTCTGCGAGTCATAAAAGTGATAACTCATTAGAGAAGTTTCCCAAATGAAATGATCGACTTTTTCGGAATACAGGAAGATAGTCGTGGCTGATAAATTCATTTAAATTTACGTATACCACTCCTGCGCGTACTTTGATTTTGGTATAGGCATATCCATCATTCATACTGCCATAATATGATGCGGGATGACCCAGGCGGTTTCGTCAGTGGCCCGCATTCGGGAGGCCAGGGTACGATTCCCGTGTCCGACCTACCTGACCCACGGGTTCTTCGGAGATTTTCCAAGGTCGCCAGGCGAATGTTGAGTAGGTTAATTACATCTCCCGAATTTCCTGTCTCTCCATTTCATTTCCATTGATCATTTCAAATCATCTTTCATCTGGTGTCTCGGCGGTGAATGCTCTGAGTGAACCACTTCCTCCTCCGGTAGGTCGGTTGCCGGTCTCCGAACCGGCTGCTGAGACCTGGACCGCTTACTAACTACAGTAGTGGGGAACGACCGTTGCCCTGGCTTACCGGGGGCGTTTCTATCTAAGTAAAATGTATGGGCCCTGCCCTTTGCTGCTTGGGACGGCCGCCCTCTGTCTGTCCCACCTCATAATTCCTGCCGGGGATGCCCCACTTGGGGACATAGATACAACAGATCAAGGCTTGTCGCAGTGCGGAATCCCCTCCGTAGTAATCCCAATCCTAAGATGGTAAATCAGACGTATGCTGGGTGACCTATCCTCATACGACACCTTTGCTGTCCACCATTTCCAGTTCTCATTATTCCCCTCTCGGCCATGTCAGGGTTGTAGGGCCAGGTGATAGTGTTGGGCGGGTGGAGGCTGGACGGTGGCTATGCATTCTGTAAACTTTTTCTTCTCTGACATCCTCTGAGTCATCCTCCTCCGTAAAAAGTCGGCGCTTGGCGGGGTCCGACAGGAGTATGCCTGGGACGAGAGATGTCGCATGTCTTCGCTGGCGTCGTTTCGGGACAGCATGGTGAGGTTTGCATCCATAGTGGACCCTTGGTGGGATCCGCTGTCAGTGAGGAGTTAAAGTGGATAGGGTCGAGCGGCGTCTTATGTGTTTCTACTGAAAACGACAGACTCCATCCGTGCTTGCGTCGGATTTGGCCACCCTTCGCATCTTTCTTTTAAATTAACGTCCTCCAACGTTATGGGTGAAATAATGCTCAAATGACTCCAGGATACACAGCGCTTAGAGTTGCACGACATTCATCTTTCAGAGTTATTCAGATAATTCACCCTGACTGAGATTCGAGTTCGGGGAGCTCTTGAAGGTGAGGCAGAAACGTTATCACCTACGCTACCGAGGCGGGCCCTCCCGAGTTTCTCCCTTCATCCTTCTCTCCTAGGAAAGAGAGGCACTAATGACCTACATATAAGCTATGTCTCGGTAATACGGGTGAGCGCTGCGTTGTCTATCTATGTAATTTTGACTTTATTTTGCACAGGGTAGGTACATGCTTTTGTAACCTTTAACTACTCATGCGTATTATATAGTCAAAATCATATTTGTCACTGACCTTTATCACTGATTTGATTCTGGACACAACGATATTAACACTCCGGCCACTACCTTTTCACATTCATATATACCACGCGCACGTATGTGCACATTGCCGAACACAATGCGTAATGTATTGTTTCAGGGACATTTCGAAAAGTCCACCTTCATTTTCCAGTAATAAATCCACGCTTTTGCTATGCATATATCAGTATAACTTTTAATATTGGTGGACCAAACTGGTGATACACAATTCCTGTTTCTTTATAAAAAACCCTTATTGTACTCTTTGCGTTGCTTTTATGGCTAATACTTTATTCCTGTATAGTTCTTCCCGGATTAAAAAAATAATACTCTCTAAAAGTATGCTGCATGAATTTTCTTGTTTTTGTAAGAATGTTTTTATGTGATGCCGGAAATACTGACGGGTAAGATTTATAAATTTATAGAGAAATGTTGTATTGGCATATAAATAACTGCAGTAAATAGTTCCCATGCGGTAAAAATTAATCAATGACGTAATAGGCCTGTGTTACAGTCGTTACATAGGCAATGCAACATTTTGTTAGCGAGGGAGCTATTAGCGATGCAATTTTGGTCAGGTAAAGCAATTAGGTTAGTGCAGCAAGGAAAACCAGCAGCTGAAAACTGAAATAGAGGTCTATACGTGGGAGAAGCAGGTATTAGGTCACGTATCAAAGTTCGGAAAGTTGAAATGCAGATGTGTTGGCTATGTTTGAGATGCGAATTTATTTATTTTTAAAAAAAAGTTCACGTCCTCCAAAGTTGACATACCGGACGATGAGTGAACTGGTTGAAAAGATATTCATCTTTCAGGGGAAAACCGGGAAACAAAATTTATTCAGATAACTCACCTTAATCGAAGTTCGAAATTGGGACCTCCTGAATATAAGGCAGATACGGTACCACCACGCTAAACAGGCGGACAAATACGAATTAGCGGATATAGGTTTGGAACTGTAATTGGGAACACTGGTGGGCTACTGCTGTGAACGTGGGTCTTAAAGTAATAAGATATCCATTATTTCTAGAATTTGCGTCTTTCCCTTCAAGTTTTACAGTCTTATAGAACTGTTTATTATAACCGGCAGTTGCAGCGCTTAATACCGGGCTTGAGTTGATTAAATATGGCGGCCACCAGCAATGAACCTTGAACTTATCATGTTTGTCTTACTGCAATGATATTTCGCTTTATTATTACGCACACAGTTCTATTTAAGAAAAAATCTAATTCTTCAACCTGAAAAATTTGACAACTTATTTGTAATATATCTATTCTTATTAGCCTTCATTACATTTATAGTTAAACTTGAATGTTTTATCTGCCCACACTTCAAATACTCACTGATATATACTTCTGATAGTTCATAACTGAAGTAGCTGGTTACAGATACACTAACGAATGAGACTGGAAACTACGTCAATGCTACGCATGCAATAATGGAATCAAGGTTACAGTTCTTTTGTGTAACTACCTTGTTACATCCTGGTTATTAAAGCAGGCATTATCAGTCAACCCACTCAAAGAATCCAAGGGAGCAATTTGTCGTTTGAAACATAACCTATTCCTATTTTGTACGCTATTACTTAAAATGGAGTGTGGTGTGTATAAGTGCTAGAAAAATAATAGGATTCATTTTGTGCAATCAACATATATGATATATGCCGCCTGTTTAAAAGATAACGGTTTTAGTGCGACTCCTTCTGCACCATTTCCCCTGCTTCTTTTGATTCTCTAGAACATTGTGGAATGCCCAACAATGCGTTAATGTATGTCTTAATGATCCTATAGTTGAATACACACCGGACAGAATGGATGCCTAATTTAACGCAGCTTTCGCCTTGTGCTATATGAAGGTCATCAAATACTGGACTAAAGGAAAATTTTGATTTAGCATATTGTCGCCAGGCATTGTTTTGCTGCTGCGTAGGCCAACGCCGAGAGAGAGAGAGAAGCGGGGAAAAAGAAACACAAAGTGCCCTAAGCCACGCCCACGCTAGCGCTGTACTGTTGCCGAGAGGGAAAGAGACGGAGATAGTCTGGAATTTCTCGCTGCTTCGTGAAAGACCGTGAAACTTCGGCAACTTCCGAGCAATCCAGTGAGTTCTAGAACTGTGAGTGGAGGTATATAAGCACCGTGGCTGTCAGAGCGGGAGTCAGCCTGTGTGAATCTTGGCGGTTCCAAAATCCTGGTAGTCTGTGCCTAACACCCACCACGCACACATTTCGTAGTCAACGACTACCTATCCATTCTTTCCTTACATCGAAATGATATTTTGGCTGGAGACTTCAATGCTAAACAATCAGCATTGGCATCATGTTCCTCGAGCGGATAGAAGAGGAAGTGGCATTATCCGTATGGTGGATGTCAACCCTCACCTTCGAGCTGAGGGCCCATGGCAACACGCGGTGTCCGGGTCGACTGACTCAAATTGACTTCGCAATCATCAAAAGCTTTGCCTTACATCTAAATGCACTCAATTCAGACCACAATTCAGTACTTGCTGAGGTTAACACCCGGATTGTCAATCATGACGTTCCGGTTCAACACCGGGACGTGGACTGGGATTGCGTCAAAGTCTGTCTGAATGACTCCATTGCCCTCCACCCTCACATAATGAACATACCCACCCTCCTGGCCGCGGTCTCATCCTTCACCTCCGTCGTGATGCGAACTGTCCGCAACCTTACTGTTCTTACCCCAGCCCCTCTCCATCCTGATGTTCTTCCTCTGGACATTCTTGTCCTCATCCGCTGCTCATGGGTGGCAAGGCGGCTCTAACAGAGACACCGCATGCCTCATAATCGGGCGCTTCATCGGCGTTTACGTCGAGAGGTTCGTGTTTGCCTACGCGATCACAGTTTGCGCGCGTGGAAGGACACATTGTCGCATATGAACCTCGAGAATGGAGACGTGTGGAAGGTCATTAAACGACTTCGGAACCGCCAAGGACCACCACATTCCCCTCTCCAAGGCACCCTAGGCCTAGCCTACGATCCACAGCCCAAAACAACTGTGTTTGCCGACTACCTCGAGAAGACCATGAGGTCTAGAGAAGACCCCCAGGACTCAGCCTTCTGTAACTGCGTTAGGCAGGTGGTTCGTCGATACTTTCGGCGTCCCCCGGGTGAGGTGGACAGACTTCCAGTTATCAGACCTAGTGAGCTCCAGGACGTACTCCGGCGTCTCAACCCAAAAAAGGCGGCGGGAACTGATGGCATAACGCCAATCATGCTCCGTCACCTTCCCTTCAGGGCCGTGCTTTTTCTCACCCGCGTCTTCAATATGTCTCTCGCTCTGTTCCACTTTCCGCGTAAATGGAGAGAGACAGGTGTGATATGCATCTTGAAGCCAGAGAAGACCCGGTCCATCCGGCCAACTACCACTCCATCAGCCTCCTTTCTGTTTTCTCGAAGGTTTTCGAGAGACTAGTCTTATCCCGCATGTTCCCCTATTGGGAGACATTCAAGCGATCCCTCCTCATCAGTTTGGTTTTCGTCCTGGGCATTCTACGGCACAGCAGTTGCTGAGTGTGCTGGAGGCTGCAGCCCTGGGTTTCCAGAACAAGGCATACACCGCAGCGGTCTCTCTGGACATAGAAAAGGCCTCCTCAAGGACCTGACATGCTGGTCTCCTTTACAAGCTCATCCATCTGGACCTACCTACTCATATCACACATCTTCTTCATTCATTTCTGAAACACAGGTTTTTCACAGTCTCAGTGGCTGGAAAGACTTCTGCACAAATGTCTATAGGAGGCGGGGTCCCCGAAGGTTCTGTGTTATCCCCGACGCTCTATAGCGTTTTTGTGGCTGACCTTCCAACCGAATAGAACGTCAATATAGCACAGTATGCTGACGACGTGCAGTTATTTTGTACAAACAGAAACCCACGCAGGGCCTTCAACCCTATACAACGACACCTCAGTCTCCTCCAAGAATGGTGCAAGCTTTGGCCATTGTCCATCAACACGGAGAAATGTCAAGCGATCCTGTTCATCAAGCGTCGCTTTCCCGCCAATTTCCCCAAATTCACCTATTTTCTGCAAAGGATTAGTTGGGAGAATTCAAATACTTGGCAGTCAAGCTAGATATGGGCCTAACTTTTCGGAAGCACATCCGGGAGCTATCGCATTGGTCGTGTGGTGCCTCGGTATCGCTATACCCTGTGTGGCGGTCTGTGATGTCTCTTCCCCTGAAGTTGCGCCTCTTTATGGCTCTGGTCCTCCCTATCATGCTCTACGCATGTGAAGTCTGGGGCATGGCCGCAGGCTCAAATCTGATACTGCTTCATCGTGTACAGAATAAATCTCTTCGGATTATTTATTATGCATGCAGAAGGTTCCCCGTGAGATTACTTCACGAGGCTTCATCCCTCCGATATTTAGAGGATGAAATTAGGCATGGGCCTCCAAATTTTACGAGAGTGTACCTCAACACCAGAGCGCCCTAGTTAGACCCCTTGGGGACTATTTACCACGCGAGCGTCGCTTAAAGCGATGCCGGCTACCCCGCATGACTTGCAGACACTACTGGTAACCAAAAGGAATCCATTCCTGCCTAAACAAAATTAAAATCACCCAAGATTTTTGTCTGGATAATTAAATTTCTGCCTTTCCTAGTTGATTAATTTATCCACCAGCGGTGCACGACGGCCGTAGCACCCGATTCTTCAGTCGTCGGGGAGCAACATGCTACTTTCTTTCTTTCCACCTACATAATTTTCACCCGACATCCTGCAACATCCACATCCCGTAACTACGTGGTTAAGCTCTTTCCAGAGCAGGTGCACAACTTAATCCCCTTCGGGCTGTTCCTCAGCCTGCCAACTGCTGCGCGCGCGCGCGTGTGTGTGTGTGTGTGTGTGTGTGTGTGTGTGTGTGTGTGTGTGTGTGTGTGTGTGTGTGTGTGTGTGTGTTTGTGTGTATGAGCGGGAGTCCGTGGATAACGGAGTCGCTAGGGAGCTGTTTATTGTGTGTGTAGCCATTTGAATTGTACCGCAGTAATTTCTTTTCTCGTTTGTTTACGTGTGGTGATGCAACGAGAGACTGTGCTGGTGTATGTTACGTCATCCTGCTGCTATCAGGGATGTACAAAATGTGTTCTTACTGGAAATAAAGAACATTTTGAACTGCTGCAAACTAAACTTTTATGTACACTGAGCTCTGCAATATTGTTTCCATACTAAATATACTGCGAATTAAGAGACTTAAATTTATATTCTGACTCTTGCTATTGAAGAATCCTTTAGCATTATAACACGTCACTGTGAATGTCCTCTTTTACAATGGCTCCTTAGTAACCACATAACAAAGCTAACAAAATAATCCTCGCAAGTCAATTTGACATATTAAACATAATGAAACAGTACCTTTAAGCACGTAACACCATATTCTATTTAGCGGATAAATATTTAGGAACACGATTACCAATGCTGTAGTCCACCTATCAGTGTTATAACACTTCCTTCTGTTCGTCTACAACAAGTATACACAGCTATGAACCGCCAGTCACGGTGAAGTCGACGCCAATTTTGCAAATATTTTACCATTTAACGAAGAAATATCAGAACTTAATACTTATGCAATATTCGTCCTAATTTTCTATATTAATCTTTAAAATCATTTACTATTTCAAATTATATATAACGATGGAACCTGCGCTGTTGGAACACTTTCTTATGAAAAATAAATGGACAGTCCACCAGAGTGGGAGTGGCACCTGCGAGTACAAATGACTCCGGATTTTCGTTTTTCTAACCTCTGGTTTAACGGTATGATATCTTGTAGTAGTTGAGATCGCTTTAGTAGTTTACCGGGTTTGTGAATGAAATGGGAAAGTTTATTTTGCGATCCTGTATCTAGTAACAAAAATTCAGCAACAGATCATTGAAATGAAAAACCGAAGTTATGTATTTGAAGTTCTAGGAAAACGTGCACTTTTCAGTAGCCCAGGGTCCATAGAGCTTAGAGTTACCCAACATTCGTCTTTCAGGATAAGGGAAAACCCCGGAAGAAACCTTATCCAAGTAACTCACCCTGACCGAGATTAGAACTCGGGACCTCTTGAACGTGAGGCAGATATTCTACCACCACGCTACCGAGGCGGACAGGACTTATAAGTGGTTACCTGGTATCAGATGGAGAAGACAAACTCTGGATCAGAGATGCCCGCCTCCGTAGCGTAGATGGTAGCATGTCTGCCTCCCGTTCAAGAGGTCCCGAGTTCGAATCTCGGTCAGGGTGAGTTACCTGGATAAGGTTTTTCCGGGGTTTTCGCTTATCCTTCAAGACGAATGTCGGCTAACTCTAAGCTCCATGGACCCTGGACTCATTAGAGCATCATTTCACCCAATTCGTTCGCCGTCAGATATGACTTAACGTTGGAGGACGTCTCTGCTGGATCAGAGACAGCGACCAGGATGGGGATAAGCTCGAGTCCTGGTGTGAGAAAAAGGAAGGAGATGCTTTGAAATAAAAATGAAACATATTGAAAGGAACGCTAATGATGGAGAATTCGTAGCAATGAATAGTCGGGGAAGTTGAATAACACGAAGAAAATCCATTTTATCTAATAAAAAATGCCAAATAGTCCCCTGGAATTGAACCCGAACAGATGTTTAATTTAAATATCCAAAATGAATGTAACTGTTTTACGCATTTAATTACAAATCAATGTTTCTGAAATAGTCGGAGAAAAAGTTAAGGTGTATTTGAAAGGTGAAAACTGGAATCTAAATTTAAATGTAAAATTAAGATTATTATTTGTAATTTTTGCTATTTTAACTTCTTTTTAAATGCAAAAGTGTAACTAAAATTAAAAAGTATAAATTTACGCTTTTTTTTGTAACTGATCAGTTATTATCATATAGTAAATTTTTATCACTTAGGCTAAATATATTTTGAAACCAATCATGTAAACTGCTATCACCTCATTGTTTCTTTATTTGGAATTATCATTCCAGATAATGTGCACTTAAATAATGGCTGTGCTGAGTTGCTCAACCGTGGTCTTTCGCATTTAACACTGCTAGGAAAAGTATATGCATGAGAATCACAAAAGCAAGCCTCATCTCACCAGATGAATGCATTACATGGTCTGACTGAGGCACGAAGAGGCAAAAAGACTAATTTGCATTAAGTCCGAATAATCGCTGCATTTACATATTTGAAGACTAAAGTCAATTCTCAATTTCTCTAAAGAGGATAATCTATTTAAATCAGATTTGCAATGCTGTTATATGCTTGATGAAGTATTACGAAATGAAAAAAAAAGTTATATAATTGAGGAAAAAGCATATTAAGCACGGAATAAAAAGAGATATCCATGCGCTTTGCCCTATTACTGCGATAAAATCACGAAACAATGGACAAAGCATATGCTCGAGGCAGTTAAACATTCATGCAATAGATTTCCAATAATCCCTTTCACGGCTTTCGAAGGCGGATAAGGTAGTGGAGGTGGTTTGCGGTATACAATTGTTTCATCGCACTCGTTTACACACGCACCTGTCGACGATACCTGGTCACAATAATCTCTGCAGTGCGCTTTATCTGTACTTCTCTTATAAAATGTAAACATAAATGTGACAACAGTTACCGTCTAAGCTATGTTCTCCGCCTCTCCTTCTCTCATCCGTTTGCTGTCGAGTTGTATTTGCATTGTGTTTTTATTTTTTTTTAAATTTTATTTACTTTTTTCTGTCCAATTAATCTTAATCAAACACACCAAGAAATGATACAAAGACACTTCCTGTAACGATTTCCATAAAAAGTCTTTATATTTTTCATGAGCTCTTGTAAATAAAGAAAGAGCTGTTCATCCTGAAAAAAAAAACATTCATTTACTAGAGTGGATTTTAACCTGGGTAAACTTAATTTTATCTCACTCTACCATCCACTTAAGGAGATGAACGGTCAAATTTTGGTACCTGGATATCTGTAATTGCGGGAGAACCAACGAAACAGGGGTTTGCTTATTTGTCTCCCAAGGTTCTTTCCGAATGAGACTTGGAAAGCCTCTGGACTTGCCTCACCTCCTAGTTGCAGTGCTCCAAAATACGTGGCAAATATTACCAAAATATTACCAAGTTAGTTATTGATCATCATAATGGAATATCAGGGTCAGACAGTGGCTTTCCAGTGGAAACACCCGCACCCCACAGCAGAGGGATAGTGACGAGGAAAAAGCGTCTTTCGAGTTCCTTTCAAAGTGCTTTTTTCCGCTTCCTTTTGCGGTTTCACCACTTCCACTTCCCCGGGACAATATGTGTGAGACCAAAATCCATATGTTATGAATCATGTGAACATTGCTGCTATAAATTCGGCAGTAGCGTCATAAACGTGTCACATCACCACAAGAACAGTATCAAAAACAGAAAATTTGAAACACAACCAAAATGGTAAGTCACAAGTGCCGTAAATTTGTCAAGCTACGCCAAGGCAGAATGAAAGAGGCTAAACTGCAAACTCAAACAGCGACAGTACTATATCTCTAAACCTTTCATCCAATTTGACAGCAGTGGGAAAGGAAGGCACTATTAGTGTGAATTTACCCTGCCCTCGTCCCACTATTCTCAGCAGCTAGGTAGACAGGTCTAACTAAACCGCTTGAATCTGGTTTTAGTCGCGTGGTAGTTGTATTATTAATAAAGTAGTGGCTTGCATGTGCAATGAGTAAAGTTACATATGGTTAATTAGGACCGGGAGAACAATTGTTTTCTTTTTGCTTTTATTGTTCTTCACAATGATAAATCACAGTTCTAATACCTTCTGCTAACATTGGCTAAATTACGAACTTCATTCTAAGGAGGCGTTACAATTTGGCACATGTTTGCGTCCATAAACCTTCAAATCAACGCACCATTCGCAGTTCAGGAAAACATGGTTTGGATTTGTAAAAGTCACTCCCGAAGACATTTCCCAATAGGCATCTACGGCGGCTGTCCCGCTAGACTGCGCATAGTGCAGGCAAGACAGGGCAGGAACACAAACAGGGAGCCAGCACAAGTTCGGCCTGGAGTCAGTTTTGCCCAGGCGCTGGGCAAGCACGAACAAGTGCTGCAGCAGGCCGAGGCAAGCCAGACTCCGGCAGCGACCCAGTCAGTAAGCTCTGGAGCGACCGCCAAACAAACACCAGCTGCATCTGCAGGAAAGCCACAGCGGCCTCCTCGCCAGAAGAAGGCCACCGCAGCCCGGCGGGAGAAACCGCCGGCAACTGCGGCAGTAACGGCCGGGCAATCCGCCCCTGAATCTGCGGGGAGACAGAGCGGCCCTGCAGCCACTGCTCTCCCCCCTCTACCAGCTCCAGCTACAGTGGCTGCAACAGCCAATGAGGGAGAGGCACCCCTCCCTACGACATCTGCGCCGGTTTGGGACACTGGCGTCTCAACTGAGGACTTGGCGGAGTTCCATGAGCTTTCTGCCTGGTTCGCAGAACTAATTCATCGCTCCCTCCCCATTCTGAGGCGCTGCAGGGAGCAACTGACAGATCCCCGCATCCCTGCTCTGCAAAAGCACAGCATTATGCAACAGACTGCACGGCTCCTCTTCCCTGACTCCAGCTCGTAAATGGCGTTGAGAAAAACTCAGCGAACATTGAGAGCCGCGTTCTGGAACGCAAACGGAGTCCGGGAACAGAGACCGGGCATCTTGGAGTTTGTAAGTGACCACGGGATTGACCTCCTTATGGTATGCGAAACGCACCTGCATGCTGGTATACAATTCAACCTGCCAAGTTACGCCGTCCACCGAGCCGATAGAGTCGGCCGGCGGGGCGGCGGTACAGCTATATTCATCAAAAATCACATCACCCATACTCCCATTACCATCCCTCCGCTTCAACACTTGGAGGCGACCGCCATAAGGCTCTCCTTGGGCGGTTCAGACCTAGTGCTTGTGGCGGAGTATGACCCGCCCAACCATCCCTTCTATGAAGCGGATTACAGGGCACTCCTCAACCTAGACCACCTAGTGTGCATAGCCGGCGACTTCAATGCCAAACACCCAGGATGGAACAGCCGCACCCAGAATGATAGGGGACGGAGCATCTACCGCTTCATCTGCGGAGACCCAACCCTTCATGCGCATGGCCCGCGGGGTCCAACGCACTTCCCGCCTCGTGGCAGGGCGGACGTCATAGATTTCGCAATCACCAAGAACATTCCATTTCATCTGGACCTCACGGCGGTGAATGCTCTGGATTCTGACCACAACCCAGTTGTGATCAATTCAGACGTTACCGTCGCAGCTCTGGCAACGGCTGACTGGGTGGATGAAGTCGACTGGGATGCCGCCATTCTTGACATCCAAAACTCCGTGGAAGCCCGCCCTCGAATCGACTCTGTGGAGTCACTCGAGGCGGCGGCCAGGGAGTTCTCCACATCCATCCTCAACGCGGTCCGTGCTCACACACACCGCATTCCAATAGACACGCCAAACCCCACAGATATCCCAGGACCCATCAAACAACTCATAAGGGCTAAAAACGCCGTAAGAAAGCTGTGGCAGAGATTTCGCCATCCCAGGATAGGAGAAGTACACCAGAGGTTCTAATCCCTGGCAAGAGGACTCCTAAGAGCACACCGCAAAGAGGCCTGGGAAAACATGTTAAGGCAAACCAATCTCCAGGAGAGAAAACCATGGCGAATAGTCCGTAGCCTGCGGAAAGACAAAACCGTACACCAGCACCCCCTACATAGCCCTAGAGGTCGACTCGTCTACGAGTCGAAAGAAAAGGCAGAGGCGCTAGCAGATTATCTGGAGGCTCAATTCCAACCCAGAGTAGAGCCAATGGACGATGACCATGCTGACCTCGTGGAAAAGGTGGTGGAGGACTTCCTAGAAGCTCCACCCCCTGACCACGAGGAGTTCCACATTCCCATCGTTACCCCTAGAGAGTTAGCGACCACGCTAAACTCTCTAAGAACCAACAAAGCACCTGGGCAGGACCGTGTGACAGCGGAAATGCTCAAGCACCTTCCACGAAGAGCCGTGATTCACTTAACCCGGATTTATAACGCGTGCCTATACATGCGCCACTTTCCAGCTATCTGGAAGGAGGCGCGCGTTTTGTGCGTTTTAAATCCGGGGAAAAATCCGGTTTTTCCTTCCAGTTACCGCTCAATCAGCCTTCTCCCAGTTTTATCGAAGGTATTCGAAAAACTGCTCCTCTCCCGGCTCCTTCCTCATCTGGAGGAAAGGGGCCTAATCCCGGAACACCAGTTTGGCTTCCGTTCTGGCCACTCCACGACCGAGCAGCTACTGCGGGTTGCCGAGAAGGCCTCCCTGGGGTTCCAGGAAAGGTCTAAAACGGTAGCAGTGCTGCTCGACGTGGAGAAGGCATTCGCCACTACCTGGCATGAAGGACTCATTTACAAACTCCTGGAGCATGAAATTCCCCGTCCATACATTTCCTTGGTGGCCGGTTTCCTCGGAAACCGAAGCTTCCGAGTAAAGATGGAGGGGAAGCTGTCCACCGAGCGGCCCATTGGCGCTGGAGTACCGGAAGGCAGCGTGCTGTCGCCGGCGCTCTTCGCAGCTTACATGGCCGACATCCCAACGCACCACAACACCCAAACCTGTCAGTATGCGGACGATCTCATGATCTTCGCAGTCAATAGGAATACACGGTACAGCTTCCGGCAAATCCAAACCCAGCTCAGGGCCATTGGCGAATGGAGCGCAAAATGGCGAATGGAAATTAACCCGGAGAAGAGCTCTGCTATTGTCTGGCGAAAACCATAGCCAACCGGTTGCAGCATAACTTCGTTTTACGGCGCCGTCGAATCCCTTGGGTGCAAACGGCGAAGTATCTCGGGGTGACGCTGGACCGTAAGTTAACTTACGTTCCGCACGTCAAGGGCAAGGTCCAGCTGGGGCACGTCGCACTCCGGAGCCTATACCCTATCTTCAGATCAACCATGCCGATCCGTCTCAAACTCCAACTCTATCGGGCGATCATTCCGCCTATGATTCTGTACGGCTGTGAGATCTGGGGAACAGTGGCTAATACCACTTTCGTCAGACTCCAGACGCTGCAGAACAAGGCACTACGCATCATCTACGATACAGGCTGGAGATTCCCGGCTCATATCCTACATGAGCACTCCCAGATCCCGTACATTGTCGATGTCATTCGCGAGAGGGCACGATCAATGTACGACAAAATCCAAATGCACCCCAACCCTTTAGTGAACTCCCTGGGAAGGTATGACCCGAGAGATCAAAGACGCTTGCCGTCCTTCAGACTGCCGAGAGACGTCCTGGGACCCCTTGGGTAACCCAAGGAAAACCGCAGATGTCTCTGGGACCAACCTCCACGCCAAAGGACCAAGCGCTACACAACCCGTACCCAAAACGGAGCAAAAAACTAAATCGTGTCTCCCAAAAAGGGAGAACGATTAAGTGCAGCTGCCCACGACAAAGAGGGGCAACCCATTCAAAAACCTTTCAAAAATTTCAAACAGTCACCAATTTCAAACACCCCAGCAGAACATGGATCTACTAGCTCATTTCGCAGGTTAAGCCGCAAAGCGGCTAGGTACTGCGGCATATGACACCCGGACGGGGAAAGCCCCGCCCGACTAGGACTACCTCTGGACTACCTCTGGACATTTCCCAAGCTTCACCTTCTTGCAAGTAATTTACTGGCCATTTTGGTACAACTTACCAATATTAACAATTGTATAGCATACTGACACTGCAGAAGAGGGTCCTATCAGTAGCATTTCGGATGAACATCTTCAATGTGTTCTACACATAAGTTCATCTAGTTTGGAGCCGTACATTAAAACACCAATAGTTAAAAAGAAACCAGCAAGTATACCAGCAGTGTAAATTAAGGGGGTATTATTATAACCACATTACTATATAACAATGCAATTATTAACAATTTCAGTGGACTTTTTAGATAAACTGTGACGTTACTTTTTGAGAATATTATATAGAAACTACTTAAATGTCTTTGGCAGCATAACGAAATAATTTGCACTGCATAACAGCTGTTGTATAACTAACAAAGATATTAAAACGGGTTAAGTCTACAGAACTACTTCTGTCAGCTTAAGGTTTGGTTAAGGTTAGTAATGCGGTGCAGGGCAATTTCTCACACAACGCTAATATGAACCGTTTAGCATTATCGTTACGTCCACCACTCATATTCTTTAGTATCATTAGCTGTTTTTGTGCTTTCCTAGCCAACTTTTCAATTCAAAAATGTAAATTTGATTACATTGCAAAAGACGTTACATTGAAACTCCGTATGACCACCACTGTGGCGCACGTCACCTATCTGTTAACCTCGCAGTTAGAAAAAAAAAATGAGGAACAAGTAATAATACGGTTTCGAAAATGTATCGAGACGGTTTTCCAAATAAACTCGTCATTCTAGTACGCATAACATTTGAGAGAAATTTGGCTGAAGGATAGCATTTTTTTAAAAAGTAATTTCCATAAAATTTGATTGGCTGTTGCAAAAAAGGTTCATTGTGATTTACTCCCTCTCTCGCTCTCTTTCTCACTGTATCTCTCAATTTAATGAGATAATTAAAGGTATTATCCTCACAATATCCTCAGAGACAGTTCAATCTAATGATATGCTAAATTAGACCTATAAAAGTGATAGCTCTTATTTTCAGACTTATAACAAAATAACCTCCCAAAGTAAGTGATTAGAAAATACATTAACAATCTATGAGAATCCTTTAGTGGGTTTGGTTTAAACGTTCCATTATTGTCATGAAACGAACCCTACCGTGTTGGAAATTTCTAGGAAGGCAGTACTGGCATAAATCTAGAAGGAAGGATACCACCTGTCAGTAACAAAAAAGCATTAGTAATAAGTGCTGGAAGTATAATGAAATGCCTATGTACCAACAGTGCTATATTACAGACACATTATGTTATATAATGTCAAAAATCGATATATTTTACAAACAATGCTGACGGAGGATTGATACGTTAATTGTTGATAGGAAGATCAATAATAATTTGATACACAAATTACAGGGATACAAATTTCAAGTCGACGTATAATGTAAGAAGCGAGGGTTGCAATTTTATGAACGACAAGAAATCATTAGCAAGCCAAGTTCCATTTTAAGGAAAAGCAATCAGTCCCATTGGATTCATTGATCAAGAAAGGCAATAACGCAGGGCTCCGTTACCTGGAACTCAGAACGTTCAGAAATAAGATTGCGTGCAGAAGTACACGCATAGGAAATTCTGAAATTAAAAAGGCAAAATTAATTTTTAGAATGTAGCAAGTCACATAATACAAATGCATTTCATATGTGGATATGAATTAAACTTTGGTAACGTATAGGAACGTTGGTAGGGTAATAAGAAATAGGTGGGACTTGTCGATAAAAGAGCATGTATTTCTAAAATTTACAACTTTCATTCGTGCCTTCTGGTACTTGCACTCTTACAGACGTGTTTTACTGTCATTGATACCGGCAGTCCTTAGCACCTAATGACCGGATTCAGGTTATACCAGGTGGCTTAATTGTCCCATCTTTCACGTAAGCAGACGTCTCTTTGTGCACTAAAACAGTTGCACAACACAGTGGGACAGTTCCAGTTATTCGCACGATAGTGACGTTTCTGCTCCAAGAGATGAGAGGCGGTTCCCAGCCTTGAAGTAGCCGGCCCTTGTAGCCATGGTCGCTAAAGCGTATGTCGCTAGCGTTCCGCAGCGTAGAGGGTCGCGGGTTCGAGTACCGCCTTGGGCATGGGTGTTTATGTGTATAGTGAATATGTGTGAAATTAAGGAAAATATATAAGAAAATAAATAGAATTAATGAAAAACGGTTAAGTAAGGAAAAAAAGAAAAAGAATAAGAAAAAGAAAAGGCACGTATATATATATATATATATATATATATATATATTATAATAAAAAAGTAATAGTGAGTCGCAGAAATGCTAAGCAGAAAACACCTTGGCGGGGACTGCTAAATTTGTATAGCTCGAACGTTATCTTTAAACGCTGAGAGTGCCGATTATACATCACAGCAAACACTTTTGTAACACTGTAATATACGAAGGGAAAAACAGTAACTTTAGAGAATGTGTCACTTATTAAATAAAAGTGACTTTTTAAATCCACATTGAAGACCACGGCCCTTATTGCAGGGCAATCACTCCATGTTATGATGAGGTGCATCCAGCATATGTGAAATGGAAACAATCTCTCTTATTTCCTTTCGTGCGTGGAGAGTCCACATCTTCCGGAACTAGGGTGAGATGAGTGTCGAGGAGTAGACGGACTCGATAAGAGAGAATATTCCAGAAGTGTGATGAATGCGAAGTCTTGTAAGGGAATGAGGAAGGATGTGATATGACATGAGGGTGAAATGGATGAAAAGAAAGGTGATTTTGGGATATTTATATTTGGGGAACGAATGCGGGGAGAAATTTCGCTTTCTGAACGACAAATTCCACATGCCGTTCCTTGGGATCGAACTCAGTTCTTAAACAGTTTGGCAGTTGACATGAGTCTAGTTCTTTACAGTGACATAAATCCCATTGACTGGTGGAAAGTATTACGTTTGGCTGTGGTGCAAGAATAGTGCTAAATGTATATATTTTCACATTTATATCTAAACAAGAGATTAGTTGAAAGAGCGCTTCGTATTAGTGTGCTTGTTGCTCATAATACGTATAAGTTTACATTTGACATTCTGTATTATTTTGTTTTGGAGGTATACAGCCTTTATTCTGCGGTAAAATAGACCTGTTTCTTGATGGCTCCACGCTAACGTATGGTGTTTGCTTTCCGATAGGTCCTGGAGTCCATTGATGGTGTTGGCTGCTACAACCATGGGTTTTTCGTCGTATTCCCTGTCTGGCTGGGCATGAATCATGGCGGTTTCTTAGCGACTGTACAGAGCCGTTCAGAAGCATGCTCATTCCAAAGTTCTTCGCGACACTGCCACATGGTAGCCTTCTCTGAGCAGCTCCAGGCGGATCGAGTTCTCCCTGGTTCCACCAGAGGGAATTCTTATCTGTGTAATTCACTGGTGTGACTGCGTCCTCATGCTTGGAATCGTTAGGGACCTCTTAGCATCTCTGTAGGCCTATAGCCCCTTGCGGTTGATCCACCTCAGACATTCCTCCTAGGAATGCAAAATATCTGCGTTGAGTGGATATGCTAAGTTCTTTGCTCATATCCTCTCGCTCGCTCATATTTTGCATCTTCTTATATAGAGCACGATCTAACTAAAAAGGGAATCTTAATAAGTCTGAGGGTATATTCATCAAGAAATGTGTTCAGTAAATGCTTTCCATTAAAATACTGTTTATCTCGGGGAAGAGTGTGTTAAAGGAAAAACAACAGACATGCTTGCGAAGGAAATTAGGGACTATACTTCGGTGTTAAGAAATTATAGCGAATGGTTATTTTCCCTTTTAGATTAGGTGAAGTTGTTAAGAGAAACGGAAGCTTCACAGAGAAATATTTTTCTGACAATTTTTACCGTCATGCTGTGTCTCTAATTAAGAGGGAACGAAGCAGACGATATAACTTCTGAAACTGCTAGCATCATAAAATAATTAAATTTCTATATAACTAACGATAACAAACCCTTGCAAAACAGTGGCGTATTGTATCTATGCTTTACAGCCCGTTTACAATTTATACTCTTTAAAACAAAAAGTGTGATACACGATTTTCGCCGGTTGATTGTACAGAATAGAAAGAGATATTTCGAACACATTTATTACATCCAGTTTTAGTAATTATTGAAGGGGACTCTTAATGAAGTTAACTGTATGGTTCTACAGAACCAGAACCAAAACGAAATAAAACAGAGAAGGCAATATGTGCGTGAATCCGGTACACAACAGCCACTTTTAACCACTGGTATTTCATTGAGATCCTACGTTCATATAAACGTTTGTAGAAATTTTATACAAAGCATAAAATATTTACAAAAGTGTCATTTTAATTAAATTAGATAATACACAGTGTTAGTATTTTTTCTTAAGTAGATGAAGGTTACAAAATCCAGCTTTCAGAAAATGAGTCTAAGGAGCGGGTTCCTTAATGATTTATGGTTTGGAATACTTGACACATATAGAAATGAAAAGTATACTGCATGACATACAGCCTTTACGCAGTCACCTTGTTTGTTTAGAGTCATGGGATGTTCTCCTGATGACGAATGTCTCGAGTAAAGACACCTTAGTGGTCGCTTATTGAACTGTGCTTCATTGATGTAGCGACGTATGTTTAAAGGTCATTTCAATGACTATTAGTCCACAAGTGTAAGGTCATGGCTACGAGGATATCGTGGCGGACTTTCCAAAGAACGCTTGATAGATTAGCTTTAGAAAATCTTTGCATACATAGATGGGGGTTATAGTAAACCAAACAGTACCAGAAATAAAACAGTTCTCAAGCAGTTGGCTACACACACACCCCATAAATTCATAGACGTACACGATAGTGACTGTGGGTCACTGACGGCAAGTAAAACAGACCTTGTGAGTGGTCCGCACAGTACTTGATTTTTGTTGTTGTAATTTACTTCCTCCACGTTAAGTCATATCGGACGATGAATGGAGTGGGTTAAATGATGGTCAAATGAGCCTAGGGTCCATAGAGCTTAGAGTTACCCGACATTCGCCTTTTCAGGATAAGGGAAAAGCCCGGAAATACCTTATCCAGGTAGCCCACCCTGACCGAGATTCGAACTGGATGCCTCTTGAACGCTACCGCCACGCTACCGAGGCGGGCGCGCACAGTACAACAGACTCAAATAAGGTTGGGACAGTTTTTCTCGATGAGCTTCGCATCATACAGCCCCCGATGGTTCAAGCTATATACAATCCGTAACCAAGAAGGAGAAAACATATCCAGTGATTCTCCCCTAAATGGGGAACGCTATACTGCAACAGTGGGAGGAAATACATAAGCCTTCCATAACATAACCCAAACCTAACACAGAAAAACACAATCACATCCTTTTCTGCAGAACAGTCATTTCTACATCATTTCGCAGGTTACG
This sequence comes from Mantis religiosa, assembly GCA_030765055.1. Taxonomy (NCBI): domain Eukaryota; kingdom Metazoa; phylum Arthropoda; class Insecta; order Mantodea; family Mantidae; genus Mantis; species Mantis religiosa. The sequence goes on along the minus strand of CM060948.1, from coordinate 154,000,057 downwards.
CCACAAAGCTGCTAGGTACTGCGGAAACGAACCGGACCGGGGGAAAATCCCGGGCGACCTGAGAAACCTGTGGAACCTCTGGGGCAGTTTGTTATTCACGACATCACAGCCTTAAGTTCGGTGACAGTTAAAACTAATTTTCTTTCGTCCTGGCTTTAATGGTTGGCAAATTTCTGTTTGATCATTACCACACAAATATTCCGCCGATGATTAAGAGCATATATAAAACACTTCTGATATCAAACAGAATATATATGTTTAGACTAATTCATTAGGGACGTACCAAGTCTCTAAATTCTACATCTGCTTGCGGCACACTTAAACTAGGGCTCCACTGGCGGTATTATATTGCTTTTTGAGCAGTACTATACTGCATAAAAGGAGACCTCATTTTTACCTGGTTAAGGCTATTTAGCAGAGTTTTACTGCAAAAGTAATAATTAGGGCTCAAAACTCAGTGAAATGTGATCTTTTTTTTCTGAGCCATCACAGAGAATGATAATGCAATATATATTAATTTCTCTTATAAATGAACCGACATTGACTACTTTTATTTTGCATCTGTACATTTTTGGGGGGTTTTAATGTCTATTCGTAATTTTGTTAGGAAATTTAGTACACTTTGTTTCATTTTCTTCAGCTTGTCCTTTTAAACGGACTTTTTTACGTTATTCACACGAATAGTCATTGTTGGGGCTGCTTACTGAACTCTACGCAGTTATCGATGTAGATTATGATGGTACTTTATAGCCCTACCCTGGCTGCTCTGGCAATACTTTACTGACATGAATCCATCGTTGTGCTTGCTGATCTTCAGGAGTTTCTTTGATTTACGTGCTATAAAATATGAGCGGAGCTAAAGCGAAGTGCATATTTCTATAAATTATGGACAGAGAATATTCTAATTGATTTTTTGGCCCAATTTCAATGGGATGGCTTGTTGTATATATAAACACTGAATAGTATCGTGCAGAATATTACAATTGCTACTTTTATCTGTGTGGTTAGGTTTGTTCCGTTTTGCTATGTACGAATGCATGATATAAGAATGCGAAATACATATTATATGGTGTACATTTATATACAATTATTATCAACTGTGTTCCCTGATTTATGATACATATAACCGAGCGGGATGACTCAGGTGGTTTTCATCTGTGGCTCGCATTCGGGAGGCCCGGGTTCGATTCTCATGACCGACCTACCTTACCCATGGGGTTCTCCGGGGTTTTTCCCGAGTCGCTAGGTGAATGCAGGGTAGGTTAATTACATCTCCCGAATTTCCTGTCCCTCCATTTCATCTCCATTATCATTTCACATCATCTCTCTTCTTGTGGTCTCTTCTCGTGCTGTAAGTTAATCTGATTATACTCCAAAGCCATTGTACTGTGAACTTGAATGTATAATACTGCCTACGCATTTACAGGGAGGTTGGCAAAAGTCGCCATCAGATATTTTCTAAGTTTGTGTAGGCATAATAAAATTTCTCAAGTGACGTAAACAGTTTTATTTATTAATTGCTGCACTAATAAGGTGAATTATTATTATTATTATTATTATTATTATTATTATTATTATTATTATTATTATTATTATTATTATTATTATTATTATTATTATTATTATTATTATTATTATTATTATTATTATTATTATTATTATTATTATTATTATTATTATTATTATTATTATTATTATTATTATTATTATTATTATTATTATTATTATTATTATTATTATTATTATTATTATTATTATTATTATTATTATTATTATTATTATTATTATTATTATTATTATTATTATTATTATTATTATTATTATTATTATTATTATTATTATTATTATTATTATTATTATTATTATTATTATTATTATTATTATTATTATTATTATTATTATTATTATTATTATTATTATTATTATTATTATTATTATTATTATTATTATTATTATTATTATTATTATTATTATTATTATTATTATTATTATTATTATTATTATTATTATTATTATTATTATTATTATTATTATTATTATTATTATTATTATTATTATTATTATTATTATTATTATTATTATTATTATTATTATTATTATTATTATTATTATTATTATTATTATTATTATTATTATTATTATTATTATTATTATTATTATTATTATTATTATTATTATTATTATTATTATTATTATTATTATTATTATTATTATTTATTATTATTTATTATTATTATTATTTATTATTATTTATTATTATTATTTATTATTATTATTTATTATTTATTATTATTATTATTTATTATTTATTATTATTATTATTATTATTTATTATTTATTATTATTTATTATTATTAATTATTATTATTATTATTAATTATTATTATTATTATTATTATTATTATTATTATTATTATTATTATTATTATTATTATTATTATTATTATTATTATTATTATTATTATTATTATTATTATTATTATTATTATTATTATTATTATTATTATTATTATTATTATTATTATTATTATTATTATTATTATTATTATTATTATTATTATTATTATTATTATTATTATTATTATTATTATTATTATTATTATTATTATTATTATTATTATTATTATTATTATTATTATTATTATTATTATTATTATTATTATTATTATTATTATTATTATTATTATTATTATTATTATTATTATTATTATTATTATTATTATTATTATTTATTATTATTTATTATTATTTATTATTATTTATTATTATTATTATTATTATTATTATTATTATTATTATTATTATTATTATTATTATTATTATTATTATTATTATTATTATTATTATTATTATTATTATTATTATTATTATTATTATTATTATTAGTATTATTATTATTATTATTATTATTATTATTATTATTATTATTATTATTATTATTATTATTATTATTATTAATTATATTATTAATTAGTATTAATTATTATTAATTATATTATTAATTAGTATTAATTATTATTATTTAGTATTTATTATTATTAATTATTATTATTATTATTATTATTATTATTATTATTATTATTATTATTATTATTATTATTATTATTATTATTATTATTATTATTATTATTATTATTATTATTATTATTATTATTATTATTATTATTATTATTATTATTATTATTATTATTATTATTATTATTATTATTATTATTATTATTATTATTATTATTATTATTATTATTATTATTATTATTATTATTATTATTATTATTATTATTATTATTATTATTATTATTATTATTATTATTATTATTATTATTATTATTATTATTATTATTATTATTATTATTATTATTATTATTATTATTATTATTATTACTATTATTATTATTAGTTGAAGCAATAATGTTTACGGGTGCACACAAGTTCCACGTTGGGACGCCAATTTGATACAATAATGTTTGACAAGGGTTCCACGTTGATGCTACTTTGAAGCTATTATAACGTGTGGCTCAGAGTAAAACAATGAGGTTTCTCACAGAGTATGCGTGGATGTGTGTGAGAAGGATATTTAATGACACTGGAATGCCCGTTTCCAATTTATTTATTCACTGTTTTTTTATTAGAACATCGAAATTGAAGTTGCCGACCAAGGGTTACCAATATCCCTGTTTAGAGTTACTGACGGCAGAATGTTAATTCTCGAAAAACTTTATTCGTTCCTCACGTATATATGAACCGACAAATATCCAAGACAGAACAAGAGGACTGCCCTAATCGCCCTCACGCCTAGGACCGCTCTCATCGGTCTGACGCCGAAGACTCTTCTGAATGACCACAGATGCGCGTGGGTGTATCACTTTCACTCTGAAAACTCCTTTTCAACCAAAGATCCGCTGTTTTGTCGCCATTATGAATGGTTCAAAGAATACCCTATTCATACAAGTCAAGTGAGCCCCTTTAGAAATCTGCTAAGGACACTGTTTCTTACATTGATTTTGTTATAACAACTTTCCCCCACAACTGCTGGACTCAACTGGCCTTGCCCGTATTGTCACAAAGAACCAACATTCCTTTGACATGCATTATCATTCTTTACTTATGGCAAACCTTAATTTCGGTATCATAGTGGTGTCCTTTAGAGCAAGAAGTTTTGGCGGGTGTCTCGGCGGTGCATGACAGGATGATATGCTGTGATGAAAAATGCTTCCTCCTCCCGTAGGTAGGTTGTCGGTCCCCTAACCTGCTGCTGGGACCATTTTGGGATCGGCTGCTGAGTCTGTTTCCTTACTGCAGTAGGAGGGCATGTCCGTTGTCCTGGTGGGCCTGGGAAGGTCTCTATCTAAGTAAAATGTAGGCAACCTGCCCTGAGCACTGTCGTGGATACTTGGGACGGCTGCCCACTGTCTCCTCTCGCCTCATCCTCCCTCACAGGGGTGCCCTACTTGGGGACACAGGTACAATCCATCACGACTGGTCTCCGTGCCGAACTCACTCCGGAGTTTATTCTAATCCGAATTCTCCTAAGATACATATAATGTGTCTGCTTATATATTTTCATTCATTTGTTTGTTTGTAATTTACGTCCTCCAACGTTAAGTCATAGCGGACGATGAATAAGATGGTTGAAATGATACTCAAATGAGCCCGGGGTCCATAGAGCTTAGAGTTTCCCGGCATTCGTCTTTCAGGATAAGGGAAAACCCCGGGAAAAACCTTATCCAGGTAACTCACCCTGACCGAGATTCGAACTTGGGACCTCTTGAACGTGAGGCAGACACGCTACCACCACGCTACCGAGGCGGGCACAGTCGATTTACTACTGTACTCCTGTGTAAGTAGGAAGGGGGCATTCCACCACTTTGTGTTAGGGTTGCCGTCAACCTATATGTTCCGTGCTTCTAAAGGCGATTCCATGTAAGATGTGAAAATATAACAAGTGAAAGAACGTACAAAAGGAGTTCGAACCGGTGCAAGTCTATGAAATATTTATTGACAAAATACTCTTAAGCTTCGTTTATTTAGAGTGCATTACATTTGTTTTTAAAGAATTCTTACACCTCGCAGAGAATAAAGAGGCATATTAGCGGCTGATAAATGACATGTTTATATGACATTAATTTTCCACGGGCAGTCGATATGTGCTGCCCTTTATACAGTAATGTTGTCAGCACGTGTATGACATTATTTCCGAACAAAACGTGTGGACTGCTATGTTCATCCAGCACGGCATCCCTGCTCAGTCTGTATTTACAACATGATAATAAAACAGCTTACTTCCAGCAACCGGAATTACAATGAATTGTGGATGATAACGCGCTACTTCTATATAGGTTCTCCGTTTCTCTCTCGCAGGATTTACCTAGTCTATATCCTCGCTTTTGTTATCCTCTCGGCTGGACAAAGACAAATGACTAAATAGCTTGTTGATGTTTTGTTTACTACCATTCAGATAATTATGGTGAAACATGACTACCGTTGCTAAAATAACACTATCAAGCGATTCATTTCTATGAAGTTTATTTTAAGATACGTTATTATAACTTATTCCAGTTTTTATCAATATCTTCGAAAATATAAACTTCTACCTTTTGTACCCGCTGCCTAGGCAAAAGAGGTTCCAATTTCTCTCAAACAACCCATATCTTGATTTCACGATCTGTGCTTCCAACTTAAATGTCTAAGACTTTGGAAAGTAATCGTCACTACAAACACTTTTATCGGAAAACGCCCGTGATCTTTAAAATTCTTTAATAAAAGATCTAATAATATTGCTGAAAATTTCTAAGCTTCGTTAAGGACTGATTAAAATATACATTTTTTGAATTGTTTACACACCAAATGATGGGTACATTTCTGGAGGTGTACGTGCATTGTACCCATATTCAAAAGAAGGTATTGTAATTTCGTCCGGTTTTCAGCGTCACATGACTAAGTTTTCTTGGTTCTCACTGTCACTGTTTTGATTTAGTTCAACATTCACTGAGAATTAGCTTGCTTCACACTGTCCGTTCATTAATTTGAACTAGCTTATTTTCCTCGTCACTGCACTCTTCTTTGAGACACGGGCTTAATGAGTTATGTCCGACGATTTTCTTCCTCGAACAGTTCCCTACAGGGGAGTCGAACATAAGACGTCTATAATCCCTTACACGGACTACAGAACTTTCTATCGTACCAGAAACGCTTTCGCCAACTCACCACTGATTTAATCGGAGAGTGGTTACTTGTGTAGTCGCAGAAAATTCTCACAGAAACTTCTAGAATGTTCTAGATCCGGTGGATTGCAATATTTCCAGAAGATTCTGGTTATTTGGAGGTGGCGCCTTTAGTGTTTATAGCTGATTATTTATGTTTTCACTGCCTGGCGTTGACCTCATAATAACCTTGGTTCTTACCCAGAAAGTTACAAGGACCTGTTCATTTGCGTCTAACCTATATCCGTCCTGAAAGTGTAATGACTGACCACCGAGCGCCACTGTTCAACTACGCGTATGTTGTGGCATATATTTTTAAAGATACTGCACCTTTGAACTGCTCCATTTCTTTGTGTGTTAAACAATAAGAAAGATGAAAATGTCGTTTTCACCCAATTCAGTGTGATTTAGAAAAAAGAAGTGGCTAAAGCTTAAGTCTTTCTAAACTGCTATACATTATACAGAAATGAGACTGAAATGTATCGCGTTGTAGTAACTAGATAATTGAATGGGGACGATAAAATGGCGAAATTTTGTAACCACAGGATTTATTTCTCAAAACTAATGATGCTTGTTTATAGTACCGTTCAGAATAATGTGAAAACACACATTTTAATGAAATTTAATTTGGTGTTAACTGACGTTATTGAGTAACTCATTGTTTATTCTTATATTCTGAATGTGTCAACATGATACTTGAGGTACCATAAGACATTTCTGACAAAAGTTTTAATGCTAGGTATATAAGCAATGTATAAACAAAATTCTCTTGGTTTTAGAAATGTCCTTTAGTATTTACATAAAACATATATAAATGCAACGTTTTCCTTTGCCGTTTAAGTAAAGTGGGAGAGGACTAACTGAACAATCATACCGCTATTTTAATTTATGCGAAAACTTCAAGCTAGTTAAGTAAATTCATTATTTATAAACGTAAAAAGTATATGAAAATTGTATCGTTAAGCGCACGTTGAGTAAAAGTCACTAATAGATGCCTATTAATGAAAAGTCGATTTAATAAAATCACACATCAAACAAAGTGCCTATATAGCCTCCATTACATATCAGCATTAACACTCAAATAATTAAAAAGGTAATAAACTAGACGTCCAAATGACAAAAGTTAAAATTTTTAAACATTTACTTTTTGTTGCTGCTAATTTTAACCAAATTTTAGGATGCATTGCTTTAATCGGTCAAATCGTATGCGTGATGAATCAACGTATTTATAATTTATGAAATGAGTCCAGAGTCAACAAAGGTTAGACTACCAATATATATATCTCCTCAGAAAAGAAAGTATTGGGGAAAACCTTATGTACACAACCGATCACAATCACGATTCGAGTTAAACTCTCCTCTTCCAAATTATGGAAGTCGACTAGAAATTGCAAAAAAGCGGCCACAATTTATTTCGAAAAAAGTGGATTTTTAAACGCCAATTTTATAATACTGCATATTTCTCCTCCTTTATTGCTTAAAATATCTGAAAGTGTACGCAATGGTTGAAAAAAAGTTTCTTTTGATCCTCTAAAATGAAGATGTTAGAAACTTGAAATTCATGAAGCAAAAAATGGCTTACGAAAAACATTCCCAGAATGAGACGATCATCAACAAATGCTACAATAATCCCAAACATCAGCTTACTTTTCATATTTTGAAGAAACATATAGCCTTTTGTTGTATTCCAGAGACAACGTAATCCATGGCGTAATAGCCCCAAAGTGGGCCAGAGCCTGTCAACCCGACTGCCAGCCTCACGCCCACATACCTAAGGCAGAGGTGGGTGATCATCCAACCGATACAAGAATGCAGCATCTCAGCACCCCACCCGGAAAGTTGGCTTTCTAGACCAGGGTTCGCTACCTAGCGAAGCTCCTCAATTTCCTCACGGTGCTGAGTGTGCACTGGTCCTATACTCGGGACTTAAAATACGCAGCCAAGGGTGGAATCGATCCCTGGTACATTCCTAACGTAGGGAAACAAAGCACAACGATCTAGCCCACTACGCCACGGCACAGGACATTCCAGCGGCAGCGAAATATCTAAATTATTCTAGCAGTTTATTAATTAGACAAATAACGTAATTCAGAAGATATAACTTTAGTTTTGGTTTTTTATTTATCTGCCATTGTGAATGTCTTATCATTTTCATAGTACATACCCTAATGAATCACCTAATATCAGCATTAAAACAAATCGAAAAGGAAAACAAAGGGGTAAATTCTCCGTTTAACATTTAGGGTAGGTCATAATGCAGGAAAATCGTATTCCAAGAATGACCATTTTTTTTTCTCGAACTTACATATATAGAAAACCCTAACCACTGAAACGAACGGTTAATATGCCTACATAAGGAAAAATGTATTTTCCTTTTTATCATGACACATATTTGTCAAAATAGGTAAACGAGCTTGATTAATATCAAGGGGGTTGAAAATAAACTGAAAAAGAAGTAAAAATATTTTCATGCATTGGAGTGGTTCATTATGTACGCAATTAACGTATTTTACGTGTATGGGATGGCCCATGGGAAACAGTACAATTTAAACTGGCAATCCTGCTGAGATGCAGATGCTCTCGCGCTATCTACCTCATGTAATTGACCCACATAGTACGCAATTCATGGCGCAAGCGCTTTATATCCGTTACCCGCTTCACAGCTCATTCATGAAAAGGCTCAGAATAGACCAAAGGTCGTCCTCTGGTGTGTCATTGGAATCGTCGGGTCCCTTGCTTCATTTCTCCCTTGCTCCCTCCCAGCATCCCTTTCTTCCTTCCCATTCCCCTTTTTCTTGAAAACAGCACTGCATGGCCAGTGACGCGATATGTGGCTACGATATATAATTTCTTTATTCCACAGATGTAAGGAGATAGGCTTCAAAACACGGTATGATTTCGGCAAGATGGGTCTACAGGTCATATTCATATTCGAATTATACTGTGGCGCCACGTTCCACACCAATTACACTCAGGATACGATGATATCCCGTTTCAGGTGAGAACACCTGGTCCTTTAGGTGACTGCACAATACTGATGAGTTGAAAGTCGCAATACCTGAAGAGTCTCAAGCCATTTCTCAAAAAGTGTTTGAGGACTTAATGAGGAGCTTCCGCAAACATCTTCAACAATGCATCGCCCACAATGAATGACATTTGCATGATGAACCCTTTAAGAAACAAGTTTATGTTTGTACGCTGAGAAGCAATCTTGTGTTTCAGTAATAGATATGTAAACAAGCTTCGAGCCAATCCTAAAACTGAAATATTGAAAGGAAGTTAGTTTCTGAGGTTGATGTTCAGGAAGATAATAAACCACAAAACACAATATAGGTCAACATTGCCACTGAAACAAGGAGATATGCATGCATTCTGTTCGCAGTAACAACTGATGGGCCTAAACGAATACCAAGGCAAAGTACCATACCCTAATTCTGGAAGGAAGGAAGGAAGGAAGGAAGGAAGGAAGGAAGGAAGGAAGGAAGGAAGGAAGGAAGGAAGGAAGGAAGGAAGGAAGGAAGAGAGATTACTAACAATGAACACAATTCGCGTATGTTATGACCAATATTTGCACAGACATATACGTTTGAAATCCTTTAAGATGTTTACATTCTATAACAAAAGGAAGTTCTCTGGATATTGTAGCACAGCGGCTATGGCACAAGCTTGTCGGAAGATCGACGCCAGGCAGTCGGAATGTAAAGATAGGTGGTGCGCTAGTCCAGCGTAAACAAATTAAGGGCTGTTGTTGATAACTAGAATCTTCTAGAAATTTCGCTGTCTCGAAATTTCTGGAATGGTGTAGAAAATTTCAGCGGTTACATAAATGAACGCTCGCTCAGTTGAGTAAGTCTGGCGAAGTGAGTAGATGAGTAATTCATTGAATTAGTGTACATGTTTCTGTTGCGATGAAGTGCCGTTATATGAGTTAATTTGTGGTGATTATGGTGGCTTGCAGTTAACTACTGTTACTATTAGGACTTCTAGATATATTGTGTTAGACTTACCAGCGAATGAGCCATCCAGAAGCTGGATCTGACGTATTCCATTACGACGAGAAGAAAGTGAAATGACACTGTTAACTGGAAGTAGTTCGCATTATTGAAGTGAGTGTAAACTAATGAAGTCTCACTGAAAGCTGTATTGGATTATTAAGACCTGGTGAAAAGTGAGTGAAATGAGAATTTGGACACTGGAGAGTCGCAATATATTCTCAATGATGAATTAATCTGAGAGCCCATAGGTTTGGGGAAATATAATCACTTTAAAACAATTAATTATACTTACTTCTTAATTCTCAATTACCTAGTGATATTCAAAAGATACATTAGGTAACACCGAGCGGGATGGCTCAGGCGGTTATATCCCCCGAATTTCATCTCCATTATGCTACCGAAATTATTTATTTAATAAATTAAGAATTTTAATGGATTACATATGAAAATTGGAAATACTCTTTAAATGTAAAACAGGATGTTTGTTGGGTTAGCAGTGCACGAAAGTAATATCCGGGGTCGGTCCATCTGGCAAACACTTGACAAGAGGTGCGGACCCTTCCGTAGTGGCTGGTCACCCAAACAAAAGATACAATGGACCACTTAGAAACAAAAGGAACTTTGGTGTGAATAAGACGGCCTTCGTGAGGGGAAGCTCGGACACAACTGGACGGTTCGTCCAGCAAGGAAGAGGTGGCTCGAGAAAGGATTTGTTGCTACGCAACTAACGAATTACGTGTTATCGGGTAATATGCGGTTCACATACGATAATTTCGCATCGCAATATACATTGGTGTCCCCTGGTCGGTAATTTCGCTATTTACGTCATGATAAAGAGAAGCAGTCATTAAACAAGTCTTAAACTTGGATTCCAGTGTCATCAATGTCATCCTTACTCCTATATATCCACGCACACTCTCTGATAGGACTCTTGCTCGAAACTGAGGCTGCATATTGCTTCAAATTTGCATAACGTTACCGGGAAGAGTGGTGACAATTATCATTTCACATCATCTTCCATCTGGTGATCTCTTTCAGCGTAGAGGTCTCGGCGGTGCATGGCGGGATGATATGATTTGAGTGAATCACTTCCTATTCCGGTAGTGGCCGCACCGTGGTTGAGTGATTAGACCGCTTGACTGTCATCAAGGCGGCCTGAGTTCCATCCCAGGGGACCGCAAAGTGAGATTAGTGGTGGACAAAACGGCGCTGGGGCGGGTTTTCTCCGGGATCTCCAGTTTCCCCCACCATCTCATTCCACCGTTGCTCCATCTTCATCTTAGGTATCATCAGTGTCACTGCCTACGGTGCCGTATGTATAAAAGCGGGCGTTAAACACTACACATTTCATTTTACGATATTTTTCCTTCGGTAGGACGGTTGCCGGTCTCCGAACTGGCTGCTGGTACTACTTCCAAACCACAGTAGGTGAGATGTCCGTTGTCCTGGCCTACCGGGGGAGGTTTCCATCTAAGTAGAAATGTAGGGACCCTGCTCTCAGCACTGTCGTGGCTCCTTGTGACAGCCGACCCTGTATCCTCTCGCGTCATCCTTCCCGGGGATGTTCCACTTGTAGTAATCTTACATTAGGTGAAGTGAGGAACTCCGAAGTTCACAGCTAAGACTACAAATTTTTTCTCATATACTCACTCAGTGAGAGCACAGACAAAGGCAGAGGTTGTATCAAAGAGGACATCTGGCACATTGCTAAACTATCTAGATCTATGTATTGTAGTTAACACCCCCGCCCCGAAAGGAAGAGGTACAGTGAAGGAAACAAAGAAGACTACAGACCATATACACGTAATTTAGTTCCTAAAAGTTCGTCTCAAATCCCGGTTCACTGCTGCTTAAAGAAGGTGATGAATCAATCAACCCTCTAGGGTGCACGGGACTCTAGATATCCTTTCTTTTGAATAAGGATCCGCGCCATCTGCCCGGCACCACCATACGCCATGAAATCTAGAAGCACACCTGGAAGATCAGAAGTATATGGAATTAAAGAGAAATTATGCAAAGAAAATTGTGATAGGTGAGGAACTACGCAAGCATTTGCATATTGATTAGGGACAATCACAAAAATATCAAGGTTGAAATGCGAGGTCGAGGTGAATCAAATCTAATCGAGTCTAATACGTTATTGCGGAGTCATCTCATTAAGTTTAATGGGAACACTCATTTTCATAAGAATAACAGCTTACAAGGGAACTATCACTAAGCTTATACCTGTATTCGCTTGAGAGTTTGATGGCATCATCTCTGCTTTATGTGGGGCCTGTGTACTAAAAATGTGCTGCAGAGTAGAACCACAACGCCCAAAACTGAAGCCAGAAAAGTGCCACATGCGACCACTTGCAAGTAGCTGCTGGACATCCCTCGTGAGCTCTGTGCCGGCGCTCCTTACGTACGCCTGTGTGTAGATCGCTGCCCGCAGGGGTTAACAATCCCTCCCATACAATGCTGTGTTACTATGCCAATATGCTCCTTCGTATTCTGGACTCAATTTCGGGTACTTCCAGCTCTACTCCGCACCTGATTTTCGGCACACAGACCCCACATTAGGGCAGAGATGATGCAATTAAACTTTCAAGTGAATACAGGTATGAGCATAGTGTCAGTTCCCTTGTTAGTACTTCATGTGAGTGTGTACTCATCTCCACATTCATCTTGATCACAAATGTGAGCATATACCGTGTTGACTGCACTCTTACAAAACGTCTTTGTCTGTATGCTGTTGTGTTACTTGACTGAGGCCTATTATGTGTTAAAGGGTTGAGTTTTCATGTTGTTTTGTTGCATTTGGATTTGTTCGAACAATTACCTACGCCGAACTACTCAGAAAAATTTCTCTGGTGCTTAAGGCGTGTAAACACTGATTTAAGGGAAATATAAAGCGCTTCACGGAATAAAACCTAAATTGGAAACACTTGCTAACCACTTATCTCAACATTGGTAACAAAATACTAACGTACATCGTAGGTTTAAGAGTTGCAGCTGAATGTTCAAAAATTG
>CM060948.1:153826850-153984350 GCA_030765055.1 Mantis religiosa | reverse complement strand
ACAGCGTACTGCATGATCGTCTTTCCTGTCACCTCATCTCTCCTACTTTCATTTTCGGCGATTGGCTTATCACTCATCCCGGAATCTCTCTGATCAGAATACGTCTGATCCTCAACCCATTGCCTATGGGCCTCAAGACTGCGCGGTTCAGAAGGCCCTATGTTCTACTTAAGGAAATGCAGAAATTCATTCATTCCTTACCCTTTTGTGGAGATTGGAAGTCCTATAATCACCACGTTAGATTTTCTAAATTCATTACAATTATCTAGAAATTTTTAAAGTATATTTTAATGTTCCAAGTGCATTAGCCTAGATTCGTAGAGTATGTTTATTAAAACATATTTTCTTAATTATTATAGCCTTTGATTTGAAGTTACCCGAAATTAATTTTTAAGGGTAACCTACCGTAATATTAACATCAACTTAAAAACTTAAATTTTTTATTACCATTTAAGACAAGTAGAGATATTGGGTCATCTAAGCGAGAACATATATTCACAGGAAAAGTGTTCACAGTAAAAACACACTCGCATATCTTTGCAAACAACAAAACCATATGTCTTGAGAATACAGACGTTTCCATACTTTACTAGTTATACCATTTGTGGAGAAGAAACTCTTGTAAAAGTTAGGCTAAACTTTATCTCTTATCTCCAAAGTATGTAGAGGTTATGGTGTTTTTCTCTGAAGTGGAACAGTTACTTAATAAATTTGCACAAGGAATAGCAACGTAACTTTGTCAATTTTTGACATACTATAAGTATCTCTAAACCATTTGAAGGAGACAGATATAAGTGAAATGATATACATATCGAACTATGCCTGTCTTTAACGTTCCATTTCTTCCCTTTTTATCTTGCATACATGAAATACACCTAATGTGAAGAAGACCACTGTGATTATTTAGGTGATTTCTCTGCGTTGCCTGCTTGGCGTAGAGTAAGTCCTCGAGGGACGGAAGTTCGCTTTGGCCAAAGAGGTCCCATTAAGCGACATGAGGTCTGTGCAAATCGACCAAACTGCAGCGCAGGACTGTTTCAAAAAGTGGAACAGACGATAGCGGAAGTATGTTACTGCCCAAGAGCTTACTTTGTAGGTGATATTGGGTAAGAGATGATAAAGTTTCTACATAATATGTAAGACTTATTTTCATTTGTACTAATATATCACGTTCTACTGTAACTCTACTTGTGGATTAACTGTGAATGAATGAGTGCAAAGTTAAAGTTACTGAAAGGTGGAAGCTTCACCAAATATGTAAATCTTTACACATTTATGATTTGTTTTTTCATACGTATGCTAAGTCGAAAGGTAGAAACGGGGACTGCAAAATGTTGGCCAATCGGGGAACTTAATGGCGTGCCAGCATGGTGACATGGTAGCTCAATAGCTTAGCGTAGCGGCAGGGTAAGTCCAAGATCTGTGATTAAAATCCCGACTTTTAAATTTAACAGTCTGATTCTACCTTTTAGATAATGAATTATTTTAGTGCCAGATGGTGCATTACTTAGATACGCAAGGACCGGAATTTTCAGGTAGGACTCAATATGAAGCCCTAGTGAGCTAGAATATAAGTTGGCCAAAACAATCAATAATTCCAAAGAAAATGCTGCTATTATGGCACTCATATTATTCGTTTCAAAAACTGAGAAAAAATTAATAGTGGATTAATAGTGTAATTAAAGTAAATCAAAATAAGTTTCCAGAAACGTATCTAGGAATCTAATACCGTGCTGGTTGTAGGTTTCTAGTGCATACTACCCCACTAAATGTATTATAATTATGTATTATATGTACAATATATTATATATGTGTATTATAACGCCTCATTCACATTGGAAAGACAACGTTAACATAATGCAGTATATGTTCGGACGTGAGGTAAGACCATTCACAATGAAGATGTAGCGTTAATATAATGTACATAGTATGTGGCCAGGCAGAAGGTAAGACCATTTACATTGAAACCTAACGTTAACGTAATCAGTAAAGGCCGGTGAAATGTGCGCTCGCATGGGATATAAGTTAGCTGGACACAGAGTTTTAATGACGTCAGATGTACAGCATGGCCGTCAAACATGCAAAGGTCGAAAACAAGGTAACGTAGTACTCTGCGAATTAGTGAAGCATTACGTTGCAAGTGTATGCAGATGAGAGGACAAAATGTAGTATAACGCAACTGTTTTGTTTCCTCTGGCAGCGTAACGGTTTTCATGGTCAGGCTATACGTTCCTGCAGTTGTTTACTTGCGCAACCGATAACAGTACAGTCCATGTGCTGTATACGTATGGAGAAACGCACACGTCTCCGGCCTTTGATAATCAATATACTTCCAGGCATGAGGTACGACCATTCACAAGGGTTAGCAAAATGCAACCTGAGGGGAAATGTACCGAGCAAGTAGTTCTACGCCAGCATGTTACCCTCGCATCGCGATGGGCAATTCGAATCCCGCTAGAAACTACCCCCTTACTGGGTTCATCCGATTTTTCTCCTCTCCCCTAAATGATAAATTGACAAATGACAGGAAGTACCTAAACTTTAACCTGGTGCATTTTGCTCCAAATTTGCTTTCCAACATGACATTTCGTTGCTCGTATCACAAGTGTCTACAGCTTGTGGTGCCAACTCAGCTAAGAACGAGCGTTAAACACAACTAAAAAGAGGCAAGAGTTATGACCATTCACAGTGCAGCCATAGATTTTACGCAAGAGCTTTGCTTTTTATTATTTATTGGAAGCTTTACCACTAATTGAAGGAATTAGCTCTAGCCGGTAGCATTATGGGTGAATTTAACTGCTTTTTCCATATAACGTATTATTCAGCAACTTGATTTATCAAAAAATGCACTTTGCGTAGCAATTTTCATGACAAATTGCTGAAATTTTTACCCAAAGTACTCCAAGAGTGAATTATTAGACTGTTTGAGTCGATTTATATAAACCGGGAAACTATGTAATAATTAAACATTTTCTGGACTCCTTAGCATAATGCCGAAAATAACGGTATAATTCTATGAAATCCTAAAATTAACCTAAGCCTGAAAGGTCTAGTAGTCTACCTGACAGAGTTCGGTGTTACTATTTAAAAGCTACAAACGAAGCGAAAAATAAAATTCATTCTGGATAACAAATAAAGTTACACGAAGTTTTGTGATTTCGCATTAGTTTGAATAACGTTATGGATTCACATAAACTAATGAAGTTATAATGTGAACTAGGCATTTTCATTTTGTATTATAAAATTTTTAACGTCACCTTTCGATCAGCTGACACTAAACTTTGTTCTTACCTATACGCCAAAGTGTCTCATTTCTGAACGCGTTTAACAGTATGTAAATATTTAACTTCCAGCCACTTACTATTGCCATCTATATAAATCACAAATAAATGGGTGAAAAGAAGCACTATTATTCTTTCCTATGTTACTAGCACTCAAAATAACGTTAACTAACATATTGAGAAGCTCTTAATAAGTTGGCGGCAATACACACCGGCCTTTGGTGGTGAAAAATGACATTTTCAGTGTTGATACAGATTAGACAGAAATCAACAAATTTTCCATAGGTATGTCGTTCTAGTCATAACACATCCTTCGATATAAGGTTTCTATACTGTGAATTTCTAGTGTGTAAAAATTCAATATACGTGTTTCATTATAATACCAACAGAAGTCTATGAAACTTCAACCGAGGTTTTCTTGATGAATTTAGAATCAACTAACAGTTTTCCAAATAAAGGTATGCTTGATGTGACCCGAATTTGCTGAAAATTCTGTTATGTTATTTGAAAAAGCAGAATAGCCCCTCCAGCGAGCATTCTCAATTATCACATACGGGATTTTTAGGCAAAAAATAATACTTCCTTTTCCTTGAGTTAAGGATTACTACGGAGGGGATTCGGCACTGCGACCAGTCTTGATCTACTGTACCTATGCTCCCAACTGGGGCATCACCAAGAGGAGGGATGGGGTGAGGGGAGAGAGAGCGCGGCCGTGCCAAGGACCCATAACAGTGCAGAGGGCGGAGTTCCTACATTTTACTTAGATGGAACCTCCCCCGGTGACCAGGACAACGGATATCCCCCCCTACTCTGTTTCGGAAGCGGTCCCAACAGCCGGTTCGGAAACCGGCAACTGACCTACCGGAGGAGGAAGCGGTCCACCCAGAGTATATCATCGTGCCATGCACCGCCGAGACACCCGCCAACACTTCTTGCCCTGAAAGAGACCACCAGGTGAGAGATGATTTGAAATGACATTGAGGTACAGAAAATTTGCAGGATGAATTAACCTAGCCAGCATTCGCATGCGCCCCGTGAAAACCACCGGAAAAAAACCCCTGGGTTAGGTAGGTCGGCCACGGGAATCGAACCTGGGCCTCCTGAATGTGGGCTACAGACGAAACCGCTGAAGCCATCCCGTTTGGTTTGTCCTTGAGATGCTATACGACATCAAAAGTATTTCGAACAATAATAATGAAGTGTAAATCTAGCTTATGAAAAACGAGAGCCTTGAAATTAGTATTTCTGCAGCTACATAGTTCTGCACTTTTTTAACGGAATTGTCTGAATAGACGCTAAACAAATAAACCAGAAGGTATACGGTCATTTATCTTTGTTAAACCGCTAGAGTAGTATATAACAGAATAGAGGAATGGGCTAAATCCTAGGAAAGGGAAATGTAGAACTTATACAGCATATCATCCAAAATTCATTGTTATTCCGGTTGCTGGAAGTAAGCTGTTTTATTATCATGTTTTAAATACAGGCTGAGTAGGAAAGCGTTGTTGGTTGAGCATAACAGGCGGCACCTTTTATTTGGAAATAGCGTGACACACAGTCACATAACTGCGTATTGTCCACTCGATAATCAGACTGACATCGCAACTAAGAAACTGACCACATTCTTATGGCTGGAGTAGATTTCGTTACTACCCCTTTCATCCAATAGAAGCCGGTTTATGTCTAACTTTACGCAGTCAGAAACATCAAAATATCTTCCCCACATGAGGTAAACCTAATGACGAACTGCTTTCACTTAACTGCTGTAAAACCGCCAGTTGCTATAGCGGCCCAATTATAAAATAAACTACACAAGATGCGAGATGGTGGACCTATGGGTCCTAATTCGACTGCTCATAAAGAATCAGTGCCATTTCAACATACTGTATATTAGACAACAATCATACTCATCGTTTTTCTCTCAGTGAGATAAAATAAGTTTTTGAAAACAAATTTAAAGCGGTTTAGTCAGTAGATGTTAAAATATAACTTTGTGCATAATTCAAGCCTGCTTGTTAACACGCATACGCGGATTCTAAAGAAATGAGTTCATTTTCCTTTGATTCAACCACGACATACATAAGTTCAGAACTAAATTATTTTATTCGTTAGTGAAATTATATGTGCTAGAATTATATCAGCGCTCTCTGTGTGCCGGAATTTCATCTCGCAGAAGTTCCTTTACGTCATAATAAATCTAATGACTTGGAACTATTACTTTTAAGCATATTTGAAAACTAGTGGTCTAGGCCGGGTTTAAAACCCGGTACAAGTAGGCTACTGCCTAACAAACTGAGTCGCCCAGGTAGAGCGTATAAGTTTTGCTTAGGAACTTACTTATGGTGAAGTAATGCTGCTTCACACCCAAGAAAACCTGATGTAGATGTCATTAGAAATATACATATTAAAGCTGATATTGCATATTGGTCTTTAAATATATTTTAAAATTCCATATATGGACATATAAAGTACACATGGTCATCTGAAATTCAATGTAAATCAATAACCAAGCAGGCCATGTAGATGATGCAACGAATACTTAGGTTTATTGAAATCCCAAATTCAGAAAATTTCGGAAACTAAATCTACACAAATTGTGACGTCGGACCATTCAAAATTAAGTATTTCGGTAACCTAGCAGCGAAGCAGAGAAAAGAACCAATAATTTTATACTTACATTTCTTTCTTCTTCTTGCTTGTACTCTCGAAGCGTGTAGACGTGTTTGGTAACGGCTCTTGAAACTACAGAAAGTTGGTGGGGCTCACCGTTCATTAACCTTTAGTAAACGATCAAAATATACGCTGAATACGCGACGCGACGAGAAATAAGTGGAAAACCGTTGCATCATTCACAAGGAGGAGAAAATTAAAAGTTAGTAAAGTGCTATACCAGTGAAAAAGTCACATGTGAAGAAAAAGATGTCGAGCAATAAATACAAGTAAAGTGAAACAGTGTTCATAATTTTATCTCATAGTTGCCGATACGCAAAATCCCTTTTGTATCTATACCACGACAGAGAGGTTTCAGTTCGCCGCAGCTACCGGAAGGAAAATTTTACAGAAATCTTCAAGACCATCATCTTCACGGCCTCGAGACAGGAGATTTCATCGCTTTTACATCGAGGTAAGGTTTGGCTTCTCAACGCGTCGCCATACCGAGGGAAACGCGAAACCTTTCGTGCGTATGGGGCGTGGACCTCATGAAAACGAATCCTACTTCAAATATGTCGCAGTATCGTGTGGCATAAATCAACCATCACCCATATAACCACTCCAATATGTTTCAAATTACTCCAAAAAGCGAGGGTTATTAACAAAATATACATGTTTAATAGACTTAGCGGTTGAGATTTTCACCGAAACTGACACAGTTAGATCTTTCATGCTACAAACGTGGAGCCAATATACAGGTAGTCTCAAAATTAGATTAATAGATCTGATAGAAAACTTCATTTTATCCACTTTTTTGTGACGAAAAGATTTTTTTTCTGCTGAGCTTCGTTTAAGCGCTAGATGAGTTAATGTGAAAGCAAATGTTGGAAAGCACGCCCATTGCTATTAATTAAAGAGAACATCGTCGTGTCATATTCTGCCGTATTCTCGCAAAGATAACAGCATTTCTCCTTGGATAGACAAGGACGGCCACGTTTTCTCCGAATTCTGAGAACAATCCTCTAGCAAATACTCTCGCCAAGGCTCAGTAATTACATCTAAGTCAGAGCACTGTGGAAAGAATTCTGCAGGAAATATTGTTGCATCCTTTTCACCTTGAAAATGTCCACCGAATGAGGCCTGAAAACTATCCTCTGCGACAGCAAGTTTGTCAGTGGTATCTGGATAAAATTGAAAACGAATTACTATTTTCATCCCATGCCATGTTCACAGATGAAACAATTTTCACAGGTGAACAGTTATTTAATTGTCAGAATTCATATGTTTCGGCCTTCGAAAATCTCCACGCTTCATTTCAGAGGACACATCAACTGAGATTTGGTATTAATGTGTGGACCGGTATTATGGATAACTTCTTAACAGGGCCATATGTTTTACCTGCCCGACTCAATGCTTACAATTTCGTATTATCTCTGCAACAAGTTTTGCCTGATATAATGGAAACAGTTCCCTTTCAGATCAGACAGGACATATGGTTTCATCTGATGGGACATCAGCTTATTTTAGTGCTGAAGTACTCGTCACCTTACGGCTATCACTGGACAGGCAGAGGCGGACCTATTGCTTGGTCGGGACGCTCCTGTGACCTTACTTCACTTGATGTCTTTGTGAGAGCAAACGAAGACTGTAATGGATGAAACACCTGTTGAATTTGAAGAACATCTTGTAGCACGAATCATCTGCGCGGCTGGCGAAATCAGAGAAATGGATGGTATCTTTGCAAGAGTGGCAGAATATGGTATGCCGATGCACTCTTTGTGTTAATCGCAAGGGCGTCGGTTCCAATACTTGCTTTGACATTAACTCGCCCAACACTAAAACGAAGCACTGCAACAAAAATCTTCCTTAGCAAAAAGTTTTTAAAATAATGTTATATATCAGCCCCAAAGTTTGTCGGTCAAATTTTGGGACACATGTATATACAAAAGATATAAGGGGTATTAGTGCCAAGACTTGAACGGCAGCTTCCTGACGTTACGATAAATAATAATTTGCTGTATGTACCATTTCCCTTATAATGCACGATGGCATGAAAAAAAAATAGAATTTGTCAACAGTTAGACTGCGAATATGGCACTATTCCTTTATCCTCAAGTTGTTGGTACGTTGCCATGGTGGGTCAGTGGTTAAGCAACCGGACGGAGACCGGGAGATCCGTGGTTCAAATCCCGGCTATGGCATTGAATTTTTCAGTCTGACTATATCCATCCAAAGCCCGCATTGTTTACTCGTACTCCATTCATAAAATTAATGAGGGGACGATAACACTATTTATCGATATTCGCTGTCAATACATAAATCGAAATTGTATGCCCAGTTTATTAACAAGTGTAATGACAATAGCGAATTCATTTAATCATCTTCTTATTAGTATTCTTTATGTAGGTATAAATGCATTTAAACAATTTTGGGTTTTCTCGTCATTCTCAGATGTCATGGAATTATGTTTTGAAAGCGAGGGGACACTGGTATAGGTATAGATTTTTCAATAGAAGTTCTCCAAATTTCATTCTGATACATGGCTGTAATATGCTTCTTTACAGTTGTTATACTGCGTGACTACCAAAACGTCGAACTGTTTTTATGTGTATTTAGTGCACTGTCCTGTTATAATTAGTACTCTCTACTTCAAAATAGGTCCACATTTTACTCATACTTTCTACAGCATCACGTTGTAAATTGTTAAAACCAAATACATGTACAAATGAAGTATATGAAGAGGTTATAGTATACCTGTAAATCACACTTATGTCCGTAGTTTGACTTGTGAAAAACAAACCAGGATATGAAGGAATGAAGACATATTTCCGTGTACTGTATTATCTCACGCCCTTTAGTTATATTGTGTTTCCGCTTTGTTCATAGATTTTGGTCTACAATGTATGTAAATGTAATGGACGGGAGTCAGGTTATTGCAAAAACGTGATTTAGTGTGCCAGCTAAATCACCTTCATTCAAAATTTGGTTAACATTTTATGTACATAGAAAACACAGTCAGGTTCAATCAAGAACCATCCTCCAGTAACTCTTTGGGATACATGCGAGATAGTAACCTCTTTCTTTCCTTATGCAGCATCACGTTAAACGCAGCAGCTGTCAATACTTCAAAATTTAAAAGTATTGAACCATTATCTCGAAGTATCAAATATACTCCGATACAACCGAATTCGAGAGTATCGATGTATCGATGGCATCGAGGTACCCGCCCTACGTAAAACATTTGCTGCAACGAAACAAGGCTTTAGTGGTGTTAAGCTGTCCATACTGGATTGAAAGTTACTTATTTTCTGCGAAATGCTTACAGATGGATACAAAACGTTGAACATCGTTTTCCTCCTTTCAAGGGTTTTTCTTTGGAATTCAAAGGTGATCGTATATGTATTTTTAATCTTATAGAGAACCCACGAGGATATTGTGACTTTGTGGATTCGTAGAATTAAAAGTATAGTTTGCAGAAATTCAAAATTCTCTTTATTTCAAGCAAAAATATGTTTTGTTCACCCCTTACAGGTTCTAAAATTGACGTGACACACACGTAAGCAATCTGCAAGGTCTCTCGAGGCTTCGCCACACGTAAACAAATAAAAGAATTCACTTGCGGTACACTTCAAACAGCTGCAAACACACAATTAACAGCTGCTCAACTCGCAACTCCATTAACAACTGCGGTACAGTTCACATGTCCGCACAACTCACACACTACACAACTGCAACTGTCCCGCGACTCAACTCTTTACCCGCTTTTATATCTCCAGTCCTTTTATAGAATTTAGTGGAGCGATCGGTAACAATTAGGATGGCAGTGGGAAATTCCAGACTATCTGTCTCTTTCTCTCCCCGTTTCTCTCTCTCTCGGCAAGCGTTCA
The DNA here is from genome assembly GCA_030765055.1 of Mantis religiosa. Taxonomy (NCBI): domain Eukaryota; kingdom Metazoa; phylum Arthropoda; class Insecta; order Mantodea; family Mantidae; genus Mantis; species Mantis religiosa. The sequence goes on along the minus strand of CM060948.1, from coordinate 153,974,530 downwards.
GCACATTCGTAGCTCTCTGTCTCTTTCTTTCGCACGCGCCCGGCAGCAGCACAAAGATGCCTCGGCGACAATATGGAAAATTATCAAATTACTTCATGAAGCTCTTTAAGGGTATTTCCTGTTATCTGATTGAATTTCTCAAGAGTTTAGCAATATTACTTTAAACTATTGGTTTCATTAGTTTCTAATCATCCGGTGAATATAGAATGCAGTCTGGCCTATGTTGACTTGATCTCTAACAAAGTGAAGTCCGCCTCGGTAGCGTGGTGGTAGCATGTCTGCCTCACGTTCAAGAGGTCCCGAGTTCGAATCTCGGCAGGGTGAGTTTTCTGGATAAGGTTTTTCCGGGGTTTTCCCTTATCCTGAATGACGAATGTCGGGTAACTCTAAGCTCTATGGACCCCGGGCTCATTCGAGCATCATTTCACCCATTCCATTCATCGTCCGATATGACTGAACTTTGGAGGACGTAAATTACAACAACAACAAAAAAGTGAAGAAGTGAATAAAGTGAAGACTTGTGAAACTAGTCCCGTCTACCTGCCTGCTGTCTACATGAATATATGGCAACTTTGTTTTTGCGTATATTAATTATGATTATTGAAAGTAGGTACAAAAATAAAATGTAGAACCGCTTTGGAAATAAAATCTGCTACACATTAAACTGTTCTTGTATTTTGACACCTTTTTACACGTTTTTATTTCATGCTTGTACTCTCATTGATCCGTTGTTGTCGTAGATAGGAATATTGTAAGTTTACGTTATAAGTACTTAGCACTTGGTGGGTAGAAAGTGTTGTGAAGAGAAATCTATGTACAGAGTTAGATCTTCTGAATAATTTCACATCAAGTGTATAAATCTCTCCCTTCTCCGTGGAACTACTAAAGCTTCTGTGTCTCTGGTTTACCTGTACTGGCATACAATCTGCTTGATAAGATGTGGTGTGCTTAGGTTACGTCAATAGAGCATAGCGATCATCTAATATCAAAGCACCACTACCCTACTTTGAAACGCATGTCTGTTTACACTGACTTGCCTCTACCATAAACACTGAGATGATATTGATATTTGGCGAAGCTATAATTGGGATAGCTGATCTTCTCTTGTTAAAAGCTTTAATTATATATAATTCCTTAAATTCTCAAAGGCTCAAGAAGCAAGCATTTTAACCAGAACATCAAAAGTAGCTCTGGTGCCCCAAGGATATACTTAATCAAGTTCATAAGACTGTATGAAGAAGTAAGAGAGTTATGTGCTTCAAAAGAATGAGGCTCCTGCATACTAAGAAACAGCTATGACTTCTGAGCCGTCTCTCGAGTGACCATACTTTCTGATCATTCCGCTAAGACGCCTTTACCACTTGCTATTCTGTAAGAAGTACTGGACAATTCTTTTAAGATGTGTCATTGGATACTTTTTGACAAAGTGGTTCCAGCATAGTGACGATCACTTCATTTTAAACCTGAGCTGGTGTTCGTTTTAAGCGAGAGTGGTTATGCCAAGGTTGCCGAATTTTGTGTTCATTACGATGACGTTGTTTAAATTCAGTGGACGTTCACTATTGGGGATGTAATGTGGCATCGTCTTGTTTTCATAGTACAGAGCTATAGAACGAAAGGCAGAAGACCCCAGTTAAATTCCTGGCTATGACGTTGAATTATTCGGTGTAATTCTACTTTTCTAAAGTTAGCCTCACAGGGTTTATGCGACAGAATGGTTAATAATCGTAAGGAGGTATAGGAATTCTGAGCATTTTTGCTTTTTACTGCAGGAATCTAATTCATAATGTAAAGTGTAAGCTACACTAAGTCATTAAAGGTATAGTATGAACGATGCATTCGTTCGTTATTTTTAAACTTTGTGTGTAAACTGATCTGCATCACTATCAGTCAGAGAATCAGATTATACCAGGGATGGGTGTTGAATGTTTTTGCACGGATTATACAAACTGCATCGCATCTTCACTCTTTATTCGTAGTTTATTCCATTTTTCTTCCATAACTATGTCAAAGCTTCATACAATATTAAAATATCTATAAAATTGGGTTTATTTCTTAGACTACTTTCAAAAATATTAGAAAGGGTGTTTGATGAATGGGAAGTAATCAGATTGGCTTATACCACTAAGCATACCCGGATTTGTTTTAAAGCCTTTTGCCATGTGTAGATTTTCGGTTCCGTTAGGCATCACCCTCATAAAACGTCATCTATTCCGCGAAAAAGAAAATGAATGACACCAATTAAGCTTGTATTAAAATACGGGTGCACATGTCTAAAAGTATCACGGTCCATCTTTGTCCACTGTCTGATGGTTTGGATGTCCATATCCGGTGAGGAAAATTGGCATTTTCGTCAATATAATTTATAATATGACTTGATAACGTGATATAGTACTTACACAACTTTTCATCAAATGTACGAAAATAGGGAACGGTGTTCTTTATAAAGTATACTTTAGGTTGTATAGTGCAGTGTCGATTATAAGCCTTCAATGAAATTTAGAAGTTCCCTACTTTGCAGTTAATTTCAAGACAGCAATATTAAAATTATCATGAATATAAAAACATATAACCACGACCATAAGCCAATGACGACAGTTAAAGCGCGGTGTCGTGATCAGTGTGCATACGCTGCAGACATACAAAGAACAGAGAATATTTGTTATCTATAGGTCACAGCGTAAATTCTTTGATGCTAGAAAATTCATCAAGTCGGCATTACACACCAAAATTACAAGAGAAAGAATTATATTTGTCAGAGGACAATCGAATGACTCGATATCAACTTTTAGTAGTAGTTTGCAGTTTAGTATCATTTTGCTCATAGTCAAACTCAAATATTTTTTCCCCCAAAACTTCTGGCCTTAGTCATTAATACTTTTGTAGCTACTGTATGTTGAGTCCAACGAATCAAAGTTTGTAGTTCCCACCTCCTTCTTAGCTCTTCCGAAATGGAAGGTTAACATAGTTCAAACATAATAAATCTGGGATTGTATTAATTCATCTGTTTCATAAAATTGCATGCTTTCTCTGAGTGTGGTTTTAAGAAATACCAGATTTCTGTATCCTCCCGCAAAAATCTAAAGAACAGAGCGATAGAATCCGATATATGCTAGTCCGAAAACTGTGCAGCGCTTATCGAACCGACACAATGGCAGGATACATGGGACGGCTGGCAAGCTTTTGAGCACCGGATACCTACAGTCGATTATACGCCCTAGTTTCCAAGCACTGTATGCCACTAATTTTGGTTCAGGGTAAAAGCGCAACTTTCTTGGTAATCGATGTTGAAAGGGAGCTCCCTGGCTTTTGTTTTCGAGAAAGGATTCAAATATGCCTCGATGACGGTGCTAAAGTTAACTCGCAATGTTGTGTTGTTCTCTGTTGTTCCTGTATAAGTACTTAAAGATTTGATTTCTGGATTCGCTTCCAAGGAAAAATGGCTCATCCGTTCACCTTAGAGACCTCATCAAAATGTGTTTAGAAAGCTTGCAAAATTGAGAACTAATTTTATTTGGAAGGTTGGATGCACATGGATATACGGTTCCGGATTACTCCTATAGCTTATGCACGATGAGCAAGCGGTCCCAAAATACAAAATTAGGACTTTGTCCTCCAATGTTACAGATAATTCCATACAAAAGATCGTTTCTATATTCCATAGAGTATTTCCCAAGGAGTAACTACGGTAATATTTCCTTCATACTTGTGTTAGGCGCTTTTACAAAATCTGTTTGACTCATCCTCGTGCCAGATACAAATTCTCAGCACAAAATTGAAACTTTACAGAAGCAAATAACAAAGTTGAAAATTAGGGTGACAAAGGAAATTGTTATATTAGTGTACCTTATTTAGAGGCTCAGAATTAGAAAACTTTTGCTTTAGTTAAGGGATTGTGCATATTGTCAATTTGCGTTTCTTATTTGAGAATTTCTCTAAATGAGAGAGTGAATAAAAAGCTTGTACTGGCAATGACTGCTTCTCATTATTTGGACCCTTATCATGCGCTAAGGATTTATATAGGCTTCAATTTCCATTTAATAGCTCCAAGTATGTTTCCATTTCCCTTGGTTAATTACTCCTGTGTCTCTAATAATCATGCCTGTAAACCGCATTGGATTAGAAGATAATGATCTACCAGAACAACAATGAATCCTATGGAGAAACATGTGATAAGAGAATAAATATCTGGTGAAAGGAGAGGAAATAATGCTTCCACCTATTCATATTAAATTGGAAGTCATGCAACAATGCCTAAATATGGTGATTGGTTTAAGTACAATATATAAGTTTCACATTTTCAGTTTTGTATGAGGCTAACACAAAGAAGGAATATTTGTTAGATGAAAGATGAAGTATTTGAAAATATACTAAAACAAGAAAAACGACTGGCTTGGACAGGATTTAAAATATAGGTGACAACCTCTTAGGGAAGAGGAAGTACCCAGATTTCAAAGCCATAGTGGAAAATATGTTGATAGCTTTGAAACATTTAGGATTTAATATGTCTTCCAAGACAATCTTTGAGATTTTAGCGAAGAACGTGGAGAAAAGGCTTATCAAGGCAGGTGTGAGAAGTTGATGGCTAAGTATTGTGGGACTCAAATTGCGATTAGGTTCTATAAACAATTACGTGATGGTTGAGTATTTTTATTACATACATCTGTAGGGTTACTTGTGTAGCTGTAGGTGTGTCTTGATTAATATATACAAACATCTTAATATTGCATAAATAGAATAAATCATCCTTTCAGTTCAAGTCTAGAACATAAGCTTAATTTAGGAACCCCGTGCTCGTTTAAAAGTGCTGAGTGATGTCGCATGTTACTACTGAGACTACCTCAGAAATAGGTTATTTTACGCATCTTCTATTTGAATTGAACATCTAATTTGTAAGAAAGCTGTGACTTTTTCGAATATGACTGCTCCAAGAACAACATTCCATTATACGTTTTGTTTATAATACTTCTATGAAACACATATTAAGTTCCCTCCCACGGGATATATTCTGGTTGTATATAAGTTTCATAATGCCTAGGAAAGTCGTGGGATTTTAGCAAATGGTTTTTTTTTTCCTTAGGTTCCTTACATACTTAATTGGAGAATTCTGGAAATGCATTGTATTGCTCGCCGAGAAGACCATGCGATATTTTGCGTGCACGTGAGACTGTTTCCAGTTTGTGAACTACAAGCGTGGTTGAGAGATGATGTACTACTACCAGCACCAAGGAAATGCTGAGGTCGGAGTGCCAGCGGCTCAATACATCCGTTCATTCAAAGCCCTTAGCTACAGAGCTCTGTCTGCCCCGAAACTTTCTTCATTATTTTGGAAGTTATACGTGCGTAATTGGAGGAAGGGTGGTAGATCAGTTTGTTGAGCTTTTGACCGCATGCTAGAAATTCTCGTTCTTGGTCTCCAAACTTCTGCATTTCGAGCTGGAAACTAAAATGAGTACCACTGCTAATTCTAAAGTATAAGTAAGTATAATTTAGGAAATAACCCTTAAATAACTTAATGAGACGCAGCTTAGATCACAATGGATATGCTATCAGTAGTTTAATAACGGTAAAGTATGTATATTAATGTGGACAAGTCGTCTCCTACACAGTGAACTCTATGCAATAAAGCTGATCCTCTTCTTCCAACGTATTACCGCTAATATCTAGAGAGATATAACTATTATTTAGACATTGTCTAACCCCTGTTTCTTTTAACCTTCCTCAGCTGACGTGCGTTCTTCCGCGTCATGCATCCATCCCGTTTCCCGGTATTGGCTAATGGACACTTTAGACTGATGACAAACTATTATATGTTTCAAATAGGAAGAGTTCTCGGCTGTAGCGAATCAGATGCGATAGAGCCGTCAGCGTTGCCACCTCGTTATCCAGACTCTTTTAATATTTCTCTCTCTCTCTCTCTCTCTCTCTCTCTCTCTCTCTCTCTCTCTCTCTCTCTCTCTCTCTCTCTCTCTCGCACACTTGCGAGTGTTCTTGGCGCTAACGCAAAACTGAATTTTCCAAAGTTTTATAATAATGCAGCTGTAGAAAACAAAATTACAATATGGATATTAGTATATTATGCAAATGGTTGAAATATTTAATTTAAAATTAATTATAGTTTATTAATTCTAATCCAATGGAAATACCAGCGGTGCATCCGTATAGCTGTGAATGTTACGTTAAGAGATAATTCGTCATTGTAATTGTCTTCATCGTCTTGAGTATTGCAAATTTATGATGATAGGTTCCAAAATCTCATTACGTTCTATTTATTTCCAAAAGTCATCTTCTTGTAGTTTATCTGATGTCTCACGCAGTTTTCCCAGTCTTGTTGTGTTCCTTGTTAATTTTTGTGAATAAGTCGTTCAACGTCAGTCAGTTTAAAAATATTATTCCTATTTGCAACATAATTTGAGCCCACATTAACTCAATTGGATTGTTCTGGCAGTAGTAAAGGGGAAGGTGGATTGTAACTCATTGATCCAGCTGAAACGCATTTTCATGGAAGAGTAACTAAATAATACTGCTTTCAACTCTAGAGTAAATAGAGATTACGAACCATTCATGAACAAAGATATACTGTGACCGGACACTTTCTGCCAGATCAGCAGGAAGTATTGGTTTCCTCTCATCGAATTTAACAAACACCTTGGCTTATTCAAAGTACATATTTCTTTTACCACGTCATGTCAAATGTTTACGCTTCAGTTCTGAGTAATTTCAAATATACGTTCACGCATACATGCCAACCAATAATGATGTTCATTACAGTGCTTACGTCGCAAAGCATTGTTATAATATAACGGTATCTAGTTTATTTATTTGTATTAGGAAGACTATTTGAGCTAAAATTAAGGGGGTTTTACGATTATGTTAAATGCATTACTCTCTCCTTCCTCATGGATCAGATTTTGAAAAAACTGAATTTTTATCTCAGCGTGAATAGTATTTATTTTAGATTGATTACTTTGGAGCTCGTCACACACCACATAGAGGGAATGCGATACGACAACACCGCAGTACTCCGATTGGTTGCTCGCCTGGTAGCGCTCAAGGACAAACATCATCTCATCTGAAACACATAATAGCACTGTTCATTGCTTGGCAAGGCGATACAAGTGATACAACCACTCTATCATGACAGATGTACGCACTGTTGCCATCCTAAGAAGCTTGTTCATAACAAATTACAAATGTTTCCTCATATTAACTCCGTTACACAAAGTTTTTAATTAATATGATAATGTATACCTGACAATTAATTGAGAATATATTAAGTTAAATGATCATGTTAAATAAGGGTTTATTCTGTATTGCAGAATAATCTATTTCATGACAACAGCCAGTGACGGGTGACTAGTCATGTGACATTTAAGTGATAAGTGGAAAAGCTATACTGGAACAGACACTAGTTCATGTAGATATTAATTTACATTTTATCATTATTATATCATTAGGCAAGTTTCCACAGGTAAATTTCATCTAGGAGTATTTCTGGAGCTTTTCCCTTCTTCCATTCATTTATCTAAGTCATACTAGTGACTTTACTTTTGGAACAATTGCTAAAGGCAGTTGTGTTCACTTGTTGACTTTTTATTCCGATTTTTGTATTGTTCTTAAATTCACATTTACATTCGCATTCTCTTTCATATTTACAGACTAGAGCAAATAGTGATAACCCTGGCTAAAGAAAATTCCGAATCTCCAGCTGGGAATCAAATCAAAGTCCTCTGGATTTGGAGACTAGCGTGATATACACCAGACCACAGAGCAACACACTGGAATTCCACTCAAGAATTTGTGGTAACTATTTTTCCTTTTGGCGAAGTGTTTAACAGAAACTACCCCTCTGAACATGTGATAGAATTTATGTAAAACCTGTTCCTAAGACAATTAGAATAAATTGATATAGGAGGGACATTTAAGAAGAGACTAAACGGCAAAAGCTGAGAAAAAAGATACACTTAGTTTTTCCTCCGGTATTATAAATCAGAGCCTCCTTTCTAATGTTGTGTATGTTTCGTTACATTAAGCAAACAACATATTTTGTATATATATTTAAAAATCTTACTTCATAAAACATTTTGAATTGTGAATTCCTTACCACTTCACGGGAAAAAAGAAAATCGTAACTAATATACCATTTAAATAGAGAAGGAAATGTTGCCCACCTTTAAGGAAAGAAGTTTCTTTGGAAATTTAAGCTAGCGTTAAGTATTTCAACTTCTGTGTGCTCAAGAAAAGGGATTTATGTCTCTGGAAATATATGCGAATTTATTTCCTCCGATGTTTGCTTTGAGCAGCGTGTTGCCTGAATGTTTTATGGTACAAATAATCCGTTTTCACAGAAACTATTGACGTCAGCTAAATTAAATTTTCAGATGATAAAAAAATAAATAAATAAATAAAAGCAGACAGTGCTGTTTTGGAACTACTTTGTTGCTAGTAAGGCAGTTTGACAGTTACAAGAAAAGTGTGCTGAAAATTTGTAATCAAACGATGCAACAAAGGATGAAACATCCTATTTCCTTTAATAAGCTAACTTATCGAGTATTACTGAACCAGTTGATCTGAAATGAAATTAAATGTGTAGGGTTTAACGCCCGATTTTATTACATAGGGCACCGCAGTCGGTGACACTGATGATATATGAGATGAAGATGCAGCGCGGTTGGAATGAGATGGCGAAGGAACCGGAGATCCCAGAGAAAACTCGCCCCTCTGCCGTGTTGTCCGCAACAAATCTCATTTTGCGGTCGCCACCTTGGTGAGAGGCGAGCGGTCTAGCCACTAAAGTTAACCTGAGTACAAACAGTTAGTCCCGAAGAAGTTTCAATGTGATATCCCAAATAGTTTCTGGGATAGTGCTTTTGAAATCGGTATATTTAACATTGGAGCGATAAAACATCTGATCTTCCATTATAGCATGCTATACAAACTGCATAAGAGCGAACTCAATAGGATGTAGATTACTACTCTAGGGGTACGGAACTTGAAATTAACGTGCTGATAGTAGTATATGCAAAACATTTTATAACCAATTATTCATTTTAAAACGTTACAGCTCAATATAATTTGAAATTCATTCAAAAGGAGTTGTTTCGGACAAAAAGGGAAACATGCCTTTTGAAAATCAAAATTATATGTTTTTATTTACTCCTTTCATAGCCACAACTTACGCTTATGATCCGCTGCTAGAATCCAATCCCTGACCGAGTAACAGATGCTCACTTGCTTGTAAATGAAAAGGGACCGTTGTCAAATTGTAGTTATATATTGAGATTGAATGTTCTTTTAAATTTTCTTTTAGTAAAAATAGGTTGAAAGTAAAACTACCTGGTTTCAGCTTCCTCTCCCATATTCCCAAGTTTAAAAATAACAAATTATTCACAAATGAATGGGTTAGTCAACATATGCTGGTGTTTTGCGCACAAAAATAAATCGAGCAGCCTCTGTGGCTTTGGCACCTCGATAAGTGCAAAAAGCAGAAGGTGTGGAAGAGTTTTTGTTGTCTACTCGATGCTCCATATTATTTATCTGTAAGTAATAACCACTACATACGCATGCAAAAATTAAATACACTATTTTGTGGAACACATGCTTCTCTATCGAATATCATAAAACCCACTATCAAATATTTTTACTTTTCACGTAACACTTTCACTTAAAGAGAAAGTCTCAGAACTTATGGACCAACCCGTTATATTGATTCAAAAATAGTACCTGATTCCTCGAATACATCGGTGCTTTAGTTTTAAACGAGAAAGCTAATATGTGAAATTTTCATGTCCCCATTTTTTCTTGAAGGCACCCATCACTGGAGAAAACCTCGGTACCGTCTGCTCACCACAACGTGTGTCGTAATCACTTTGCTGGCCGCATGATGTTCATGCTCGTCTTCCAAATATGATAAGGATGCTGGGTTCAAGCAAAATACACAGTGTTGTCACATGACTCACCCATGCATAATATCTATCACTGCAGTTACTGAAACGAGCATTAGAACTGACAGCATGTGTGACTCATATTCGTAGTGAACAGATCCACTACTTGAGCAGATCAACAGTTCAAATCCCTCTCCCTCTTCATCATTCCTGTGTTGGGCAGATAGTAGTAGGTTATCTTCTGTGCGGACTTACGCAGAGATAATGCTAAGGTCGGCGGGTAAAAGTTTGTTATCTCGTCCAAGGAAAATTGGTTTAAAGCGCCAGATATACCTAAATCAACCGTTAGAATTTAAAAGTTTATATACTATTTCCTCCGTAAAATATGGGACCTATTGGTGATAAATCGAGATACGGATGTTTTTAAAAAGTATTTTTGCTATAAAACTAGCAGCTCAATCTGTGAAATCAAGACAATAATTCATCCCTTGCGAGATCTCTTTATAAATAATGTTACTACCAACGAACTGAAAGTATTATGCCAATCATTAGTTGTAAAATTTAATACAAGAAAAATAATTATACAAGTTATCTATGAAAAATGTAATCAATATTCGAACGTAACATTTTGGTTACCCATCTGGAGTGTCTAGCTAATGTTTACAAGTACATTTCTTTTTATTTGTTTGGAGCGAAGGAATTGCAAAATTTATACAAGGATTTCTAAAGACATCTGTTTCTGATGAAGTAAAGTTTTGTGCTATTCACAAAGCTGGTAGAGTGAAATTTATTCACGGGAATAAGAATGAAAATAAGTATTCTGGCAGAAATATACGAAATGAATTTGAATGATATCTTATTTGCGAATTACTCTTACGTCATGTAAGTAAAAAGCAATATTACCAATAATGTAGAACAGATTGAAATATAATCTCTGTGTAAGTGAGTAATAAGGGTGACCACGAAGACACATCTATGGCTTGAAAATTATTTAAGGCCTAACAATATCAGCACATGACGCTAATTCTTTTTTATTTACTTAGCGCAAATCAAAATACCCGCTTACATTATTGAGTTATGTATCCTCTTCGGTTCTCTATCGTAGTACTCTCCATCTAACCATAAAATATCACATGAAATATTATATATCAACTTAATTGTTAACACGGATATGAGCAAAGCAATGTAGGAGCAACAACTTAAATATTCATAACCAAAGAATCTATCTGAAGCATTTTGATTGTAAATATTTATTATAAAATAGGTATTATACCTAGTGTCCAAAAGTTAAACACAATTCAATGATTTTATTACCAATCTATCACAACTTTTAAAAAGTTAAGCATAATACAATCTGCTGTTACCAATGCAATAAACCATGATCTGGAATGCAATAGAGTGAGAAATAGTAGACAATTCTGACCTCAGGACACTTTCTTACGCAAGCACAAAATCTTATGTACATTTCCACAATGACAACGATGGGGCTGAGCGGTTAACATAGGGTGTGGTGACCCCTCATGGTTCCACAGACCTCGCAACACTGTGACATACTCTCTATAAAGTGGTGCAAGAGCTCTGCAGGCAGCAGTTCCGATTCCTCAGAGGGGGGGGGGGGGGGGCATGTTGGGGTTCTAGAAGTATCCTCAGTGGGGGCTGGTAGGCTGAAAATCGTCTTCCTTATGCATCTCAGGCATGCTCTATGGGACTCATATCCGAGAATATCGCTGTCCAGTCCATGCAATGGATATCTTCCCTTCACCAAGTGGGCTCTATGCAGACGTACATTATCGTCGATTAAGATGAAGTGTGGATCAACTGAACCTCTAAAAAGTGGCACATGTGGTTCCAGAACCTCCTCTATGTTCCTCAGGGTATTCACAGTACCACATCAATGCGCAGATCTGTATGTCTATTAAAGATCATGCTTAACCAAACGAGTACGCCACCACCACAATATGTGCATGTTTCCAGATGATGGTGGGATGAAACCGGGTCCCCCGTTCTCTCCAGATTATTGTGCGGTGAGCATCATTGTTCAAACTAAATCTGGAGTCATCTGTAAACAGTACATTCCTCCATTCATTCAAGGTCCAATGTTAACGTTGCTGACTCCATTGTAAACCAGACGGTATGTGTATTCGAGTGAGTGGGGCATACACTGCTGGACGTCTGGCATAGAGGCTGACTGCCCTGAGCCTCCGTTATGCAGTTTACTTCAAAACTCGAACGCCTGAGACGTTGTAATCTCAGAGACAGTTGTCTTGCAGGCATCCTCCGATGTTATTGTGCTATTATGGTCAAATATCGGTCCTGTTGTGGCGTTGTGATCCGTAGGCAACCATGTACGGTGATCCGAAGTGCATTTGTTTCTTGAAACCATCGTCAAAGCCTGGAAATGACATTTCTTGGCACATTCAGGGCCCGGGAGACTGCCTTTAGACGTCCTATAATTCTACCCTAAAAACAGGGACCATTTGACGTATTTGTGGCATTTTGTGGCCTTGTAGACATATTGCGAAATAACTACTCTCTGTTCACAATGGGAGAAAAATAACCAATGACCTACGCACCGGGTCTCACACTCAGGTACTGGTTTGCTGCTTTGTCTTTGCTTAGCTTTGAAGAGTGAATCTGTTTACTTACCAGATACCACCAGTTAGGAGAGGAACACACTGTAATAACATTTAAAGGCGCTCGCTCACATTTTCCTTTCCAGATTTTTGTATTACGAATTATGCTTAACTTTTAGACACTCGTGGAAAACTCAATAGAACGCAACGTATTTCCTTTATTTACTTCTTACTTCATTATAAAACTGTCTTTGAACATGATTTCCCACAGGCCATTCTCGACTGCTTAAATGTTTTCCCTCAGTCATCTCATTCATTTCTAAGTGAAAAGAAAAGGTGACACACACGCTTGCATTCACACTCCTCTAAGGTGGAAAGATAGATTGAGATTCATGCAAGGATATTAGGGTACACTTTGGTAGCGTAGATGGTAGCGTGTCTGCCTCACGTTCAAGAGGTCCCGAGTTCGTATCTCGGTCAGGGTGTGTTATCTGGATAAGTCTTTTCCGGGGGTTTCCCTTATCCTGAAAGACGAATGTCAGGTAACTCTAAGCTCCGTGGACCCCGGACTCATTTGAGTACCATTTCACCCATTTTATTCATCGTCCGATATGACTTAGCGTTGGAGGACGTAAATTACACAAAGGGATATTAGGGAAGACGTGTAGTTTGTGAGGGAGAAAAACATTGACTTAAATGGAAATTCATGTTTTACATGAGGGACACGAAATCATTGCTTTAGCTTATTGTTAAATCCAGTTGTCATATAAGCTCCCTAAAGCACCTATTTACATTTTATACATAAAGCAAATACTTTTTAGTTGTTGGGTTGTTCTTAGCATTAATTTTTTTTCAATAAATTTAAAAATATTAGAACAATAGTTTGCTGTTAGTGTTATGTGATGGATTTCTTGCTAGAATTTGTATCATACAATTTGAACTAACTAAATTATTGTTTATAATTCTTCTATTTTCAGGATTTTGGATAGTAGTAGGTAAGGAATTACATTTTGAGCACAGGATCATAACCGAAATCTTGTGTTAGGTAAATGAAAATGCCTTTTAATGTTAGCAAACCAAGAGCGTCACGTTAAGGAATGGTACATGCTTCTTATTTAGCATTATTTGCCTTTATGTTTGGAAACATAAACCACAGTGCAAGATAAGATTATATTGGATAGTTAGTATTAACTGTACTAACAAGTGTACAGGATTATAGCAATTAAGAACGACCCCTTTTGCCGAAGGTAAAAATTAACAGGCAAAGTAAGAATAGTGACGAAAAGAATAGCAGAGGTGAAATTTAATACAGGAGAAGCTACTGAAGCTAAAAGGCTTTAACGGTATGACCACAAGAGAAAGATATCCGAATAGAGGCATTTTCAAAGGATTCGAAAATGGCAGGCAGCATCACAGAATAAAGGAAGGACTTTCACTTTCATGATAAGGAAACACAAAAGGAGAGGGAAGAATGACTTCGTGACTACTGGGGGAAGAGTGAGAGCCAGTGAGAGAAGAGAGATGTGGGTGGAAGATAGGGTGGTATACTCAACTCGCTCTGTAACTTGGAAAGAAAAAACAACAGTAACAATAAAAATACATTTGGTTAATGGTGCTTTGCGATCAACAACTTTTAAAAAGCTTGTCTTATACATGAGTAATATGGACAGTGAAAACACCTTCTTACTCATCTGTATTAGTATTTTAATAGAATATTTTGACAATTCTTTCACCATTAAAAACCAGCGTTATTCTCTACGACCATGGTCTATAGCACATATTCAAAAAGTTTAATCCTTGGGAGACTTCGGTGGTTTTCATACACATATGTGCTGATTTTAATCATATTTTTATGTTTATGAGACAGTATGATGAATATAACCAGAGAACGGAGGGGAGACCTCACACTTCGGATCAACACAGTTAGTTTGTAATAATTACTAGGAGAAGGAACAAACAAGGGGAAGGAAATGCCGGAGGCTATAGACAGCAGGTAAGTCATCCCACAGAGATGGCTAAAGTTACTTAATAATTTCAAGCTTGGTTACCCGGTAACACCAGCGATCGGCTTAAAGAGGGCCTCCCCCTGACGGAAATGAGGTGAAGGAAATGTGTGATAGAAAATAAGTCACCTCTGTATCCCTCCATCCAGCCAGGGAAACATTGAGAATCCCCCTGGTGAGTGTGGCAGATGCAAGGAATCAAACCCAGGACGTCCTGAATGTGAGCCTCGCACGTTACTGCGGAAGCGTCCAGCTTAATTTGATTGTGGGTATCGTTTAATGCTGTAGGCACTGTATATAAACGTATCAAATTTGTGAAGAATTTAAGCTGAAATGGGCAAATAAGACTACATAAAGTCTTTCAAAATTGATTTGAGGTTGCATAGGACGAAATAATAATAATAATAATAATAATAATAATAATAATAATAATAATAATAATAATAATAATAATAATAATAATAATAATAATAATAATAATAATAATAATAATAATAATAATAATAATACTAATAATACTAATAATAATGATGATGATGATGATGATGATGATGATGATAATGATGATGATAATGATGATGATAATGATGATGATAATGATGATGATAATGATCATGATAATAATGATAATAATGATAATAATGATAATAATGATAATAATGATAATAATGATAATAATGATAATAATGATAATAATGATAATAATGATAATAATGATAATAATGATAATAATGATAATAATGATAATAATGATAATAATGATAATAATGATAATAATGATAATAATGATAATAATGATAATAATGATAATAATGATAATAATGATAATGATAATGATAATGATAATAATGATAATGATAATGATGATAATGATAATGATAATAATGATAATGATAATAATAATAATGATAATAATAATAATAATAATAATAATAATAATAATAATAATAATAATAATAATAATAATAATAATAATAATAATAATAATAATAATAATAATAATAATAATAATAATAATAATAATAATAATAATAATAATAATAATAATAATAATAATAATAATAATAATAATAATAATAATAATAATAATAATAATAATAATAATAATAATAATAATAATAATAATAATAATAATAATAATAATAATAATAATAATAATAATAATAATAATAATAATAATAATAATAATAATAATAATAATAATAATAATAATAATAATAATAATAATAATAATAATAATAATAATAATAATAATAATAATAATAATAATAATAATAATAATAATAATAATAATAATAATAATAATAATAATAATAATAATAATAATAATAATAATAATAATAATAATAATAATAATAATAATAATAATAATAATAATAATAATAATAATAATAATAATAATAATAATAATAATAATAATAATAATAATAATAATAATAATAATAATAATAATAATAATAATAATAATAATAATAATAATAATAATAATAATAATAATAATAATAATAATAATAATAATAATAATAATAATAATAATAATAATAATAATACATTGTTTTGCTAAGGCAATTTGGTGTTTCCATTGTGTAATGTCGTATGTTAGAAGTCGATAGTAATTAGTTTGGATTTGGCAGTCTTTCAGTTAGTTCAACTTGTTTTCGCTGAACTGGAGCAATTGCAGTATCTTAGGTGATTCGCGTTTTTCTTTTGGATAGAAGGAAGTTGCGAGGAGACGAAAGCAAAATTGTATACTGTTTATGGGAATATGTTGCTGCACGACAACAGCTAGGCATTGGTTTAAGGACTTTGAACGTGGTCCAACATCCGATTCTGATGAGAAACACCCAGAACACATGGCAGATTGTGGTTACCAAGGAAGTCATTGAAAAATCGCAGGATGTGATTCTAGGTGATATTCGAAGGAAAGCTCGTAAAGTAGCAAGGGCCATAAGTATGGTAGCGGGAAACGGCAATTCATATTTTGTATGATAAGTTGGAGATGAAAAAGTTGCTGGCTAGATGGATGGCGCGTTTGCTCAATTAGAGCAACTGGCGGGTGTATCTATCAACTTCAAAGTTGTGTTTGGAGCTACTTAAGCGAAGCCTGAAGCACTTTATTTGTGGAGTTGTCAAAGACGTCGAGACCTGGGTTCATCATTGTACTTTGGAAACCAAGCAAAAATCAAAACAATGGATTGTTTATGGTGAATCTGCACCAAAGAAGAAAAAGGAGGTCTTATTGAAAGCGACGAGGTTTTGGAATGCGTAGGGTGTTGTACTCATCGACTTCTTTCAAAAGGGAAAAGGAAAAGCGATTACTGTAAAATACTACAGTAAGGTATTGGCACGATTTGACAAGAAGTTGAAGAACACAAAGCCTAGATTGACAACGAAGGTGCTGTTTTACCACAACATTTATCCGTCGTTTTCGCCGTCAAAGTGAATGAATTGCGCTAGAATTACAGCCGTAATGGCTAACCGTGATTCCTTCTTACTCTCAAATATAGAGATGACTCAGTTAACACAATTTAGAAATGGGGTCATCGTGGAGGCAATGTTTGTAGAGCTTGGCAAGTACCATGGTTATGGGCTAAAAATGGCAGTAGCGTTGGAGAAACGTATAACCCTAATCGGGGAATACGCTGCGAAATAAATAACTTGGCACCTTCGTTATAGCACAAGTACTTATTGAACTATTCTCATATGGCAAGTACAAATGAATTTGGCATATGCCTAGTCCCAGGCTTGCTTCCTGTCAGAAGTGTAGTAAGTTGCATAGGAAGTGACCTTCCTGACTTAGGCGGTAACAGAAAGCTCGATAACGCTATTCTGATGCTGTGGAAGGTAAGAGTTAGGGAACATCTCAGCAGGTGCAATCACGTGAACACTCTCTTTATGACGATCCTCGAGAGTATTTTACGTTCTACATTAGAGGATGCTCGTCATTTATGCCTCCATGTTGAAGGACTGTAACCTACATGTCCAGTATATGAAACTCTCTGGTTAATAAGTAACTTTTCATAATTAATAAAACGTCTTGTATATGAATTACTTTCTTTGTTGAGCCACATTCCTTTCCCGCTACACCTTTAGTCATGTAATCTTGCCATAGGCTACATATCCTCTAAGTTGTGATGGCCATGTGCAGTAAAATTTAGTAAGTTTTGTTTAGTTAGAGTGTGGACGTGACAATATACATGTCATATTACTAAACTTCCATCTGAATTTGCTGAACGTACTCAAGGTGTATTTTTAGGATGCATTAGACAAAACGTGATGTAATTGTGTTTTTAATTTGGTAAAATTAGTGAGATACCCTGAAATATTAAAAGGACTTACCGCATTTTCACTCCACATTTACAACCTACTTTGATCTAACTAGACGATACTTTATGAACCTATACTACACGAACTGACAAAATTATAGTCTGTTAAAACGAGCGCTATGATATTTTAAACATTTTACATAGAATCTGTACCATTTAACACTTCTGGTTAGTGCCTGACTAAAATCATGGAGAATTCTATATCTTTCAGATATGAACCAATGTGTTACTTCAAAATAAACATTTGTTAAAAAATTTTATAACCACCACTTCATTTACTTTATATCACTTATGAACAAACATTTACTAGCATTTCAGTTAAAGTTGAGCTGCAGAGAATGTCTCTACTTATGCTTTCCACCTATTTTGAACAAGTTTTATCCGCCTGAACATTTGAATAGAAACTTGAAATGTTATGTTTTAGCATAAGTGAACAATTTATTTAGCTTATGATTTATAGAAACACATCTATCGTTGCTATTAACCCCATAGGAAATGCATCCTGCTTTGCAGGATAAGACAGCTACGCTGACGGGATGAGTAGCTCGATCTAAGGAATACCCATCATAGAAATATTATTTTCTCCTATATGCAGCGATAATTATAGAATATGAACTCTTCAGGTTATAACCATAATCAGGAGACTACACAAAGACGATTAGGGAAAACCACTTCACAGAGACGAAAGTGGGAGATCGAGTGTGCACTGGTTCTTTCAGTCTAGTCCGTTATGTGCCACCAGGTCATGCAAAAATGCTGCTGCGTAACCTGCATTCATATCCAAACGACATTAAATTTTCCAAATACACAACCCGTTATTGCAGAAACTATATACGATTAAAAGTGTTACACGATGTATGTGCATGCTTTCTCTGTTCCACTTATCCTCGCTGATCTACTTTATTGAGCCACCGAAGTTAAAAATGAACTTCAAGACAAAGCATTATTTTTTCTGTATAGTTATGTAATAAAAGACATGAAATATACAAATATATTTGGAAAAAAGGACGAATACAATTTAAAAACAAAGCTACAACAGCAGATGTACTTTTCATTAGTAGAAAATTATTCTTAGGTTTCTTAGTTGGCCTGTAAAGAAACTTCGCTGAAATTTCAAGCAGATTGGACCGATACCAAATAGTATGCAATATTTCAAATGTTGAAAAATGCGGAATAAAGCTGTAGATTACCCATCTTTAATGGTCGACAGTCATCATTTATATAAACCTGAAGAATATGTGATGAAAAGGAGGTTCGAAAATGCAACTGTGTTATGACCCTAAAACATTTAGATATTATTTTATGGAAAGGGCGTTTAGAATATTTTCGTACTTTTTCCAAATTTCATAGAACAATTCCTGATAATGTTAATTTTGAGAAAACGATGACTCCATGTTCTTTACTGCGTATGTTAAAAGGGAGTGCACTAAATTGTACTGCAACCTTAAGAGCTTCTCGTCCACAAGAATTTTAAATTATACATAATTTTTCTTGAGAGGCTGCAGCTTCTTGCTAAATGGCTGAGACACATTCTTCACAGAGAGCGTGCTTTTGCATTCCTTCGCGGTTCTGCTCCCATTCCCGTATTGTGTACGTGCTCTATAACTCTCCCTTTTACCAGCAACATCTTGTTTCTGCGTTGTGCAGAATGCTTGAAATTCGACTAAGTACCTATAGATATATGATCCATTCTTGAACTAACTAGACCCGCCTCGGTAGCGTAGATGGTAGCATGTCTGCCTCACGTTCAAGAGGTCGCGAGTTCGAATCTCGGTCAGGGTGAGTTACCTGGATAAGGTTTTTCCGGGGTTTTCCCTTATGCTTAAAGACGAATGTCGGGTAGCTCTAAGCTCCATGTAGCCTGGACACATTTGAGCATTATTTCACCCATTTAATTCACCTTCTGATATGACTTTAAGTTGGAGGACGTAAACGGAAAAAAAAAATGAACTAACCATATTCCTCATTTCTATGAGAGCTTGCCATCTTGCTGTAAATCACTCCACTTCTGCACGCCACTGACCACTGTAATTCCTACTAATGTGATGTTTGTTAATTTTCAATAATATTCATTCGACATAGTAAACGTGCACCTACTTAAGGTCAACAGGAGACTACGTACACAGGCAGTTGTAAAGTTATCGGTTAACAACACTTACTCTACAATACATTTTATAATTAAAGTGACATCGCAACTATACTTTCAAAGTTTCAAATTAAAAACCAGCTGACATCACGTGATTCGGCCCACATGGGAAACACATTTTTATGTATCTGATTGTCTAAAGTTATGTACTAAATGAAAGTGGGGTAGCAACTGCAACCAATGAAAGATGCAACCAATCTCTCATCCAATATGAATCGATTCATATCTAACTTCAACTAATCACGCACATCAGAATATCTTCCCCTCGTGGAGTTAATCACGTGATTCACTTTACTTCTGTGAGCGCCTTAGTTGCGATGTAAGTCTAATTATATAATTGGTTATACGGCTTAGAATATCTACACATGATCTTTCTTCGCGTCTTCTACAACACTGATGAGCTTTTACAAACTCAGGAAGAACGTTCCTTTCAGGTTGAAGTATAGTCATGTACTAGAAATTCCAGTTATCCAAAGTACCATTTCTTTTTTCCGTAGACCATGACTTACATATGTTATAACATTGCAATAGTATGTGGGAAATTGTCAGCGTTAGGGATGTGGTGAACCGTTGTTTTCTAAAATTATAACTTTTGTTAGCTTGGTTTAACGTTTACAGGTAACGTTGCACTATTTACGTCTTAATTCGCACCGGTAATTGTAACCGATATAAGTAAAACTCGAGAAATTCATGCTTTACTCAATTCCCATTGAACCTATCGCCGTGACCTTGGGTTGTATTGTTTCCAGATCGGAAGGTGAATTTTTTGAGTAAAGTTCAACGCGTGTTCTTACTACATATGGCACCACAGACATTACCACTGCAGTGAATTTGAAACAATAAAGTTAAAAATAAATTTTAAAGTAATTAAAAAAATTAACCTTAGCCATGACTCCACATTATTTTTTATATCGGAAAAATAAATGGTTTATACCCGCAATGAAAACATGATATATGTAGCTTGAGATTTTTCTTGATTGCATATCAATAAAATACAATTTTGTAAACTCTAATCTGTCTGTCCTTAGCACAAATGAAAGCCACAGCCTATAGCTGGCCTATTTCACTTAAATGATTTTGGGTTCAGCTATGACATAAGGCATTACAGATTTGGTTACAGCTGACACAACGCGAACTGGGCTTTCTTAACATTTCTACATGGTACAACCCTGCAGAGTGCCCCTTCAATGCCTCCTTTTCTGCACGGATAGATTCGGGTAGGAATTCCGATTTCAGGCTTCCGGATTTTTCCTTCCAATCACAACCTCCGTCATGTGCCGTACACCATCCTTAGTTGAGTTTGATTTTGGAAGCTTGAATTATGAAGACTGAAGTGAAATGAGAAGAAAGTAGGCAAGTCTCTAGCCAACCTTCACCTAACAACGTGCGCCGCGTAGAGGGTCGCAGGTTTGAGTCTCGCCTTGGGCATGGGTAATGTATGGTTTCCTAATGAGTTGTCAAAGATATATGGAAAACGGCGGTGGCCAGTTTCAGCACTTCCTTTAATAACATTGGCAAGTAAGGTCTTAAAATTAGTTTTAAAAGTGTTGTATGGTTTCATTCGTACCTTTCTATGATAGCGGCAGATGTTAACGAACGCTGACCGTGCGGTTAGGATGTTTTTGGTTCAATCGATATATGATACGCTTTTATAGTTACCGAATTAGCATTGCAGTGCATTACAATAGATGTTATAAAATTCTCAAAAGTATATCTTTTAAGGCTTTAACTTAAATAGTGTTTGGGTTACTTACCAAACTGGAGGCCCGGGTTTGATTCTGGGTCCTGGTGTGGACTCAGCTTTTTTGTTGTTGTTGTAATTTTACGTCCTCCAACGTTAAGTCATGTCGGACGGTGAATGGGTGAAATGATGCTCAAATGAGTCCAGGGTCCATGGAGCTTAGAGCTACCCGACATTCGTCTGTAAGGATAAGGAAAACCCCCGGAAAAAACCTTATCCAGGTAACTCACCCTGACCGAGATTCGAAATCGGGACCTCTTGAACGTGAGGCAGACATGCTACCATCTACGCTACCGAGGCGGGCGGGACTCAGCTTCATGGGGTTCCTCGGGGATGGGGAAATGATTAGCTACTCGAGGGTAAAGTAGTAGTTCCAGGTTGCGGAGACCGCATTCACCGACCGGAATGCTGGGAGCGCTAACCACATCCCACCTTCCAGCATTGAATCCAATTCTCGACGCCCGTTGTGGGCAGAGATTGTGAACGTAACGTCAGACGGTAAGCCTTGGTCTGGTTTTAGGCCGTAGCGCCGCGGGGTTTAGTTTTGTTTAGATTATGTGATGGGATAAATAAGATCTCAATTTTGTGACAGCGGTATGTCTTTAAATATAAATAATTTAGGTCTCAATTTTGTGACATTTCTATAAACTGACTTTTTGAATATATAAACCCATACTGCCATTACTTCCAGGAAGATCCTCGTAAATTTCACGGAATTAGCTACAACATCCAATTAGGGTCAAAATCACCTCTATGATACCTACTTTTAGATACGCTGTTTATTTGGCGTTTCTAGTAATACAACTACTCTCCAGAAAAAATTAAATGAGCAATCGTACTTACCGTGAGGACTTCCCATGCTCTCTGTTGAAGATAATAACTACCAATCATGTTCATGGGCTTAAAAGACCGCACAAAGATTTATGATATCAGAATAAAATAGTAAGGTGCTATAGCAACTATCCCTGTTATGCAGAAGCATTAAAAGTGGCATTAGATGGATGGCATAGAATACCTTTGAAACTTGAGTGGTATTTCAGCGGCGTATTAGCTTTGTTCAGCATTTCTAATGGAGAAACGCCTTGCCATTAAAGGCGTGATGGGATGGATATACGATGCGGCAAGAAATATGGTCTGTTACCAAAGTAGACACTAAACTAACGTTGGCAGTTATATACACTCCGCTAGCACAGTAATGAGCCTAGTTTGTATACTGATCTGGGAAGATCACAGACTGAGTTTTCGTAATAAAATACGGCTTATTCAAGTCCCTCTTTGTTTATTATCTCTGGGCAACCATCAATTATGAAGATAAAATCTCACTCTTGATAAAGGTGAGTAATAACATCTACATAAAACAGTAACATTTGAATATAACTCAGCATACTTTCAGCATAAGCGAGTGGAATGATCAAAAGGTAACGACTGAGATTCCAAATTGGGAATTACGGATTGAAACTCCAAAGACTGAGCATCCATATTAATCTATAATTTGGAGACTTTCCCTGGATCTCCCAGTATCTAGAGTCAATATAAATAAAGTCGTTAAGACGGAGTCCTTTAATGTATATCTGCACTTTATATCACAATAGCACTGCCGTCTATTGCGGAGTCATCATATATGGCAAATGATGATGAGGTATCTTAATCTTCTGGCCTGCAACATTTCCTTCCCCAATTTTCTTCCGTCAGTCAGTTGGTTGGTTGGTCGGTCGGTCGGTCGGTCGGTCGGTCAGTCAGTCGGTCGGTCGGTCGGTCCGTCGGTCAGTCAGTCGGTCAGTCAGTCAGTCGGTCATTCAGTCAGTCAGTAAGTCGATGTAACGAAAATCTAAGAAGTTTTCAGTGGGCATTGACAGTAGACAGCGTTGAGTGCAGTTTAGTGCGAACTTTGATACAGCAATGATAATTGAACTGTGATATGATTTGACGGATGTAGCAGTTATTGTTATACTTCATGTTTTGTTAATAGTAAAAAAGATTAGTATTTATAATAAAATTAAGGAGTAATGTAAAGTATGTTACGGTGTAACCATGACAGCGTAACATGATACGTTGTTGAATGTTTTAAAAATATTTAGTTCTTCTGCTTAAGAAAGTCTTAGGGGTGAGACTGTATTTGTCTCTCCGAGTGTGTGCAGAAACAGTTTTTTGTATGCATCAAAGATGCATAAGTAGTGTGTACGCAAGAAAAGAAATAGTTCACCGTGGAATCTACCGCTGGTTGTAAAAAGACTACATTAATAATATTTGTAATTGTTTCAAAGAATTTAAAATAGTTTATGAGGAATTAAATTTTCATCTTTAAACAATAACGGTATTTGTTCATTGTTAAACACTTATAATAATATTACTTTTATCAGCCCTGTTACCGCGATCCTGGGAAAGAAAAAGATCTCATCGTTCAACAATTACAGATGCGCCTAATTATCCAGAGTTGCAGGAGAAACATCTAGATTTCTTCAATATCCTCACCCAAAGGTAACAAATTAATCTGCATCCACCTTCATCCCAAATAATCCTGCTTCAAGACGGAGATGATCGCATCATAATCATCCCAACAAAAATATTGCTACAAGATGGTGCCACAACATGGTGCATCATCATAGCATCCTTAAACACCATAATCCTTCTATAAAAATCCCACTACACGGATCAGTCGTGTTTCCTCTGACTGGTGAATCAGTAACTTAGCGCTACGCCAATCGCTATGGATCAATCGTGCTTCTTGAGGATATGTGTAAATGTAGCAGCAGTATAACGTAACCGCTTAATAGACAAAATATGCTACACGGTAACTGATGTTTTGATTTGTTGCGATATAGATATCAACTGTACATTGTGCTGTACGTTGTGCTGCAGCACTCCAATCCTGGGCACCTTGTAATCAATTCCACTGTCAACATAGACATGGAGGAAGCCGGAATATAGGCCAATATACCCTTTTTAGGAAACTGAACAATTTCTAAATAACCATGAAAGTCCAATGTAGCCTTAAAGTTAAGATTTGACGTGAAACATTTTTCTGTTCTACACTAGAAATTACTAGACACTACTACATTTTTAAAAGGAACCAGGCACATTGTCTCTTGACATATCTAATTTGATTTAAAAGTTACTGGTTCAGTAAAATATTCCGACATAAAAAATTCCGACATATATTTAATTTCATTAAACTATTCCGACAGAAAAATAAAGCTGTAGTAAAATTATAATCATTACTAACACTTCCTGACACTAACAAAACAATATTAAGTGAAATAACATTCCAGTGAGAATGAGGCTTTATCTTGATAACAACATTAGTTTTATCAAAAATTCCTTGATGGTTATTCGTTTCCTGGAATACCATGGAGAATATACCATTGTAAATCTATTTCTTACTATCTGAACATTTCTTACAAGCGAAATTTACGCCCAGTTATAAAACTAATAATATTTATCCTGGATTTATGTGTTTTTAACTGTTTATTACATATTGTGACTTTGTGGGTTCGTAGAATTAAAAGTAAAATTTGCCGAAATTCTAAATGTTCTTTATATCCATAGAGATGCACTGATTAATTCTCACGTAACAACATTACATCACATAACAACACAATCTTCCAAGGTCGATGACAATAACAAACAGCGTCCAGTTTACAACATCAGCTCTCGTTACAATACTCTTTGTTGTTGTTGTTGTTGTTGTTGTAATTTACGTCCTCCAACGTTAAGTCATATCGGACGATAAATGGAATGAATGAAATGATGCTCGAATGAGTCCGGGGTCCATGGAGCTTAGAATTACCCTTCATTCGTCTTACAGGATAAGGGCAAACCCCGGAAAACCTTATCCAGGTAACACACCCTAACCGAGATTCGAGCTCGGGACCTCTTGAACGTGAGGCAGACATGCTACCACCACGCTACCAAGGCGGGCAACAACAACACTCTTCTTACACAACTGACTCATCACTAGCCATGGCTTCTTTTTATACACCCATTCATGAATTTCAGACTGTTATCGAATTTTCTCTAACATGTTACTAGAAAAAACATGAATGTTCTAGAATGTAACTATATCGGTGCCGGCAAGTCTTTCACCTCTGTGATAAACTATCCGTCTGTTGTTTATCGGCGCTTATCGTTAATTGTCAGCACTTTGTGAACGCTAGCCGCCTATCAGTTCATTTGTGTACACCAGCCACACGATCGTAAACTGCTTATGCAAGCTCTTTATTACCGTGAAACATTATCCGCCGTTTGTTATCTATTTGCACCGAAATGTTTATGCCCGTTGCTGTGACAATATTATTAAACTGATTACACGCATATGCAATTATTATTTTTTCAAATGTAAAATTTCCCCGCAGTTTCTAAAATCCAATGGAATCAGAGTGTTACATTTGATGAACGATGAAGAATTGAATATTTATCTTGAAATGTTTTAAACTGAATGCAGCCAAAGTTCTAAAAATGGAAATAAAGAAAACAGACTTCAACTTTTATTTATTTAATACATTCTACCTTTATGCATGCGAAAGACACAGTTCGCAGTCATAAAATAATGGAGATGATAGCTGAATTTTCATTATTACTCGTAAAATCTTAGGGTATAGGAATTGAACACTCCTACCTACACGTATTTATAGTGCCACCTCTTTCACGATAACATTGGCAGTTCCGTGGCAATTAACATGCCAACTTACATATTCGCTGACCAACGTTAATGGGTAGAAGTTTACATATATTTGATAGCGAGTTCTCTATGTGGAAAATTACAAACTAATAGTTCAGTGAAACTCGCAAAGGCCAGCTGCAATTCACTATAATCTGTCTAAAACTAAAACGATCCACTTTTGAACATATGGGAGGTGAGAATTAGAGTGGCAGACATAATGTAATAAAACGCTCTTAGGCTACAAACTGATGCAGGTAACTTCATGAGTGCTTTGAGACGCGGCTCCTAGTCAGTTTCTCTCTTTCTCGCCTCCCATATGTTCAAACAAGATCGTTCTTAGCTTGAGACATATTATAATACCCACACGTCAATCTAATTAGTGCAGTTGCTTACCACGGGTAGTAATATTCTCCATCTACATTTCTTTGCAAAGTTACTCTGGCGAGCGAGACAAGCACTGCCTAGTAATTGGAACAAATGGGAGATGGAAAAACAAATGAATACATTAGTAGAAAACATGGAGTGCAGATGGTTTCTGATTTGTGGGGCTGGAGGCAAGTCGGGCAATCGATGTGTTTCTCATCTGGAGGCTTGTCGTTCTCCACGAAAATTGGGTGCAGCCACACAAACCCGATGTTCGATAATTGAGCGGCTAAAAGATGGCTATCGGTTGCTCTTTTGCCACTGAGTGCTACCGAATGGGGTTTAAACACAGCCTCAAGGGGCAAGTGTTGACTGCCTCCACAGCAGTTTTCAACCGGTGATAGTGTACCGTTGATGGCTCCTGTGTGTTGCTCACTGCTGGTCCTTACGGTGTAATAACAATTGATTATCTTTAATTCATTCACCTTTAAAGTAGATATACCTTTAGGATCAATGTGATTGTTAATTGCTGTTTGTCTCGTCTCCATTTTCGTGTGCTCTGGGACGTGACTGCGCTGTACATGTTCAGTGATCTGTTTATAGATTTTTGCTACTATTTTAGATTTTTCCATAAGCACAATAGGGCACCTCTATTTCCATGGATTTTATACAAGTATTATACTCACTTTGATCAAATTTTCTAATACCAATGCATAGTTCCATTGACTTTATATGAATGCTGATGAAGAAACAGCATCTACCATTCAACTGCGTTTGATAATTTCAGCAGCTTTTATATGATTTAATATGGCCTAGTCACACCTATCTGTACTTTTTCTTAAGAGTTTTGAATGCTTTCCTCTAATATTCTAAGTTATTCTAAGAAGTTCTTCTTCTTATAAGAAGGATCTTCTAAGATTCTCTCTTGCTGAGCATCAGATGATTTTACAGCACAGAAAAACAGTACTGAAATTTTCTCTGCCAAAAGCTTCAAAAGTAGGAAATGATGGTTTTTTTAAAAGAGAAGGAATTAAGAGTCAGAGGAAATAACTTCTATTTAGAGCACTGCGACGTTAAAGGTCAAAATTAGACTTTCATGTTTATTAGTAGCAAATTCCTCATGTATATCAATAAGTGACCAATCAGAATTATAGGTATCTTAACATTTAAATATCCTAGAAGGACGCACTGTAACTAAATATTTGAATAAATGAAGTACAAATTTCATTTTACATCTTTTTAAAATAAAACTGAATGTTTACACTTGAAGTATTAACTATTAAATATACACTCATGACATTCTCTGGGCATATATAAATAAATGAAAGCATTAACATTGATACAGTCAATATCTTCCGGATTAATATGTTACAATTTAAAAGTTTAACTTCCATGCTATTTAATATAATTTGTGTTGACTGTTAAAACTCCATTAAAATTATATAAAGTAAAATTTAAGAAATTTATGTAATAATTTTGTTATATCGTGCATTTTCAGTACACTGTAAAGAAACGAAGAATATAAATAACACATTATTGCAAAAAGGTCTGTGTAAATAGTTTTTAGTTTCCGGAAGTATAGTAAGCTGGAAAGTATCTGTTACATTATTGTATGGAGAAAAATGCTTAGTAATGCTGAATAATTTCTATAAAAATCAATAAATTATCTTTATTCAGAGAGTCAGGAAATTGGGAGTAGGTATGCTAAACACACTTATGGAATGCATTTATATTGTGTAATACACTAATACTGTTTTGCACTACCAAATGATACATCACAAAATATTGAGAAATTCTTCATGACTTCCAGTACGCTCGTAAAAGCAGATTCCTCCCAGTAATGTGCAGATTGTTGCCAAGGGTGCAGTCATTTACTAAACAAAATTATCTCACTTTGTTACATTAATCTGTTTATAAACAAGCAGGGAAGCAATAACACGAAATTTGTAATAGCCTTTCTGGGCAAAGCAGCCATTGTTCGATTAATGCACATTTTGGAAATATGAGATGTATATTATTTACCTAAGTTTAATTTATAACAATTTAAAACTGATACTAGAGACTTGGCTTGTTCAGTTTGTTTAGTTTATGGCGAATCACCCCTTTAAAAGAGTATATTCCTTCCCTTTATTTTATACTTAAGTCGTCAAAGGAAGGATTATTTACTCCAGCAGCTAAGTTAATGCACTCGAAAGGTTTATTAATTATTGAAGGTAAAAGTATAAAGGGGAGGCGCGGTAATCTGTTTTAAAAATTTACATTTCAAAGGATACTTTCAGGTTAGATAATGCTTCTAGTCTGATAGGAAGATAAAATACAGATTTAAGTATGTATTTTGCTAGAAATAAATTTTGCTTTCAAATTGATCAGTATGCACAAGATGATATGGAAAGGTAAAATTAGATTGAAGGTTGTATGCCACAGAGGGGACTAGAACCACGAATTTTGCAGACTTTTGTAGACAGAATTTTTTGGTTGTTCTAATTATGGAGCCACGATGGTAGCACGCCAGCAGCACATTAAATTCTCCAAACGTTTCAATTGTTTCCCGGTAAACTGTAAGGGCATGTTAAATGCACACCATATAACATACTTTAATTGCGACTATTTGAGTAGAGCAGCCGGGCAAAGACTGGACATTTCATACTTGAAATCTCGGCTACATCTTTGAATTTTGCAGTTTGATTCAACAGTTCCATGTATTTCTTTGTTTGCATGTACCTTTATTAAAATATTTCTAACAGCAGGAGAAATGTTACTAAAGACACCAATAGCTATAGATAGGACGGGTATGAGCTCAGTATAAACACTTATAAATAAATGTTAAGATCAGTAAACACTACTCTGGAAATGAGACGGGCTGTGTGGTGTAGAACTTCCCCTAACCTTTTAAGCGAAGTTTAATAGACTAAGGAAATATGTACATTTGGATTAGGTAGGAAAGGGAATCATGTATTCCCTGGTTAAAACTGGCCGCGCCGTGGCTCAGTAGTTAGACCACTTGGCTCTCACCAAGGCGGCCCGGGTTCGATCCAGGCGACCGCAAAGTGAGATTTGTGATGGACAACACGGCGTTGGGGCGGGTTTTCTCCGGGATCTCCGGTTTCCCCCGCCATCTCATTCCACCGGTGCTCCATCTTCATCTCATGTATCACCAGTGTCATCGCCTGCGGTGCCGTATGTAGTAAAAGCGGGCGTTAAACACTACACATTTCATTTCCTGGTTAAAACTGAAAAGCGCATAATAACTCTTGGAAGGGATTCTGACAATTTTAAAGAAATCTTTGACAAATACTTTACAGAACAATAGAAACTATAAATAATTTGCCCAGCTATAGGTATACGTATAGTGGCACATGCACGTATTGAGCTTCCATGAGTAATTTTCGTTAGTTTTGTGTTTTTAATACTGGCTCTAACGCGTTTTGATTAAAATACTCTATGTTTCTGTTATTTTCAAGACATGTTAAAAGTATTTGTTGAATTCTCAGCAAATAGCCTCTGAAATTAATTTATTCTGAAAGGATTTTGTAAACTTTAAGCATTTTCCAAGTTACTGGAAGAAAAATGTAGATGTTATTAAAGCAGATAATTTTTTCCAAACATCCTTTTCTGGTATGAATCATTTCCGAGATATTATTTCTTATTTATCTGAATTCTTAAATACTAGAACTGAATTGTATTTTTCGACTCTGAGTCGCTATTTTTTGTGGTCGTGCAAAAAGAGCGGTATCTCAAACCACCAGTTAACGATCCACGCTTTAACATTCCATTCTCAAGCATTCCCTTGTACCATAACGAAATGCTTAATACAACCATTTCTGCAAGAATTCATGTCAGTTAATATGAAGGAGATAAAAATGAGCTTTTGTATTGATACCGAAATTAAGGTTTGCCATAAGTAAAGAATCATGATGGATGTCAAAGGAATGTTGGTTCTTTATTACGACAAGTGCAAGGGCAGCTGAGGCGAATAGCAGTTGTGGGGGAAAGTTGTTATAACAAAAGCAATGTAAGAAACAGTGTCCTTAGCAGATTTCTAAAGGGGCTCACTTGACTTGTGGAATAGGGTATTCTTTGAACCATTCAGAATGGCATGACAAAACAGCCACAAAGAGATTTTTGGTTGAATGAAGAGGGCTTTCAGAAAGTGAAAGTGACATATACACCCACGCGCATATGTGGTCATTCAAACAGTCTTCGGCGTGGAGCCGATTAGAAGAGTCTTCGGCGTGGAGCCGATTAGAGCGGTCCTAGGCGTGAGGGCGATTAGGGCAGTCCTCTTGTTCTGTCTTGGATATTTGTCGGTTCATATATACGTGAGGAACGAATAAAGTTTATCGAGTAATAAACATTCTGCCGTCAGTAACTCTAAACAGGGATATTGGTAACCCTTGGTCGGCAACTTCAATTTCGATGTTCTAAAAAAGAAGCAGTGAATAAATAAGTGGAAACGGGCATTCCAGTGTCATTAAATATCCTT
Source organism: Mantis religiosa (assembly GCA_030765055.1). Classification (NCBI taxonomy): domain Eukaryota; kingdom Metazoa; phylum Arthropoda; class Insecta; order Mantodea; family Mantidae; genus Mantis; species Mantis religiosa. Next base: position 153,943,351 of record CM060948.1, on the reverse strand, counting down.
CTCACACACATCCACGCATACCCTGTGAGAAACCTCATTGTTTTACCCTGAGCTAAACAAAAGTGCTTCAAACCGTATTGTCAAGTGGAACATTGTTCGCCACATATATTGTTGCTTCAAATTGGAGTCCCAACGTGGAATTGTGTGCCACCCATAAACAATATAGTTTCAGTATGAATAGTTTGTTGAAGCTATATGAAAGAAATGAAAGGAATAAGGAAGATAACAGTAACTAGTCATGTAAACCTCACGAGGATTACGAACTACATGTGAGTAGGGGACAGATTTACGAATTGCGTGCTAAGGTTTTCTACGGAGTCCTCGATTTGCGTGCCAAACAAAACGTATTCCTTGCCATGTTATATACACTTCGGCTTGGATGCCTTTCAGAACGTCTAACAGCTGTGGGAAGTAGATCAAACTGCTAATGTGCATGAAAGGATTCACATGCATTGGTTGTGCGCATGGAAGAGGAAGAAAACGCAGCCAATGAATTTGGAGGAAATTAGCCATCATGCATTATGTAATTTTCTAAAATATAACTACATAATCCATGAACTCATTAATCATTGGGTTGTATTGCCATGATGCCATCAGTAAAATACTCTTTTACTTGTTTGGGTTTTAAGAAATACCGAAAAATGCCTTTAGGAAATTGCCGATCTGGGAATCCTTTTATTTATTAACACTACTAAGACTAACATTCTGAATCTTCCTCCACCAACTTTGTCCAAAGTGAAATTTACATCCCCGTAAGTCTGCACTTGGTAGAACCTTACAATGAGTCACATGTAAAGCTATTCGTGGTCCACATATACCTTATTTAGACTAAACCTAAAATTCATCTTCTTAATTTACTGCGTTAAGTCAATAAAAGCATGGTTGTATGTTTTAACGGTTTTGCCTCGCCATAGGAAAAATGCTAATGTTATGTATCTGAAATTGTTTACCCACGGATGGTTGATATTTGGAAAACTAGTTTTGGGTAACTTGGAATATAACATCAATGTAGATAACTTCACACCTATTTAAACATTCTAAGTTTGTTTCAGTTGAGAAAGCAACAATACCGCCAGTCCCACCTGTTAAAGGACATCCAAGGAGACCTCAGCATGCAATTCGAGTGCCCGTTTAGAAATCCCTGTACTCAATTCAATGTTTACTTTTTCTACCTGGGCACATCCCGCACGTAATTCGAGCGCCCCTAAATGTCACACATCGGTGTTCTTTTTAGAGCTGAAAATGTAACTAAACCAATTGCGTGTCAATTTTGCGAACAGAAGATATACAAGATGTGTATTTTTACATCAAGGTGATCTGTGTTAATAAGTTGGCCGCGAAATAGTTTCTTTCGCATTGCCTCTTTTTTTGAAACCATAAGAAGTGAATTGATATTGAAAGGACAACTTTCGTTTTCAGGAAATATTAAGGAGAACAGTAAATAGATGAGTCGATTTTTCAGGATTTGGGGTGTGAAAAATGTTAATTGCGTGAATTACAAAATAACCCAAAACACAATCTGCAGTTGCCACTGTAACATGTGCGACTCACATTTGGGAGACTATAGGCTCGATTCCTGTCTACCACGCACACTGATTTTTGTTTCTTTGTGGTTTCATCTAGTCACTTAGCTGAATGCGGCGGTGATTACTTTTAATTCCACAATTTATTTTTCATTTATTCTCACCATTCCATTTCTTTACCAACTTTCAGGCGTGCTCTATAAGATGCACTTTAAAGGTTGATCACGGTGCTGGGCAGCGTTCCTGACCCGGGGATGCAGAACTCTCAGCACTTGTAGGGATAACTGGATTAGTTCGGAGAAGACTCGGCATGGAAACTACACTTGGTTTATTGTACCTATTCCCCCAAGTGGGGCATCCCCGGAGAGGAAGGAGGCGAGAGGAGACACAGGGCGGCCGTCCCGAGTCACGAAGGTGCAGAGGGCAGGGTCGATACATTTCACTTAGATGGAAACTTTCCCTGGCAGGCTAGGTCAACGACATTCCTCCCTACTGTGGCTCGGAAACTCTGCCACCACGAGACCTGGATTAGGAGAGCGGCAATCGTCCTACAGGAGGAGGAATTCCTTCACCCAGAGCATATCACCCTGCACAGCCAAGACGCCCGCCGACACTTCGAGCCTGAAAGAGACCAAAGGATGAAAGATGATATGAACTGAGAATGGAGATGAAATGGAGGGACAGGAAATTCGGGAGATGTAAATTATCTACCCAACATTCGCCTGGCTACTGGGGAATACCCCAGAAAGTACCCATGGATCAGGTAGGTCGGCCACAGGAATCGAACCCGGACCTCCCGAATGCGGGTCTCAGACGAAACCATCTAAGCTATCCCGCTCATTCATTTGTAGCGACTTCTCAGTGGTTTGTCTGCCTGCGACCCATAGACTCTTGTGGTTCCTTCACTTCATCTTTTCTCCTGAGGGTATTAGCTACATAGATCTGTGTAGGTAACAGTGTGTGAGGTGTCCCCCTGCGTCTCCACTTTCGCCCTGTAATAGGGGTTTTGTAACCTAGGTACCGTTCTACTGGAAAACCCCTGAGTTGCTTGCCGCCTCCTGATTTTAAGGGGATGGGTACCTCAGTCCCCGGGTAGACTCTGATCACAAATCTCCCCCGGCGTTATCTATTATTTACCCTCTATTCTGTCTATTAAATAACATTAATCGTTCTACAGTCAATTACCAGTGCAGACAACACGCAACAGAATCATGTAACCGGAAGAAGAAAAAATGAAGCAGATCAACATTTGTTTAGAAAATTATCCACTCCACTTCAATAACCGTGTCCTAAACCTAGAGCCTTTGTCTCTGATGAAAGTACCAATTACATCCATGTGAACAGTTATTCGTCACTAACATGAAACTTCTGCAACTAATTCCTGACGAACTAATTACAAATACCTGTCTGAATCATGGGGTATTCTCAGAAACATGTTTCACGATGTAAAAGCATCATTTGAATGCAAAAACCTATTTCATTATTTTTTCTCATCTCGCAAACTTGCATAGTGTTAACATTTAATTCATAATATAACATAATTTCCCTTTCCAACAACAAGTGTAATGAAAATTTGAATTTCAGCCAGCCATAGCCATACCTATCGAGAATGTCGTATGATATTTCTTTTTATATAATATTATCGCAGCTCCCTTCTTTAGTTTTCTCAGTTTCTCAACCATAGCTACAGATTAAGGAATGACATCATAGAAGTACTAAGTAAATTACAAAATTATCCTTATATATCTTCATTTTCTAATTATTACAATGGAAATATATCGAAACAATTATACTGCTTAATCGGTAACCTAATTTTTAGGACAGTGCGTTTATTCAGTGTGCATTCTAGAATGGTAGATATCTTAAAACAGAATTTGATTTCAGATCACATAAGGATATGTTTATTATAGCTAGTAATAACAAGAAAAGAGCGCATTACATATGTACATACATACAGTTAAACCATATTTCTTTTTTCCCCATTGAAATTACAGTAATCAACTCAACATGACCCTATACTTAAAGTATCCTTAAATGTCAGTTATTAAAATTTTGTGAACGGGCACTAAGACAAGTAATTTTTAATCTTATTTATTCGTGAAATAATATCTATTAATAAATATTAATTTAAGACACGGAGTGTATTATGTGAGAAATATCAACAAACAACCCATATTCTGCTGATAATATAGTAGTAATCGATAAAAAGGAACTAAGCGCGTTAGAAATATCATGTATTGTTATTACAATGTTCGGAGATATTGCACAAAAAGTGAACACAGAAACGTTTGTCGATAAATGTGAAGAAAAGGGCAAATTGTTAGGTGCACTAATAATCCATGAAAATGTCACAATGAGTACAGTATGTCACGGGAAGCAAACACGTCCCCTTTGTGCTTCATTCAACGTCGGGTCTTATATGTAAAAGCTATGAATCGTAATCCAAATATAAAATAAAAATCCATCTTATTTTCTCTTTAGAAACGTACCAGGAAATTGAAATTCTAAATCAATGGGCCTGTTCTGTATTGATGTATACATCTCAGATTATAGATAAAATGAATTCACGAGCCTTAAAGATGCTGATAACTCTGCAAGTAAATATCTGAAGGAAATTCTACAGTGTTTTCCAAACATCTTGATAATACCTTGCCGAATCAGCTACAAACGTAAATATCTCGAAATATTTAGAGCGTCTTATTGTGAGTTTGGCGCCGAACAGTAGGAACAGTAAACAAGACAAAGTGCGTGCGCTCCCAGCATAAGCATTATAAGCGTAGTCACCAGAGAACTAATATGTACATTCTGGACACCTGCACGTTCTAGAAAAAATTTTAAAGTCGCTCTCGACAAAGAACTCCGTCTGGTAGTCTCGCGGAAGTCTGCCGAGTGAGGAGGTTCGCGGAGCGACTGTGAGTTAGGCAGTCAGCAAGAAGCGTGTTTGTGATATCTGTGGTGACTTCTCTTAGTGCTGTTATTTCATGCAACTGAATCTCGTGTTCGATTCTCCAGCGACTGGAGTGCCCGAAAGACGAGGCCACGTTGGGCGTATTTCGTTACGCCGCTACGTCACAAAAGAAAGTGAAGTGACAGTGAACAGTGCAACTAGTAAAGTGCCAGATACAGTTAAGCAAACTCTTGGCGAAAGCTAAACTGCGTTAAGTGAAAGTGAAAACTATGAGAAGTGATAGTTTGGAAAACGTCGCCGATTTCACTCTCTGGTTCAACTTCGAAGTAAAAGAATATAGCGTCTGCCTTCTAACTCGAAGCGTTTAAGTTCCAACCTCTGTTGAAATAAAATAATGTAAGACTTTTAAGCTTCGTTTTCATAAACGAGTAAGACAGATTTGGATAGGCCTCAATTTAAAGCACCTGTGCGCTTCATTTCCGTCTACACCTTGTAAAAATCTCAATCCTTGAGCCCAAAGCAGACAAAACCTTGAATATTCTTACTGTTGATAACCTTAATGTCAATAGCGTTATTCCACACCGGAAACATATATCAGAACGATTTATTCTCTTTTCATTTCTATTGCCTTTAATTCTACATTTACAATAGACAGAAATTTAAACACACATGCGGGTAAACTTAAGCCTGGAGCGGGACTCTATGTCACAGTATTATTTGTAAAGTGCGGCAGATGAATAAGATTACTTTTATGAATTTGCTTTATAACTTACATTATGAACATCTGCTTTTCTCCCCAGTGACTATCTTTTTATTTAGTCACTTATTTATGATGTATTCCTTTTTCGTCGATACTTGTCCATATGGTAAATTGGCACATACACTTCAGACTAAAATAATTCATTTTCTTTCCGAACTGATTCGCCACCAATAGATACTGGCAAGTGACTGAGAGGGCATGCGAAATATGGAGCAATAGTACATACATTTGAAACCGTAAAACAATTGATAGCATGACGTGAATACATTATTCGTTCCGCACATCCGGTATGGGTCAGTTTATTATTATTATTATTATTATTATTATTATTATTATTATTATTATTATTATTATTATTATTATTATTATTATTATTATTATTATTATTATTATTATTATTATTATTATTATTATTATTATTATTATTATTATTATTATTATTATTATTATTATTATTATTATTATTATTATTATTATTATTATTATTATTATTATTATTATTATTATTATTATTATTATTATTATTATTATTATTATTATTATTATTATTATTATTATTATTATTATTATTATTATTATTATTATTATTATTATTATCATTATCATTATCATTATCATTATCATTATTATTATTATTATTATTATTATTATTATTATCATTATCATTATCATTATCATTATTATTATTATTATTATTATTATTATTATTATTATTATTATTATTATTATTATTATTATTATTATTATTATTATTATTATTATTATTATTATTATTATTATTATTATTATTATTATTATTATTATTATTATTATTATTATTATTATTATTATTATTATTATTATTATTATTATTATTAGTAGTAGTAGTAGTAGTAGTAGTAGTAGTAGTAGTAGGATTGAAACAAGGATGTAGTCTATCTCCAATTATTTTTAATATATATATATATATATATATAAATTATAATAGAATGGGAAAAAGTAGTGTATGAGGGGATTAGGTTAGGACAAGGAAGAGCAATAAACGCTCTTCTATTTGCAGAAGATATAGTTTTAATCTTTGACAAGGAAGATAGACTACAGAAAGGAATATATCAACGAAACCAGATTTGTAAAAAAATATGATATGAGAATCTCAAAGACAAAAACAAAAGTAATGGCATTCCAGGGAAGATACCCAATAAGGACCAAAATTGTAGTAGAGGAAACTATAATAGAACAAGTATCGCACTTTCAATACCTTGGCTGTGATATAACCTATGAATCGGAACATCTAGATATAAGGAATAAAATACAAAAATTCGAAGCAATTTGCGGAACAATTAAGAAAACCCTCAGGAATAAAGCAAGGAAGGAAACTCAAATAAGATTCTACAAAGTGATGGCAATCCCAATACTAAACTATGGAAGTGAGGCATGGATAATAAGGGAAAAGTAGAAGAGTAAAATACAAGCTGCTGAAATGACATTCTTACGATCAATCAAAGGATGTACAAGAGAAGATAATATTAGGAATGAGATTATTAGAAAAGAATTAGAAGTACAACCATTATTAGAAGAAATCCAAAGATATAGAAACAAATGGGTCGAACACCTTAATCACATGCCAAGAGAAAGAATACCAAAACAAGCCTTCAATTATAAACCAAGAGGACGAAGATCAATAGGACGCCCCCTAAAGAGATGGTTTCAGGAAATGTGAGACCGGAACAGGCTTAAGCCTAACCCGTGAAGGAAGAAGAAGAAAGTAGTAGTACTATTACTAATACTATCGTCATAGTCATAATTATTCTACTGAAATAGTTCCAAAATATATTTTATTGTGTTGTTCCTGATTTTCCTACATACTTGTTTTGTTTCACAACCTACCGTATGTAAATTTTGACAACTAAGAAGCCAATCAGTTTCTTGTTTTCTTAAAAGTCCTTTGAAGCAGAAAAGGAACGTTTCCTTAAATGTGCTTCCCTTATTCAATTTATAACATGCATCATCAGGTTGGGCATAAGTAAAGTTTGTTGGCCTGTACTTTATAATAGGAATCAGCTATTGCCGCTCAAATACCAGTAGATTTCAGTAGTAAAAACAGCACTCTCGTCACATTGAAGCTTACCCCAGCATCGAAGAAGCAGCGGGCAGGAGAATGCTGCAGGAGAATGGCACATTCCATCAGGATAAGAGCTAACAACTGCCATTGTATGGCTGGCCCCCGTACAAAACGTCTTCCGTGCGCCAAAGGCAGATCGTTATCCCATTGTCAAGTACCTTCACGGTTTTTCAGCCTACGCACCAAAGCAAGCATCTCCCCAGTGTGCGCTACATGCTATTCAACATAAAGACTGCATTGCAAATAAGAAAGAAAATATGACCTTTCTACCCACTTTTCTACAAACGAAACTTACAAATCTCACGTGCTACATTCACAACATTTTCTCTACCCTTTATCATTTATTACTTTTTATACTGCCTACCTATGTTAAATAGAGGAAGTATTGTATTCCATCCAAACATGCGATGACAAGATTTCATTGGAAATACACACTTTAAACTGTTAATATATTTTATGTTTCAAGTCCATGCGTGTTATGCCATATTATGATGTTACACAGACGTTTAACGAAATAAAAATAAGATATATGAAGACAAGGTGCTAATTAGATTTAAAAATTCCGCAGTTGCAACTGGATATTTGAATCGAAAGATCTGTAACGCTTCGGATCTGTAGAGTGTTAGTCATCTCTGTAAACTGCGAATTTATGAAGGCGGTTCTCTGGCTTCCGAGCAGAGGCAGAGAGAGAAGGAGAGAAAGATGACCTTACTGATAAGTGTGAGACAACTGGGGCAAAAATAAAGATGAGTGTAGTGATAGGAAGTGGGTTAAGTAAGGTAATGCATGTTGCACATTATACATGCATTGTGTTAAGTGGAGATTAAAAGGCCAATGAGGTTAAAAATGACATTTTCTGTTTTTAGAATTATATTTTTGAAATTTTCTGATATTCTATATTTTGATATATAGTTTTAGGAACGTATTAAAAATATTTCTACCATATGTTTTTAAATTCTGCTGCATTGGACCTTCACTTTCATCATTTCAGAAAAAAAAATCATAATTTTATTAACTAAATGGGTTAAAAATATGACATTTAGATCATTTTATAGTGGCATTTATGCTGCAGCGATTGCTACCACAACTGATAAGATGGCCGCTGCCTGTGCGAGAGAAAATTGTAAACATTTGAATTTTGAAAGGTAGTTTTTCTTTAATTGCTTTCTTTATTTTATATTTCTGTATAATGCATTTTCTGCTACAAAGGTACATTTTCTCAAGAAGTAAATATCTCAAATTTTCAACACATATCAAGCACACTGCAATAGAGTTGCGGATCTACTTTTGTATTGGTCAGCGAAATATTTAAAAAAAATTGTATAGTAAACTAAATAAAGAATTGTAGTTGTAAAAATTCTAACATTTACATAAATACACCTTGTGTCAGAATGCTGGATCTACGTACTTAAAATATTACCTGAAACAGGTGTAAAAATTTCACATTGGTATGTGTAATTCGAGTAGTTCGAGAGAAAAGTGCACCTTAAGTTAGCAATTTTAACATTGGCGGCATAGAGTTTTGAATCTTCCATTAATATCAGCCTGTTCTCCCCCCCCCCTTTCGCAACAATTACCTAATTTTCTCCAGAGCACATATTACGTCACATCAATACTAATATGTTACATATAACTGAGTTTGTGCACCATGCGTTGTAGTGAAAGTCATATTTGGAGAATATTTTACAAATTTATTTTCGAAATATCTGACCAGATATTTGCGGCAACTCTTTAATGTGGGATATATGTGAATAAAATTCCAATGTTCATTTAACAGGTTCGTTACTTGTAACTATGATGGGAGTGGGGAACACATAGGTCAGTATTTACCAGACGGTGGTTAAGATAATATTGAGTCTGTGAATGCATTAAGCTATACATTGCTGCAAATCCAACCGAAAGTGCTCACGAAAGCTATCGTCTACTTTTGGAACAAAGAGCAAGCTGTACTTTAGTTGTCGTTTTGCGTTGGCTAGTTCCATGAATTACCACTCATACAGACAATATTATTCATGCAGTCAGGCCCTTTGCTAGGGATACTAATCCCTCAGTGAATTACTTTCCTGTTTTAACGTGAGGTGAGATACAACCCCTGTCGAACTTTAAACTGGGGAAAATCGAAGTCGAAAAGGGCGAAAAGGTTCGTCAGGACAACAAAATAACAAGTGAAGAATGGGGTAGAGGATGTGACCTTTTGTCGCTGCGTGCTGCGTGGACGATGGTTATGCCCCTCGTGTACTTTTAGAACAAGATATATAATTCTTACTGTTGCACGTTCCAGCCAATTTCAATACTCTATATTCGCGTTAAAATGTTCGTAGATTCGATATAATGGGTTTGAGAAGAATATTTTAATTGTGCACTAAGTAATAGGAATCAGGGAGTACAGTTTTAATGTTCAAAATCTGGTACGCTAAATGGGTATAGAACTTTGAAGTGATTTATCGCAAAATTAGACTTCTTATATATGCAGATGAATTTTTTTTAAAGTTGAAAAAATACCATCATGCTACGTTTCATAGCAAGACAAACTGAGCCTTATAAAAAGAGGTAACGATTATTTTAAATCGATTTTGGAACTACACGTTTAATAGTGAAGCGCAATTTAGAAATACATTTGTTTTAGGAGCAATAATATAACACTTAGTGATTGAGAAATAACGCTAATTATAATATACGGCGCAAGATGCGGTAACGTTAATATTTTTCAAAGCTTTCTCCATGGATTTTGCGGTTCATATGTTTCTATTTGTGATTGTAGCCTGAAATAGTTTAGTTCTTCTGCTGATTAAGTAATTTAGTTAGTTAGTTAATGCCAAAGGTTCTACTCACATTAGTCCTGGACCCTTAGGACCAAGGACCCGGGCCTTCTTCGACCAGGGAGTTACCGAGCTGTCCCAAAAATGCGCCCGGCGCCTCCGTGGGGCTTTCTAATAGGGCAAGACCTAGAGACTAACAAGTCCTGTGAACTCAAGACGGGATGGAAGTGGATACGCCACTTACGCGCGCCAACATCAAAATGGGAAGGCTACCTATATGACCTCGGCGGGGCCGCCTAGTGATCTAGCACACCTTCTACTAGCTATGCTGGCTAGTACGCGGGAATACTGACTTCCCTCATCCCCGTCCGGAGACGTACCCGATCTCCCACGGGTATCGGGAACCACTGCCCCCTCGAGTCCAACCCAATCCGAAGAACTTCCTATCAGGGAGGGGCTCGAATGTTCGGCCCGAGGTTCCTCTAGTAACGTCAGAGGTACTATGAGTGCTAGGGGTCCACGGCAGCTGAAGGGGACGGATCCTCTTCCCTGCGGGGAAGTATTTTAGTAAAGGAAGCATTCCATTTCAGGTATAGTATAGCAACGCAAAGAAAATCCCTGTAAGGAATGTGCTGTGGGACAAGGACAGCGAATGTGTGTGGCAGAGAACGCTTGCTATACAAGGAGCAGACCGTTAAAAAAAAAAAAAAAGCACGCACCCTATTCACTCTGTACATTAACGCCGAGAAGATTCATTCACAAAAGTAGAAGCCGTCAGAATGTTTTTGAATGGACTGTAACTGTACTGACATGGGGTGTCATAAACCTGTCCAGGGAGGGTGTGGGGACCTTCGGCCAACCCTCTGCGTCTCGCCCCTCGGAGACTTTCTCTCCTGTGGAGGAGTATATAAAAATTCGCTATTGAGGTTTCACCGGAAATATGTACACGATTTTGAGGCATCTTATTTAAGGCGAGAAAACAAAATTCTTTTATAAATTGTTCCATGTGTGTATGTGTGTATGTGTGCACGCGCGCACACATCTGTGTGATATGGAGAAAGGCAAAAAGAGGGAGAAAGCTCGCACAGCGTAAGTTAAAAAATAAGAAAAATATCTAATAAATACAAAATTTCTCACTTGAGTTAGATATCAACCAGGATATCTTTTTCAAGAAATTTTCGCACCCTAACCCACCCTTTACAGAAAAATATCGTTATGTTAGTTTATTAAAGGTAAGTAACGACTTAGATTAAATATCATAAGTTTAAGGTACTTGAATGAATGTTACAATGTACGATACTGTATTTTCTGTGAATGACCTATAAAATTCTCTTCGTTTTGAATAACTTTTATGTATTTTTGAATAACTGGAGAAACATAAGAGGTAGACAGAAACCTGTGCTTACACACGAAATGTAGTGCTCACTAACAATAAAGCATAAAAATTAACCTTATTTTAAGCATTAACTAGTTTTGAATATTTCGTTGTTGCAGCTTTAGTTTTTCGAAATTTCAACTATCATGCGATATCTATATGACATCTTCGAAAATATGTGATTATCCTTTTAACCCTCTTGAATTCATTACTCACTTCATTGTAGGAAATGCTATGTGTTTGCCTTCTCGTTCATGCAACCAAGATTCTGTTCTTTTGTTTTAGGTTGCTATAACCAAGAATCTAACTTATTGTCTGTGAATGTCAATCAATTATTCAACCCAACAAATATTGAACAGATAGATGCTGATGATATTAACGCAATTACAGAAAGGGCAAAAACAATGTTACTTCAAGGGCATAGAAGTACTGATTGCAGTGTAGAATTTCAAATAGTTCTGAAACAATCATAAAACAATACATATGTTATAGTTGAGGTATTAGGAGCTATCATGTTGGATAACCCTGAATTTACATCAACTATGCTGATGAGTATAGGTTCCCTGTGCAACTGTTGATGTATCAATATTCTTCTCTAAGTATAATTATTGATAGTGACGGCGGATGCAAAATGAAAGGAAATAATATAGCGACTTCTGTTATTATTTCATTACATAAATAAAAAAGCAGACTTTGAATTACTGTTTCCTCTCAGTACTGTAACTGTAGTATAATTTTGATATTTAGAATGAACTTAGCATAACAAACTTTTTGCCATAATTTCCACTACTAATACCTACCGTCTTTTTGGTATATGGTGTTATTCCTTTCACCTAAATTTCCTTTAAAATTTACACAATACCCTTACAGCTATTCAGGGATAAAACGCGAAATTCAGTATTCATAACGCGACTTTTTTCCGAAATTAATACAAATTTCGCAGGCCTCTGATGATAGGGAAATGACATTCAGAAAATAAGAGGCGAAAAGGGGTAGCGAGTCTGCCTCACGTTCAAGAGGTCGTGAGTTCGAATCTCGGTCAGGGTGAGTTACCTGGATAAGGTTTTTCCGGGGTTTTCCCTTATCCTTCAAGACGAATTTCGGGTAACTCTAAGCTCAATGGACCCTTGACTCATTTGAGCATCATTTCACACAATTCATTCACCGTACGATATGACTTAACGTTGGAGGACGTAAATTATAAAAAACAAAACAAAAAGAGGCGAAAAGGTATGTGATATTATAAAATCCACCTCAGTATCCACCTAAAAGCACAGAAAGCCACGGAAAACGCAAATTTAGAGTGACCAGCACATTAGGACCTAACCCAGGACCCCCCGAACGGCAGTCCACGTTCGGTATAATTTCAGCAAGCTATTGGTATATTTATATTTTGGACATTTCATGGAGATGTATGCGAATTAATGTAAGATGTGCATAATTGAGTTGCTGTATACCATTTTGCAGACACTGTTAAGTGTAAAAAGAGTTCTATGTTAACCATAAAGATACCTATAATCTAAGCACTCCGATACCGACATCCTACATTTTGAAGCATTTCGTTACCTCTAAAACTTTTCTCAAGTAAACAACTGTCACAATAATGCCACACTCTTGCACAACCAAGCTGCAAGCATAAGAAAAAAGATCTGTTTGATATCCCCGTGTTCCTCGAGAAGCGAACCGGAAGAAAGAGTAAATAAATAAGCAAGAACGCGACAAAGGAGAATAATAGAGACTTGGCATGTGAAAAGCCGCCCGCCAAGTTAAAATGCATTTTTAATGGGACAATGTTTTGGTAGTATCGCGTGGTCGGTGTTTACACAGGTTCGGTAGAAAAAGATTCCTTAACAAGATCCTTGATTTACATTACTGGCACGTAGTCATATACAGTATCCCCTAAAGCGCCTTAAAGAGTGGTAGAAGTGATATTTTAGCGGATCAGCGCAAAATTTAATCCTCTCTCCTCAGATACTTAACAGTTTTGTGAAATCTTATTCGTGCACACAGAACCAGTTAGTTAATTCTGAATATCCCAACAGAGGGTTTTAATTCAGCAGCAACTAGTAGCATATAGGATGTAATCGAAATATAGGCCAAATTTGCATAGCCCCCCCCCCTCTCTCTTATACAGAGGATAGCAGTAGGGTGTAAATTATGGACATTGAAACGCTTCATTCTCCGTTACATGTTTCACTACAACTCGCTCAGATTATATGATAAGCAAATATTTTTGTGGAATGGAATGATAACTGTCCTGTAAAAGCAACCATATAGATATATCTATTCTCACCGTAGTACACCTCTGATTAGAATGCATATAGGAATATAGTAATATACACTTCCTGGGAAATTTAAAGATTCTTATATAGAGAGCCCTGTACAACATGACAAAATTATAGAAGAATTCAAGGTACAATAACACTTTCCAGCGATACATCCGAGTGACCAAACATTAACTGATAAATTGGTGTGTTTTTTAAAATCAGCAGCTTTAAAAACTTTCATTGAAACTATTACTCACGGGGTTTTCTTTTTAAATCTTTGAATGCACCATGTTTGTTGTGAAGGACAGTTAATTCATTTTAGGAAGAATTTCTGCGACAATACTATGCTCTGTGTTAGATTTCTAACTGTAAACTATCCATAGTCTTGGATCGATTATAAACATAATGAAAAGTATAAGGGTTTGGAAATTTTACGCTCGGAAATATATCTGCAACTCGTATTCAAACTAGTGGAGCTGAGTTAACCATATCAATCACACATGCACACACGTGTACAGTAGAAAGCATATGCTGATTCATAATTAATTCATTGATTAAATACAGTATAAATTTAACCACTTGTAAAGATAGAACTGCAGTCAATCATTGTGAGCCAGCCAATAACGTTACCTAACATTGTACAACAATGTGAAACATGTGATAATGAATTAAAAAACATATTAACTGGGTTATAAGTTTTTGAGTAATTTTAAGGTCGGCATATAGCATCTATTTCACTTCCTCTAGTCCCGTTCTAAATACAGTAAAATGTGTAATGGGATTATTTCTTCAAGGCTATCCTAAGTAAATGGAAAATAGAATGGTTTAGAAAAACTATATAAAATTAACTATAATGGTTGGATAAAAGTTAGGTGACTGCGAAAAATAAAGTTTTAGTCCTATGTGCCTATCATCATGTGGACCTCGTTAGAAGAGTCCTTAATTCTTAGGTTCAGTCCTAATATTGATGAATAGGTGGGGCCACTTTATATAAAGAGATACTAGAAATGTCTCAATGGATCAAATGTCTTTTGGTTTCACCAAACACATTTAATATAAACAGAGTAAATTGTTTGCTCATAGGTATGATGAATATTTCTCAACATAACCGTTTGATTCTTAAATTTTGTTGACATTTGTTGAACATAAGAAAATCAATAAAAGCTTCTGATTATTACATCAGAAAGTGACTTAAGACATAAAAGAGTCAAAATTAGTGCTAAAATCCGAGATTTGGTGATACATGATCCTCAAAGTCAAATTCAAAATACACTTCAAAGATTTATATTTTAAGTGTACAATTTGGCTCCTCTAAATGCAGCATTTGAAAGAAAATGCAAATAAAATAATCCTTCATGTAGGGCTACTTTCCATCTATGAAGTCATATTTTGGAATGCTGGATTCAATAGAGTAAAGTAATTCATAGCCAGTTTCTTAAAAGCGTATACTAATATCCAATAACTAGGCTTCAAACATGACTTTAGCTTAACTTCTATTACACTGGTGTGTTGTTTACAAGCAAGGGCAGAGGAGAGAGTTACCAGTCTCTCGAACTGCTGAGTTTGTGAATGGCTTCTAGGAGAGAAGTTGCAATGAAACCTTTTGTGCACCAGAATAAGTCAACGAAAGAGCAACTGCGACCGAAGAATACTGATAACACTTCTTGATAATAGAAAGAGTATAAATGTAACAACAATTTCGGAGTATATTTAATTTCGAAAGACTATTCAATAGACCATTAAATTAGATATTTTACCATCAGCAATAAACTATTGAGTCCCTATCGCTTTAATCATTTACGGTACACTTATTTAATTTTTGTTAATTAATGAACAATAGAATTACTGGTGATTCAAAATTTAGTGGTGTAAGCTTATTCACTTCCCCCGGGGGATTTAGAACAAATGGTCCTTGTTATAATGTTTCAATCTGCAACATTAATCAACCTATTTGCAGGGACACTCATTTACAACGAACGTTTAGAACCTAAAATTGACAAATGTAACGCCACAATGGACGTTGGCACTTGTGTTTTAGGGTTACGGCATTATCGTTAATCACCAAAACGGGATGAGGGTACAAGTAGTGGGTCATCCATATATCTAGTCTCCGCATCTGAGACAAAGTTCAGTTCGGCAATAGGAACAGCTTTTGTGTGGGGGAAAGGAACCATTCTGCAGCGATAATTGGTTTATTTAAAGTCTCGCAAAGCAGCTTTTATCGAGTTTCAGTTGCAGCAACATATGAAATGAGATTAAGTCAATTAACATGTTCGTACAGATTCTGCTCGTACTACTACGAAAGCATATGAAGACTGCAACCTTAATACGCTCGAGATCGTTTAAAGTGTGCAAAATGAATCCACACAATACAGACAAATTTAAGGTTAATATTCGCCCAAAGATCAATCAATGCAATATCTTAAAGTCAATTAGGTAACGGGCAAGTTCATAAAAGAGGTAAAAAATGTTTTGAAAACAAAGGAAAGCAGCTCCAGTTACTTTTTAGGGACATGGATGAGTACATGATTTAATGGAATTTGAAATATTTTAGGCAGTCTCTCTAACTTGTTAAACGCCCGCCTCGGTAGCGTGGTGGTAGAGTGTCTGCCTCACATTCAAGTGGTCCCGAGTTCGAATGTCGGTCAGGGTGAGTTACCTGGATAAGTTTTTACGGAGTATTCCCTTATCCTGAAAGACGAATGTCGGGTAACTCTATGCTCTATGGACCTTGGGCTCATTTGAGCATCATTTCACCCATTCCATTCATCGTCCGATATGGCTTAACGTCGGAAGACGTAAATTACACAAAAAAAATACATTGTTAAACAGCGGGCGCTCCTAATAACCGGCAGGTTGGAAGTGATTTCTTATTGGACCAAGCAGGACCTCACCCAAGGTGCGGAGACACGAAAAATGGATGAATCTCTATAGCTGAATCGAATCTTACAGCTTTGTTCGTATAGTGTTCGGGTCCAACCAGTCATTACAAAGGGACATGACACTATTAGTACCCTTAAATGTTTTGAAAGAACGGCTGATGTGCGGACCCTGAATGTACAGTTACTATCAGAATTTTTCATACAGGTATATCTGTTTTATATTTAACATCAAAAGATTAACAACAAACATATTTTATTCCATTTTGGTCACACCAGATTGTAAAGTTACACATACAGGTAACAAAAAATAAAGTTTCATTTCATTTAATAATGCATAACATGTAAAATTTATGAATGCAATTATAATAATACAACGTTTCCTACTCAAAATTATTCAGACAAAAAATATAAGTACAAAACAAATAGAATGGAGGCCATGTGGGAATATTAATACTTGGTGATTCTTCCCTTCCTCCGCAGTAATTCAGTCAGCCTTCTCGGTATGCTCTCCACCAGTTTGCTAGCAGTAAAACGGGGCAATTTGTTCCTTTCCTCTTGCAGTCGTCTCCTCACACCAGCTTTAGAATTTATGGAAAGTTTTGTATGTTCTTTTCGAGTATATCCCATAGATTTCCAATGGGATTAATGTAGGGACTCTGTGGGGGAGGATTCACAACTTTAGGACAGTTGTACAACAACCAATCACCAATGGGTGATTGTCCTGATAAAATTTAACAATCACCTATTCCCGTATTTTCTGTACTATTCTTTAGGTTATCTTTTAAAATCCGAAGACAGTGGCGGTGATTCATGTGTCCATCTATAAAAACTGCGTCACCTACTCTTTCAGCCGACATACAGCCCCAAACAATAACGTGTCCCCCTCCATATTTTACTGTCGCCTGCATATTTCTTTCTTCAAATTCTTTATTGGGCTGTCACCAAACTACAATTCGCCCATCTGAGCCAGAAATGTTGAATTTTGACTCGTCGCAGAAAATTACTGTTTTCCACCAGTCCATATTTTTGCTGAGGTACTCTTTAACAAATCTTTGCCTCTTGATCCTATTAATTTTGCTGACATAGGGCTCTTTCCTCTGCGCCCCATTTCACTCCTGAATATTTGCGTCTGCTTTGAGCGTGAGTACGGCTCTACTGGGTCCTCCCCGCAAAGCACATTAGTGCAAAGGATGCCTTGAGTTGCCAACCATCTCTTGTCCGAAAAGTATTGACGAGCAAATTTTCGTATCGCAACCAAATAACAGGTATTGTGCATTTTTTAAAGTAACTTACAAGTCACAATTGCATTACTGTGGTGCCTATGAAGTGCCTAGAATTAAGAGCTTAGCAAATTTAAATTGTTTACCCACTTTTTCTTTAAAAACAAGCATTTTACATGTTCAGACCACTTTGTCCGAAAAGTTATGACAGTCACTGTAAACTTGCATTTCACAGTTGCGTCATAATGCGGCCCATTTGCCTATGTGGTGTAGTTATGCCTTACATATCACAGATATACTTAAGTCATTAATGGTTAATTCTGTATAGAAGTTATTAAACATTCATCTGCAATACATTACTTTAACTAAGATACTGCAAAGAAATTACTGGATACCAGTTTTGGCGTATAAGTTAAACCTACCAGCATAAGATCATTGCAAGACAAGGTGCAAACACGCCGGAAAGAAAGGAAAGAGATGAGAAAGCGTGACGTTATGGTGCTGCTGGTCCGATGCCTTTGCTATGAATAATTTAGAAGTTATGAATTTTCTCTTCTGAATGCATGCGACCTGACACCCCCCCCCCCCTATAAGGGAGAGGAAAAGTTGATTAGTAAGGAAAGATGTTCTGAACATTATGCCATTTTTTTTTTTAAGTTTTCCCCGTGTTTCGTTTATAAATAAAGAAATTTCTTTATTGTTCTTTGTTAACCTAGCAAGCCTAATGTGTTTTGTTTTATCGCTTCATCGTTTCAGCAAACCGAAATATAACGAACACTATTTTCCAATCGTATTTAACGTTGAATAATGTTACCAGTGTTCACTGTCGTAAGAAACAGGTTGTTGGTGCTGGGAAGCGTCTAATTATCTTAAGTTACTCATAGAATTCCTTCACACTCTGTAAAAAAATTAGAAGTAACATTCCACATCATGAATTCGAATTCATTTCCGCTGTATTTCACCGTTAGAAAAAGTCTGTATGCGACACTTGATAAATCATGGTCTCGCATAGAATGAGTCATGTTTATAACATTTAATACCACAACAAAGCACAAAATATATCATACATTACGTATTTTAAAGCAATAATAACCATTCTACAAATAGAACTTTACTTATTGATAAAGGAAGGTGAGTAACAAACTCAAATTCGGAACATTAGCTGTAGTTCTGCAAGACAAGGCATTCAATTTGAATGCAGTATCCTACAATGACACTGCAGGTAAATATCATTGTCTGAAGTACGAGTAAGAAAAGCTGGAATGACATGCAGTAGTTACCCCTTATATTAGTACGTAACATTATCCAATCAGTATAAGTGTGTCGCCTCTATAATCTAAAAGGGCGATTTATGCTAAATTTCTCAACTTTAAGCCCTATTCACAATGAAAATCAGACATACCATACTTTTAAAGGAGTTTGATGTGTGTTGTAATGAACTGTTCATAACGATTCACATAAACGTGCAGATAAAACAATGAATTAAACGTAAACTTAGAGGAATAGAAGGACATACTTATAAAGCTTATTGCAACCATAAAAATAACAAACCATCCAATTCTCACTATGCGATTATTTTCCTGTTCCATATCAAACTCTCCGTTGCCAAGTGAGAATCCCTACTCCATTTCAGAATAAGATCAGGGACCATATGTCAGTTATATCTATAGAATGCCCTCGTCCTGGGTAACACGCTAGCCTTAGTTCCTAAGGTTGTGAATTAAAACTGGTAGAAAGATATTTCTTTCGGGAATAAAAATCTTAGTATGGCCTCTTAAAATGGAAGTAAGTGGTCCCAATTCGTAGATTTACGGCATGTTAAAACCTCATGCCTGATAAGGAAGTCGTTGAGAAAATTAAGCGCTATTTCACCCCAATATAGAATAGACACAGAGAACCATAGTAGTTACATGGGTAACTCTGGCCGCCTCTGTAGCATAGGTACTAATGTTGCTTCAGGTTGAAGAGGTCTCGAGTGAGTTATCTGGATAAGGTCTTTTCCGGGGTTTTCCCTTATTCTAAATGATGAATGTCGGATAAAACTAAGCTCTAGAGATTCTAGGTTCATTTGTGTATAAGTTCACCCACTTCATTAATCGTCCGATATGACGCCCGTATTTACTACATATGAGATCACAGGTGGTGAATTCTGTGACGATAACACAAAACACGAAGAGCAAATAAATTCATCTCAACTCCTTTTATCACCGCAGGTGTACCCCTATGCTAACGTACGATCACATTATCATTTACACATATTCACGCTTCAGCACGTCTCTGCAATGTGTGTTTTATATCTTTTTCTTAATTGCACTTACCAACGTCTACCGCCGTTAATCCCTCTGACAAGGTTCACCTCTTACACGGAGCTATACGCCGACAATTATTATTTTCCCAAGTACCATTTGTTTCGTGTATCCTGAGTATCCATCAACTGCTATGCCGTATGCAGTAAGAACGGGCATTAAACATTATTAACAGTAATAAAACAATATATTGTAGACTCTTGTTGCATACTTTAAGTTAGACCGAAAACTAGGTGTGTTAGTAAAACCTCTTTGGATTTGCATAATTTTTATTTGGCTTTATTAGACCAGCGACATTCGTGGCACTAGTGTGCCCGCCTCGGTAGCGTGGTGGTAGAGTGTGCCTCACGTTCAAGAGGCCCCGAGTTCGAATCTCGGCCAGGGTGAGTTACCTGGACAAGGTTTTTCCGGGGTTTTCCCTTATCCTGAAAGACGAATGTCGGGTAACTCTAAGCTTTATGGCCCCTGGGCTCATTTCGCCCATTCCATTCATCGTCCGATAGTAGTTAACGTTGGTGGACGTAAAATTACAACAACAACATGGCACTAGTGGAAGCGATTGTACTTTTTTCTTCTTTTTATTTATGCTGCAAAATATTATAATTGCCAAAAATTTCTCAATGTTCGCAGGCTGCAAATAGCTATGTAGTGAATTCGTTAGAATATCCAAAGCAAACCTTTTGATTACGAATTACAGTTGAACGCCTCGGAGGAGTCTAAACTTGCACTGAAATGTGCTCTGGTGCTACCATATACAATGCAGTAGTATAGGTAGCGCGTGAATAATTCATGATGGCGAGGACATGGTGTGTTAATCAGCGAAATCGAGATTAAATTGTTCTTTGTAGCTTCAGAGTGTCCCGTCGCAAGGTTTGATCCATATGAGGCTAGCATACACAGACGTCTATATGTAATGTGTTTATTTCATTTTTACTAATTAGCACTTAACACCATAGTCAAATTCATTTAGAAGGAATTCCATGGTGATACTCAATAATTGTTTCTTTAAAGGCACAGGATCAAACTACAATACAAAATTGTACATATTTCACAGAAAGAACGCAAACTTCATGTTTCGATTAGGGAACCAAAATCCTTTTCGGATACAATGGATGTGGTTACAGCCAAGATCATTTTATCACCTGTTATATTGCCCGCCTAGGTAGCGTGGTGGTAGCATGTCTGCCTCACGTTCAAGAGGTCCCGAGTTCGAATTTCGGTCAGGGTGAGTTACCTGGATAAGGTTTTTTCCGGGGTTTTCCCTTATCCTCAAACACGAATGTCGGGTAAATCTAAGCTCTATGGAACCTGGGCTCATTTGTGCATCATTTCACCCATTCCATTCATCGTCCGATATGACTTAACGTTGGAGGACTAAATTAAAAGAAACACTGTTATATTGCAGATAAACCAAATATACATGCATATACAGGCTGGAAGATACATGATGCACCAAGTTAATAGCAGAAACACATACGCAGTATTCACAAATCGCCGTCCACTCCGTTCTATACCTCTACTGTGGTGTCATTACATTAGGTCGGTCTATCTTTTTCACTTTAGTTCCTTTATGTACAAGCTTTTAGTACATTTTCAATTTTTACTGTGATTAACTGACAAACTTTATTTATTATGAATTCTTTTATCAATAAGATATAATGGTCATCGTCCTGAATAATAATTTAATGTTCTATGGTAC
The DNA here is from genome assembly GCA_030765055.1 of Mantis religiosa. Lineage (NCBI taxonomy): Eukaryota > Metazoa > Arthropoda > Insecta > Mantodea > Mantidae > Mantis > Mantis religiosa. The sequence goes on along the minus strand of CM060948.1, from coordinate 153,921,551 downwards.
CTAAATCAAAACAACAATAACAGTAAGAATAATCACAACAATAATATAAAGGTACTAATAACAATATTGATAATAATAAACGTCTCGTATGTTATAAAGAATTACAAATCTGAATTGCAAGGGTAATTTGATAAGTCTGGTAAATTTCCATGTAGGGGTAGCAATTTTTGTTACAGCTTTTTGGGTAGTAAGCTTGATTATTGAAAAGATTGTACAGACAATTTGAATGTGCTACAATATACTGTTAATTCCTGACAGCCATCTGAGCTGCTCAGTGTGATAGCTGCGATTAAAAATGGAAAAACATAGTTTCGTGCTGTTATTAAACGTTTTCATTTGAAGGGCTGTACTGCCGCACAAGTCAAAGCTGAATTGGATGAAGTTCCCGCGAACTTTGCACCAACATTGAAGACCATTTACTTTTGGATCAATGAATTTAAACGTGGTCGCAGAAGCACCAAAGTTGAATCCCGCTCTGGTCGACCAATTGTGGTCATCACACAGAACACCATTGAGAAAATCCATGATCTGGTTATGCAAGACCACCGAATCAAAATTAGTGAGATTGCTGAGGCTGTAGGCATCTCAACTTAGCGAGTACACAATATCCCGCATGAAAAATTGACACTGAAAAAGCTATGTGCAAGATGGGTGCCGCGATTGCTCACAGTGGTTCAAAAGCACAACCAGAAGAACACATCCACCGAGTGTATGGCGATGCTTTATCGCAATCCGCAAGTCTTTTTGCACAGATTTGTGACCATGGATGAAACTTTCATCTATCATTACACACCAGAGTCAAAACAGCAGTAAAAAAAAACGGACAAAGGCTGGTGAAAATGCACCAAAGAATACAAGGACCATTTTCTCAGCCGATAAGGTGAAGGTCACAGTTTTGGGGATTCTCAAGGAATAATCCTCATAGACTACTTGAAAAAAGGTTTAACCATAACTGGAGCTTGTTATGCTTCATTGTTGGATCGTTTGCAACATGAGTTGACTGAAAAGAGACCGAGATTGAAACGCAAAAGCCGCTGTTTCACTAGGACAATGCCCCATCGCACACATCAGCAATCGCAATGGCAAAAGTGCATGAGTTGGGCTTTGAATTGGTTCCTCATCCACCTCATTCACCAGACTTAGCCCCAAGTGACTTCTTCCTGTTCTCAAACTTAAAAATATGGCTTGGTGGTAAGGAATTTTCATCAAATTAAGAAGCGATAGTCACCGTCAACGAGTACTTTGCAGATCATGAGGGAACCTATTTTTCCGACGGGATGGAAAACCTGGAACACAATTGGACAAAGTGTATAACCATCAATGGAGACTCTCCAGAAATAAGGTCAGATGTTCACGAAAAAAGAATTCTTGGTTTTTTAGCCGACTTATCATACGATCCTCGTATATTTGTTAGGTAGCTGCTTTAACCTTCATATCCACAGCTGTGCTCTTTGTAGGAGTGGTTAAGGCGAAAGGTTTCTAACGAGAAGTTCCAAATTCAAATACTGCTCGCTCTGCAGGTTTATCTGTATTAATATATCATTATTTCTAAGGTTTCCAGAAAGAGTTTTTATTAGTCTAGATGAATATTTCCACAATATTATTTTCTGGTATAAAGGCGTCAGTCAGCAGTGATTCCAATAACATGTGTGGAGATCGAAGAATAAAGAACGACAGCACCAGGACTTAGGTTACATATAGTGATACTCAACTATTTAACAAGTTGAATTTCAAACATAGTGAGATGCGAAAGGTCCAACGACAAACAATTATTAAGTGACTAACAATCATGTGTCAGATGTACTGAAGAAACAAAAGTAGCCCTGTCTAGTCAAAAATGATCTGTTTCTGTTTACTGTAAAACCTACCTTGAATTTTCATCGTGGAACAATCCATTTGCACTATCTTTATATCCCATTAAAATATTTTCATTAGTCCCTTTACAGTATCTTTTGGAAACCTATTTTTTTTTGCTAGGCAAGAAAAGTAAAAATGATTTCTATGGTGAAAAAAATGTGATATTTTAAAAGAGGTTTGAGAAAAATCAACTTGTCCTTTTCTTTATCTTAGATAATACTCTATATCATAATAAGATGTGCTACGATAGAAGATTGCAAACCAGATTTAGTGTGATACAGTGAAACTGTAATCAGAATTGCACAAGTTGAAATGGAGTGGACTGCTTCACGGAGGGGATTCGGTACGGGAACCCCAAACTGGGTCTGTTGTACATATAGCCCCAAATGGGGGACCGCAGGGAGGAAGGATGAGGCGAGAGGAAACAGAGCCACGACAGTGCAGAGGGTAGGGTCTCTACATTTTACTAGATGGAAACTCTCCTGTAGGCCAGGACAACAGACAACCCACCCATATGTGGTTCGGAAGCAGCCCCACCACGGGACCGGGTTCAGAGACCGGCAAATGTCCTACCGAAAGAGGAAGGTCTTACTCAGAGCATATCATCCTGCCATGTACCGCCGAGAATCCCTCCGAAACTTGGACCCTGAAAGAGGTCACCAGATGAGAGATGATGTGAAATCATAATGTAGATGAAAAGTAGGCACAGAAAATTCGGGGGATGTAATTAACCTACCCAGCATTTGCCTAGCGAACCGGGAAACCCCCGGATTAACACATGGTTCAACCATATCGGTTACAGGAATCGAACTCGGACCTCCCGAATGTGGGCCACAGAGGAAAACGCCTTACCCATCCCGCTCGGTGGCAGAAACTGACAAAAATAAACTAAAACTTCTGTAAAGAAGATGCATTTTTCCTCTCTTTTGCCCATAATTGTTGCTTATTTGCTCTATACATATATGATTCCTTCAGACGGGAGCATGACCACAGTAATAGCCAAGCCCTCCCACCTACCAACCGTCCGCCTTCTAAACCAGCACTGTCTAGGGAGGTCCAATGCTACAGGATCTTTATATAGGGTCTTCTCAGTCAAACAAGGCTAGAAACATACCAACTGGATATTTTCGGGGAGAAAATTAATAAGTAAAAAGATGGGGCAAGCCGTAGAAAACCTTCTTGAAGTTTTCAACTGAAATAATCTTAAATGTAACACTAATAAAACTCAAATAATGTAGTTCTTCCTAGGAAATAAATCCCTGCCTAAAATTTCCATACTCGGATTGAAAACAACGATATTGAAGAAGTATATGACTACACATTTCTAAGAATTCATGTGGGCAGTAGACTAATGTGGGATAAACATATAGAAACTTTGTGTAATGGTGTTGGCAAATCAGTTTATCTATTAAGATATTTTAAACTATTATTAGGAGGAAAGTACCTACAGCTAATATCCACAAATGTTTTATGGTATAGAGATCTGGGATGGCGCTGCTAAAGTACATAGGTTATTTGTTCTGCGAAAAAGGTGTATAAGAATAATGCATAATCTCTCATCAAAGAATCTAGTAAACAGATATTTATTCCAAATAACATGTTAACGCTATAAACTCTGTATGTATATCGTGTGATTGTGCTCACTAATGATCAACAGTTAACCAAAAATAATGATGTGCACTCTTATAATTCCAAAAGTAAAACTGATTACCATAAATAAAAATGTTAAAAAATGTTTAACAAATGTTAGAAAGGTATCTGACAAAGATGCCAATGTGATGATAATTAAAACATATAATAAACTACCTGCAATGCCAAAAGTCTTAAATGGCACAATGTTTAAACGCCAATGAAAAAACTTCCTTATACTCAAATGTTTGCATAAACTTAACGAATTATAAATAAATATTTAAGTATAGGTATTTTATAGGACTGCCGAAGTCAAAATTATGTAAGAATATACGACTAATAAAAACTGAATTGAACGCAACGCAACATCTTGCGACGTGGGTTCAAACGCGCCATTGAAGACGTTCATCGCAATTGTGTATGAAACGTCTTGGAGCATCCATCTTCAGCAGCCCAAAAACTTGTTCTATTTGCAAACTATTTAAAAATCCAAGTAATCGTATAGATTCTCTCAATGTTTAATTAAATGACCCGCAAAGGGATATATTACTGGCAATATTCTTGTGTATGTCTTTATAAGTTGTTTCGTATTAGTATGACATGGTTTACCAGGGGCACAGGCATTTCTTGTGCGTTTTAGACACGAGTTCCAGAAGCAATATTTTTTGTCTCGGTATATGTTTGCTGTTCAACTTTTAATACTGTTCAAACTTCATAAGAAAGAGACGAAAGATAAACTAAACAGCTCGTGCGTCTTACGTACAAAAGGGTAACCAGATAAATTTAGAAATACACTCGTACATAACACTGACAGACATTTAGTAGCGTGTTTTCATTATGTATTACAATTTTCAAAAGAAAATCCAGCTAGTAAAGAAACATATGAAAAACATTTAATCTATATTTTTACATTAAGAGGATAATAAACGGTAAAATGGATGTCATAACCACATGTATCATTTTCACACACAGTTAATATTGACAGTTTTCTCGTTAAACTTAAACGAAATTTCCTCAATTTGATTGATTAGAAATTTATTTAAAAATATCTCTACATGCATTATGATAACTTCGCTGGTATATCTGTTTAGTTAAAATTGACATCAGAAACATGTATGGTAGAACGCTGCGGTTTAATATTAAATGTTCACGGAAACTCATTTGCGTATTACAGTATTTTATATGCAATTGTGATTCTCATTATTCTCCTCTCTTTGGTTTTTTTTAAACAGACCTTCCGTTTAATGTTTGCAGTTTTGTTATTTAAGTGACAGTTTTTAAATAAAATGTGATTATGAAACAATTGCACGGTTTTCTAGAGAACCTCTGAAATATATTACTTACATTTAGGACAATTAGCTAATTGCTTGAATCTATAGGAGAAGTGTAAGTATACAATACAAAGGGCCATCTCATACATTGCGATCTACATGAGATTTGCTGGGGTTAACACTTCCCGTTACAAAGGATGAAGTGAAGTGTGCAGATAGGTCAGGGCTGGCAAGATGAGCACCTGAAGTATGAAATGCTCTACCCCTACAACAATCCCTTGCTTTTTCCTTCTATCTTGCAACGTAAACAAACAGGTGACGTGTGCCACAGTGGCGGTCATTCAGGTTTTAGACGTAATCAAATGCATAGTTTTGAATTTAAGCCTTGGCTAGGAAAGCATGAAGAGGGTAAATGACACTCAGGATGTAGCGATAATGTTGAACGATTGGCATTGTGAGAGAAATCGCTTACGTTACTGACCTAAGCCAAACCTTAAGTTGACAAAAGCTGTTCTATAAAATGAACATGTTTTAATACATTTGTTTTGTTATAGCACAGTAGTTATGTAATGATAAATACATATTTCTGTTAAGCTACTATGGACATTTAAATACTGTCTATCCTGTATTCTTAAAAGTAATCGCAACGATCTATCTACAAAGTGCATTGAAATTGTCAACATTGTACATTGTTAAATAGTGACAGTGGTAATGACACTCCCTTAATTTACACGATTATTATACTTGATGGTTTCATTATAAATTTAAGTTCTTCAATGTCCGGCAGCAAACTAGATGAACTTAAACGTAGAACATATAAGACGATACTGGGTAGCAGGCTCTTGTTCAGTGTCAATATGCCGTACAGTTGTACGCATTTGATAAGCAGTACCAAACATGGCCAGTGATTTTCTTGCAAAAAGGTGCAGACTGGGAAATATCTGTACAATTCCAAACCATGCTTTCCTGAACTGCGCAAATTTGTGTTGGTTGATGTTTATAAGCTCCAGCAAGAGCTGCATTAAAATACCTCCTTTGGGTAAAGCTCCTAATGTATCCAATGTTAGTAAGACATTTAAAACTGTACTTTACCGCATCTAACTACACTGCACTGATAGAGTGTCACGTGACTATAAAGAGAATCAACCTGTTTAGCCCCCTGTTTGGTAAAAGTAATGGGGACAAGAGGGAGTGTAAATTCACAGACGTATAGTGCCTTCCCTCCCGGCCCTGAGATAGGCCATAGAGATAGGCCTGTAAGAGTCGAAAGCCTCTCCCACTACTAGAACAGCCGACAGAGGAGACTAAGGACTCGTTGAAACAAGCAGCCCTCCGCTATCCATGGAGAATACTGTGACTTTGTGGGTTCGTAGAATTAAAAGTCCAGCTTGCAGAAATTTAAAATTTACAAGTAAAAAGACGCTTTGTATACCCCTTGCATCAGCGAAATGACGTAACTTACAAAAACACAGTCCTCAATGTCATCTGCCATACGTCCACACAGCTGCAACTTCCAACTGACTTCGCTCTAACACTTGCAGGCTTTTATACCTCCAGTCATTGTTTCTATAATTCAGTAGGTCGTTCTATAACAATTACGATGCAGTGGGAAATTGCAGACTATCTCTGTCTCTTTCTTTAGCTGTTTCTCTCTCATTCTCTTTCTCTCTCGGCAAGCGTGCAGCGCTCGCTCACGCGCTGGCAGCAGCTTGCGCTAACGGTATAACAATGCCTCGGCGACAATACTGTTTCCTTGCCTCGAGTCATTTATCTGACAACGCCCGATGAAAGAAAAAACTTATGAATATATTTGAAAGTGAGAAACGAAGTGAAAGGGAAACGAGGGAACGGAAATCCTGATAGATAAGAAACCACTCCACTATTTGCCTCTCGACCAGGAACAGTCAAGAAAAGCACACGTTCAAAGTAGGCAGCTGAATGGATTCCGAGGTTGCCCTCCGTGGTCTAGGGGCAACATGCTTGCCTCTGGTCGCCGAGGTCACTGATTCAAACCCGGCGGAAGGCGATAGAAACCCTTAACAAGCCTTTCTTTGGAAGGAAAGCAAAGCCAATTTTCTCTTGTGTAGATTCACGCAGGTAAAACATCCCAAGCCTGATAAGAAGGCCTCTAAGAAAAATTAAGCCGTCTTTGAAGCCCAACGGGACTCTAGAAACAGCAAAAGTTAAAGAGCGTCGATAAATAAAAACTTAATTTCTACGTTTGAAGCAGGAAACTTCTACATGTGAGCCCCCCAGGTTTCTACGATGAAATCTCGTGGGGTATGTGTAAGTTTAATGAAGAAATAAGCCTCGTATTAATTATGAAAGTTATATTAATATGAGTAAAAGTGTAAAAGCTACTTCAGATTTCTTTAAAGAAATTCATATCTCAATGTCTAGGATAGGATAGAATCGTACGGAACGGATTCGACGCTGCGACCAGTCTTGAAAGGACTATTGACACAATAATATTAATATTGTTAATTGTTAACAATTAAATGTTAAAATTATATTATAATTTATATTATTGTTAATGTTAAATATTGTTTACGCCCACAAGTTGGTCATCTACGGGAGTAAGGAGACAGAGGGTGGCTCTGCAGACGGAGGCTTCCCTACTATATACCGTTTAGAAACTCCCCCGACTGGCCAGCACAAGCGGCATCCGACCCGCCGTGGTCCCGAAACGGCCAACCAGGTCGTGCCGGAGACCGAAAACCGTCCTACCGAAGGAGGAAGTGTTTACCAGGAGCATATCATCCTGCCATGCAACGTCGAGACTCCCGCCGACACTCTCGAGAAAGCTTATGGTTCGTGTAGGCCGGTCACGTGAATCGAACCCGGATATCACGAATGCGGGTCACAGATGAAGTCACCTAACCCTTCCCGCTCAGTCTCACCAATGTTAAAGTTCACCATGCTCATGATATTTTTCTCTGCAGCTAATGATCATGAGGAGTACCCATTTTTGTTTGATGTGTTTGCTGGTCTATTTTCATTAATGTGTTTTTGTTCATAAAGATACCGATAGGGGTATCTTGGAACATAGGTACAATAGATCAAAACTGGTCGCAGTGCCGAATCCCCTCCATACCGTTATCCAATCCAAAAACATTGGTGAGAAATGGAATTCTAAATGTTTGTAATTAAGTGATATTTCACAGCGTTATAAATGGAAAGGAATAGAAAGTCTAAATATAAAGAATGTGACATTTTTGCAGGTGTTTAATAGGAGTTCTGAAAATACTTCAAGAAGTCGTGTGTCGATTTGGACAAACAACCTCAAGGACTGAAAAACATACATTTTTCCAAACAACTGAAAGCAGGGATACCTATTGTAATTGTTGCTAAGAGACAGGTTTTGTAAACATCCGTTCTCCCTATTTTCCCTGGTTCTCATTCCTTTCCATAGAGATAATTGGATCAATGACATTAACTCTTTGTTAAGTCCAGCTTATGGTAGTATGAAGGCGGATCAACTTATTTACAGACTGTGAAGTCGGCTTCTTCTTCACAACAAAAGCCTAGCAAGAGTCCAGGCATTACTGCCTGGCTCGAGAGAACGAGCTCCATAAATCCCTACCAGAAATATGGCATATTAAAATGAAGTTGTAATAAATTTTAGCAATTAATATTTTGAACTTGCTTTCTTTAATTGTGTTAGCCAATGTCATTAGTCATTGATATTTCATCAGTCCGAAGTCTCTGTGATTACACTTAAATTAACGTGCCACTTAGCTATGGAATATCGCATTATATCTATAAAGCTTATTTTAAATAAGTCATGGTGTATTCAGGGAATTTATTGAAGAGTTTAAAAACCATTAACCCCTTCAAGAACATTAAAACATCCAGCCGTCACTTGAGGTGCGATTTTAGATAGGAAATGTTCTAGGAGAAGATTAGTTCTATGAGAAAAGGGCCTCATTTAAAGCAGTAGCAATTCAGAGCAAATGCTTTGGAACTGGTTAAATATAGGTATTTACTTCATAAACGGGCATATATTTGTCTTCTTCAATGATGAAACGCTATTTCTATGCACACGTGAAAGCTCTGAAACAAGACGATTCTGAATGAGATACAATAATGGCTTTCTTTTTCGAATGTGTGAAATATAACTTCATTGACCTAAAACTTTCTGTTTCTCCAACAAATCTTCAGTTTCACCTGAATTAGAGCGTGAAAATTAATCAAGTTAATATCAGATCTCGAAACAACAGCGACTATCATTGTAACATTCAAGACTGAAAGAGGACACATAAATAATTATAACTGAGTTTTTCTGGGTTCGTTCTGCACCGTGGCGTAATGGGCTAGAGCGCTGTGCTTTGGTTCTCTGCGCCAGGAGTGCACCCAGATCGATCTCATCCCTGAGGGTGCGGAATCGGATAAGTCCCGGGCATAGGCCCAGTGCTGGCTCAGCATCGTGAGGAAAGCGAGGAGCATCGCTAGGTATTGAACCCTTGTAGAGAAAGCCAACTTTCCGGCTGGGGGTGCCCAAATGCTGACCACATCTCCTCCCCGTATTGGTTGGATGATCGCCCACCTCTGCTTTAAGTGAGGCCAGCAGTCCTGTTGGTAGGCTCAGGTCCATTTTGGGCTATAACGTCATGGGTTACGTTACGTTTTGGGGTTCAGTGGACCACAAAATACGAAATTTTGGTGAAACATGTATATGGAAATTTTGAACAGGGTACAGTAAGTACTTCTACCAACTACAAATAAATGGTAGGTAAATAATTTATTATGATTACATTCATATGACTTTCTTTATCCACTTTTTCACAAAGAGTTTTTACAAGGTCTTGATGCTACAGGTACTCAAAGTTAATCGAGGCTAACATTTTAGTAATGGTTTCATTATACATTTCATTGCCAGTACAAGAGACATGCACGTGAAATCATGGTACGGTCTTTGAAAAAATTAGTGTGTCAGAGCTATCTTTGAAATTCTATTCTTTGCATTACAATGAGATTTAATGAAAGGCACACTTACAGAAGGTATAGCAAATTAGAAATGTAAACTATCAACAAAAGATATATTGAACGTGATTACTGATACAAATAGTCTACATCAATTATCTGTTTTAAAGATATCTACATTTTTGTGTAAAATGTTTGTGTTATGTTTATAAATGTTTGTATTATACGTGTAAAAAATCTTTGTTCCTCTTAGCGTTATGACAAATATATACAAATGAGAAGCACTTCAAAGCCTATTGGCAGAAAATTCAAGGCACACATATTTATTTATCGAGAAAGTATATTGAATACATTATATTAAATACATAAACGTTGCATCAAGCTATTAGGTATATTTTACGATATTAAAAATAACAAAATCAATCCCCTATGAAGAATTCTTTGACGAAAGAGGGAAATGCTTCTTTTATCCTTGAATCATGTTAGTATTATACACGATGTGATGTATGTATACAAGGGCGCTCAAATACATGGTCATCAGCGCCCTTTAAGAAACTAAATCATGTTAACAGCCATGTATAAATTTAACTATAAATTATAAGAAAAGATCAAAATAAAACTGTATATAAAATAAACATGAACTATTAAGATAAAAATACACTGGAAAACTATAAGTAACAATAGATAAAAGGCCGAAATACCTTTAAGTTTAAATTAAGTTTAAATTAAACTTTAGATTCTATTATCCTGAAAAACAGCTTTAAAACCTTCTGCAGAGCAGTTGTAGAATCAATTTGCCCGTCTTTGGTTGTTGGGCTAACAAAATTTTCAGAAGATTTATCCTGCAATTTTTTCCCATTGTCATTATGGAAAGTTGTATATAGCATATGGATGTAGTATTTATCGAAATTTTCATTTTTCAGTTATTATGCACATGCCAGAGTGCGCGGGAACACACACATATACACATACACAAAATTTTGTCCGGATTTCTTTTGTAAAAGAAGGCTTTTTATTTTGGCACATGGTACCTCAAAGTGAAATCTTGGTGTTTAATTTTTGGTAGAAACACTTTCTTCAGGCATTTAGGTAGACGTTAGAGAAAGTGAAAAGGTCCGATCTTCTTAAGGTTAACAAAATCAAAGAAACAATAAGTATTAGCTCTATAAGGAAGACTTTCACTGAGAAAGCGGTGCTGTTAAGTACCAGAAGAGTTTTGTCGACCAGAGAGGTACCGGAGCACTAGATACTCTGGGATGCTGCGTCTGTATACAGTTTTGTCAATACATAATTTAGTATTCCTGCCATGTCGCTGTTGCTTCTGCGGTTGCTCTTGTTAGCGTGTCTTCTCTATTCCCCTCTGACTGGATGGGAAGTACTGTTACGAGTACATCTTACCAGTGCTGTGATTCCATCATATCCTAGTGAGCTATGCGTATGTTCCGTTTATCCAGCTAATCAAATAATGGTCTTGCGAAGCAATTTCCTTAGAGTGTACTGTAATTCCCTTGTGTATCTACCGTGTATAACCTTGCCTTTAGGTTTGGCACTGAGTTGGCTATCAATATTTATTGGCATTGCTGGTACGTATTCTTTGTACTTAAATATTAAGGAAAACAAGTGGGATCCAATGAATTCGATAAAACATCGATGGTAATAAGGATTAGGATTTCGTTACGGAGGGGATTCGGTACGTAGGCCACTATGCTGGGCTCGTTGTTCCTATGCTCCCAAGTGGGGGCACCCCCGGGAGGAAGGATGAGGCGAAGGAGACAGAAGGCGGCCGACCCAAGGAGCTACGAGAGTACAGAGGGCTGGGTCCCTACAATTTACTGGATAGAGACTTCCTCCGACAGGCCAGGACAAAGAACTTGCTCTCCTACAGCGGGACGGCAACGAGCCCAGCAGTCGGGCCCTAAAGGTCCCAGGTAGGTGATGCGAGCCCAAAAGGTCCCTAGCTGGTGGTCCCGAAATGGTCCTAGTAGAGGAGTGGAGACCGGCAACCAACCTACCGGAGGAGGAAGTAATTTTCCTGAGAGCTTATCATCCTGCCATGCACCGCCGAGACACCCACCGACACATCTACCCTGAAAGAAACAACCAGATGAGAGATGATATGAAATGATAATGGAGATGAAATGGCGAGACAAGAAATTGGGGGGATTTAATTTACCTACCCAGCATTCACCTAGCGACCCGGGAAAACCCCCCCAAAACCCATGGGTCAGGCAGGTCGGCTACGGGAATCGAACCCGGGCCTCCCGAATGTGGGCCACAGACGAAACGACCTGAGCCATCCCGCTCGGTGATTGTCAAGTTTGCAAGCCAACTTAAAGAAAGAGAAACATTTAGGAACATAGTAAACTCCAAGAAATAAATAAAATACCTTTTAGTCTCCCGTTGTATCAACACTAAAACGAACTTCAGAAACGCAGAAACATGAAAGACCCTTCGATAACCAAATCTTGCAGAACCTTCAGTTGTAGTAAATCAATAGCCTCCATTACTTCAGTAAAACTGTTTAGCTACATGGGATGAACACCCACACCTCACTAAATGGGATTCTCTGTAGCCCAAAAATCCCCTTGGACCATGAATATTTACATAACTATGGTACGTTACATCTCAAAAGTCACCTCAACCTATAGCAAAGTGAAACTGGTGATACCCTCAGTGACAGATCCTTAGCAATCAACCAGTCAATCAGTCAAATTTGTAAGTGTTAAAGTGCGCAACTAGGCAAATTTCCTAACTAATAGTACATGCACGTCTTATTTGTGCTGATGTTTAACTAATTTCATTAGGGGATAATGATTCTCTTTTCATTACCATATCAGTTTATATAATAGCCAACGTGGTACGATATATTAAGGAAGTAACGGATTGGAAATATGGATAGGGACAGTTTTTGAACCCTAAAAATTTCTATCTCAAGTTCATCCTATTTAGCGCTTGCGTTCACGGTGAAATAATTAATGTTTGAGTCTATTTCTTCCATCACTTTTTCCCTTCAGCTCTGTGTTGATGAATTGGATGCTAGCTGCTGGCACTTTGTTTTCAAAAGGATATAGAAATTAATTTTGTTGATTCAAATTACAATCCAAATACATTCAGTAATCAGTACCTACTTATAAAAAGGGGCATTTTGGAATATAAAAAGTACTAGAACTGCGCATTTTAAACCAATTAACAAAACGTGCTTCTAGAATTAAATTACTAGATTTCCCAGTAAACTAATATGCAGCTTTGAACCTTTCGGTATGAAAGAAAATTAAACGTTGTACTGACATTCCATAATACTTCTATAGTCCTAAATAAACTACCAATGCATACCAATTCCTGTTGTACACAGTTTACATAAAAACAACATGTAGGCGTTTTCAGAGTAGAAAGACAGCAGCAAAGAAGCATATTAAGAACAGGAATAAGGGGTCTCATAGTCGTGTTTACTGCATAGGTATGTGTTGATATTATGTGTGTTGCATTAGTAAACCGTGAAGCTTTACGGTTTGTAAGATATTAAATGTAAACAATATGCAACGTCGTACAGTATTAGTCCCTGTCACTCATGTTGTGAAGACTACTGAATAGGACAGTGAAACAAAACTCTCGAATTAAGTCCAAAAAAATAACTGATAAATGTAGTTCCAAGTCGTAAACCTAAAAGGTCATTAGCATAATGTAGATTACAGCATAGTAAATTGTGTTAACGGCAATCATTAGCACTGAATCAAATTATGAATAAGCGTTTATAGAACCTAAAAGATGAAATAAGACACCTTTTATATAACTTATTTGATGATTATCCAAGACGAGGGACATTTCCTGATACTTGGATAGAAGCAAGAGCGGTGGTTCATAGGAAAGGAAAAGATGAGGATCTTAAGCAACCTAAATTATATAGACTAATTTGTTTACTAAAGACAATGTGCAGAATTTTTAAACAGTCAATTCATTAAAGAGTTCAAGAATTCAATAAGTGATTTATATGAATACAAAATAACTTGGTTACAGAGATCAAGTATCGACGAAGCATGGGATTTAGAAAGTTTTGAGTACAATTAAAGGTAGTGAGACAAATGATAAAATTGGAGCCCCTATAGGTGCCTCCTGGACGTTTATCATCTATGGTGGCCGCACTTTTTGGAAGACTGAAGGAGAAAAATTACCAAGGGACTATTCACACAATCACATATAACTTGTGCAAATAGAAAAGTCTTAATAAAAAGGACAAATGATAAAGTAAAAAATAAAATATCTAGGGTATGTCCCTAAGTCTCTGTTTCCGGGTCCCTTTTTGGGATATTGTAACAGAAACCATTATAGAGGAAACAGAAAAATAGCGGGATATCGAATGCGACGTCCAATGGAGGAATGCAGTGTAAGTAGTTGTAATCCGCGTATGTAAAGTAGCTGGATATTGGTTATTATTTAAAATTTTTACCTATTTGTTTTTGCTGTACCTTTAATATTTTAGGCTCTTCTACAATATCTAAATTTTCCGTCCATGTATTTTGTTTTATTATCTGTTGTAATAATTTAAATTTTTACCGCAAAATTATGTAAAATTTAAGCGTAAATGTTTATTATTATTAAAATAAACGTAAAAGTTTGAATACAAGTCCAGATGTACTGACGTAGGTATTGGGACTTGATACATAGATGTTGTGTATGTTTTGTATCATTAGTTTGTTTCCTCAACATGTTTATTTTGTCACTGTCGTTGCACTTTGCAATTCTTTTCATACTTTGTTTTTCGCACTCTGTGTGTCACTAAAAACTGTCTCTTTGACGTTTAATAATTCAAATTGAAAAGTTATACTTATCTAATGAAGTGTTTTAAGTTTTTATTAGAGAAAAACAAAAGTTGAACTATGACTCAATTTCTACCCATACTGTGTCCCTCAAAGTTCTTAAATGCCTCTTCTTTTTCACCCTTGCCCATCATTCTTCCCCTATGGTGTGATTACTTTACTTCCACAGCAGTGACTCCTGTATGATATACAGAATGTGTCTCATATAATTTGTGCTATCGTTCTCGGCGAAGAATCGTCACACTTCAAATGTTGCATGGTTCTGGCATTGCTGTGAGTATTTGTGTATGTGTTGCAGACACTCTAATTCATTAACCAGAAGGCCATAATTTTGGAGAAGAGACAGCGCTGCTGTTTACTGCAAGAGAAAACTACAGCTCCCACATAAATGTGTAATGGTCATAAAAGGACAGCTCCTCATGAGAAATTATAGCAGTTTGGCGAGTGCTGTGTGTGATGCTGGCGTAAAGTGAAACTAAGTGCGGTGGTAACAAAACTCTGATGACTCTTTTGGTTTTACTAACCTGCAGAATAAGATGTTCAAGTGAACTACAAACAACAAGAATCTTCATTACGACACAATCAGCAACTCCATTGAACATCATGGAGCATAATATAGCCGAATGTTCCATAAATTAGTCTGCAAAATTCAAGAAGAATACGATTATCAATTCTTTTAATTGAGTAAATAGTCTTGCCTGGTTCTGAGATAGGGCTAATTTATCCTTTAGTAAGACGAATAGTTCCGCCAAAGATGGGCCTTTCGCTTTCACTACAGCAAAAGTAGATAATTTAAGCAATCAGATGCAAAGTAGGTGTTTATTTTGGCATTTTAATATGAAAAAATGGGCATGTAATATTACATATAATTCATACTCCATTCCAGGCGTGAAATATACAAAAGGAACCCAGGAATCGATTCATAAAATCAATCACAATAGAAAGTATCCCATAAATTTGTTTTACTTCGGATGAGCCGTCATTCAGTAGTAGAGAAAGGAAAGAAAACGCTAAGGTTCATCTGGTTTAACTTGAAACATGACCTACTTAGCGTTACCACTCCCTGTGACAAAGGAGGGATGACAAATTTCGTAAACACATTGCCACTTCACTCCATGACTGCCTAGCTTCGACAGGTGCTCCAACCAGTGCAAGACTTGCTTATTTATAAATGGTAATAATGGAATATGGTAATAATGGAAATATAGCATCAAAACAGTGTTGTAAGACATAACAGAAATTAAGATAAGTTCAAATGGTATGAAATATACTACATCGCTAAATTGAATGAACAAACTTATCTCCGTATCATTGTATATGAATGCTATCGAACTGGCATGGACACACAAAACAGCAGATGTGACAAATATAATGTGACATTCAAAGAACGCGATGTACGTGAGATCTTCCGTAATGCAGCACTAAAAGTGACTCATAAAATTGGAAGGGGGTGAACATTTGAAGGGGTGAGAAGAAATGTACTGCAAAAAAGATGTATTTATTGATATCTTGGACAACGATTTAGAAGAAAGTGACTCTGAATCGGGCATGTCTTTGAAGACTACGGGTGTAATCCAGCATCCAACGGCAATGAAGAATTTTGCCGGGACCCTCCAAGAAGTCCCTAATGGACGATATATCTACAATACCGCCATCAACCAGTAATCTTTAAAGCGCTGCTCTTGGAGGTATTAAAAGGATAGCTACAATATAATCACACGGTGTCAAGCGCTACGTCACATGTGGGATTAGGAAGTCATGGGTTACTTACAACAGCTGTAACTTCGAAGCAGTGTGTGGTCCAGCCTCGGTCTCGAGCAAAATCTTATCCTAGGGTGTGCTCGAGTATATATATATATATATATATATATATATATATATATATATATATATAGTTGCCGACCAATGTACACATGTAATTCATTATTTATGCAAGAACAGATACTTCCTCCTAGAGTCTCGTCTTTCTTCAACGACGAACAGCCAAGCTGTGTGCTTCCTTTCAAGACGATATGTTCTCCACACTCCAGAATATGCCTAACCATCTGATCTTTTGTAACATTTGTTTCGGTGACCAGCTACTAAGAAGGGTCCTCTCCTCGTGTCACGAATGTTGACCATCTGGACATCCCTCGAAGCCGGCTTCCTCATAGTGTGCTGCTAAACTAACATCCTGTTTCACATTTAACGAATATATAAAATGTTCATATCTAATCTATTATTATTCTTATTTAATTGAATGCATAATTTCGGTATCACAGCGCAGACAATAGTGCGCTCACTTTCTAATTCTCATGTTTCAAGATAAACTAGACGAACTTTAATCATTTTAAGCAATATATGATTGCAATATTACTCTTAGAAAGAAGCGCAAATGCCAAATCCTAATTTTGTAGTTTTAAATCGTGATGGTTGGTCAAGAAAGAACTTGGGCTTTCACGGCCGGAGTAAATATAGGAAGCTATTTCTGGGCTGTTATGCTTTGGTACGTACGGATTCCAGACCTTTCGTCTGCAACTGTGGAGGACATCTTCAGTAGCGCAGTTTAAGTCTCTTTGGAGAAGGTTGAGTTTCGTGATAAGTGTCAGTTCTGCTCCATTTACACCAATTTACAATTCTTCGCTGAGAATTGCAAATATCAGTGTTCGCTTGAGTACAGGTAAAAAATCGAAATGGTAGCCATACTGAACAAGTATGCAGCTAGGACATTTCCCCATTGGGCATTGTTTTTTCGCGGTGTATATACGCATTTTTGAGATTGCATTAACAATTATGTTTTAAAAAACAAAACATTAAAATGCTAGTTCATTTTGAATACCACCTATTTGGCTTTTTAAGTGTGGTAGGGCAAATGTAAGTTTATGTAGCTTCAGTTCCTAACTCTTTTCAGTAGCATTAGTATCTTCTCTGTAACAGCTTTGCTCTTAAAATACATCTAAATAAAATTAATTTATTATATACATCTAATCTACAGGATTTTGTCGCTCATGTGCTATAGATCCGACAGTAAAGCCTGAAGCGTATCTTTGAACAACATGTATCAAGTGATTATTTTCCGGCCCTAAATGTATGTTACATTCTTGTGCCTATTAAAACCGTAAACATGTTATCTATACAACCTCCTCAGTTCTAAATTCAGATGTATTATTAACACAACTGAAACTTCAAACTAAATTGCAGGGTAAATAACCTGCGCTGCTTGTAAGTAGTACTTCGTGTTCTAATTCTGCATTGCATGCAAATTACAGAAGGGATTCAAAACTAGATATCTTCCGCAAGATAGAAAGGGTAGTGTAAGTGAAGGCTGGGGTTCACTTAAGTAATGAATATGGAATATAGTAAATCTAGCTTGCCTAGTTCAAATAAAGATGAGAAATAAAAATAATATTAACCCAGACACATTGCCACTGCTATGGTTGTATTTATTCACTTCTTGGATTTCGAATGACGTGTTTTAAATTGAATCCGTGAATACAATTCCGTTTTACAGAGGAAATGAAGAGTATGATTTTTTTTCCTACCTGTAACAGTAAACTTTGCCCGACCCACGCTCAACAAAGTAGTTCCTGTAAGTCTATTGACAGCCCGGCATTGGTAGCTTCTGTATTTGTCCTCATCATCCACTCTGCGTATCAGCAACTCTCCCGAGGGCAGCATGTGGTACTTTCCTTCTGCAAACAGAAGCAAATAAAACGTTATAAACTATGGTATTTAATTTACTGTGCTTTTAAGTCCCAGTGGATAATGTTTACCACCAGTCTACAGACACAGAAATGCAGGTATCTACTCAAAATAGCGGATGTCATAGGAAATTATTCAGCATAGGAAAAGCACTTATGGAAAGTTCTTTGAAAACCTGAATAGCGTATACGCTATTCTAGCAAATACACTAACTCTTTTTAGCAAGAGATGATGTGTCAATACTAGGGTTGGGAGTTACTTAAAGCTTGCAGTAAAAGAGTGCTCACTAGCGTGTGGTATGTAGCCGCTATCCCAGCGCACTTTTTGGCACTTACTAGTTGAAATATATGCTTAAGGTAGTTCTAAGTAAGGTTCTTGGTCTTGTGGGTAACTAATATCTGTAGGTTAGGTGATATTCACAATGAGAAGTACGCATTATCATAGCAACGTAAACGTAAGCATAAACTTAAAGTAGTATGGAAACGTAGAGTCAGACTGAAAAATTCAATGCCATAGCCGGAATTTGAACCACGGATCGTCTGGTTTCCGTCCAGCCGCACTACCATTGTGCTACTATGGCCAACGTGCCGATATGACATTAAATTCTCCAACCGACTCGTACGTTGCCAGTCTGACTCTACGTTTCCACAATTTAGCCTACACACGGCCAGTGTGAAAGAACAATTAATTTCCATTAATTGACCTAATAGTGGTTAACTATAAAAGCCCGGGCCTTAAAGTACTTACAATATAGTAAGTCGCCATTAAGGTAGTTGTCTCATGTGTTTATGAGAACTCCTAAGTGGTTTACAGGGAAAATACGAGTCGGTTGAAGAATTTAATGTCATATCGGTACGTTGGCCATAGTAGCACAAGGGTAGTGCGGCTGGACGGAAACCAGAAGATCCGTGGTTCAAATCCCGGCTATGGCATTGAATTTTTCAGTCTGACTCTACGTTTCCACAATTTAGCCTACACACGGCCAGTGTGAAGCAACAATTAATTTCCATTAAAGTAGTATGTTATAATTCACAAGGACACATACATAGATACACAACCAGCAGCCAATCGCAAGAGAGTGGCAACAGCTAAACTGACATGGTGGCCACGAAGCACTGACAGTCCGCACGACTAAAGATGATATGTTAAAAGGTTAACCACTGGCACGACAGCCCTAAGAAGGGCAAGGCCTACCAACCCGACTGCCGGCCTCACGCCCAGTTACGCACGGCAGAGGTGGGCGGTCAACTAACCGATACGGGGAGGAGATGTGGTCAGCATCTCGGCATCCCCCAGCCGGAATGCTGGTTTTCGTGACCAGGGCCGCTTACCTATCGCGAGCTCCTCACTTTCCTCACGATGCTGAGTGGGCACCGGTCCTATACCCGGTACCTGAAATCGGCACCTATTGGGTAGGATCGAACCCTGGCCGTTTTCCGTGGCCAGGCACCAAGGCAAAAGATGATATGTACACGTACTAAAATGAATAAAATATATCCATCCTGTTAAAGTATATTAGATTAACAAAAATTATCTGTACCATAATAATTAGCTCTAATTTATATAAATATCTCAGTGATTCATTGTTTGTGGCTTACATAGAAAGGGAATAAACGAATCAACACATGCCCCGGAAAATCTTATGTGTGAAGGTAGAATGACTACTGCTAAGCTTAATGGAGTGTAACTGATTGGTTGGTTTCGTATGTTTGCCGTGGATATGAATATAAAAGCTTGGAGCTTACGTCCATCAGTTAAAACAACCTCTGCATTAAGATAACGTGAACCAATCCTTTATGCTCAGGTCTAAGTTTCACTGTGAATGGACCCTAGGTGATGATACGTTACATTTCATTTCTGTGCTTTCTATAAATTTAAGATCCTACAAAAAGCTACATTCGCAAAAAAAATGTGGAATAAACATCGGTGTTAATTACACCTCCTACACACAAAGCAGGAAATGACTGTTGTTGTGGTATTAGAGTAATTAAATACATCAAGAGCAAAACTTTAATTTAATCCTTGTTTCAAATAAGCTTGCCCCGTATCTCTTAACGCTCACGTTAGCTGATCACCTCTTATTGATTGCTGTCGTAGTATAGACTGTTGTGCAGTAAAAGCGAGTTCATTATTTAACATGATGATATATGTTAATATGTTCGAAGAGAATTGTCAATTTTATATTTTTAAATATATTACGTAACAGATTTAATTTATCTGGAGTGCAATTCTTAACACGAAATAAACAGGAGTATCCTTTGCTTCAAACCTGCCTCTCGGGATGACTGACACATGCGTTTACCGGTAGTCCTGATATAGTTGCTCATATAGCTTTCATCGCTGAACTTGCGTTGAATAAGATTGGTTATACGTTGCTCTTGATGGCAGTTTTTCCAATTGAGCCGCATCTTGAAATGGCACAGTATGCTGACGAACTACTGTTCTTCTGCAAAGAAAGAAACATTCACAGAGCCTTCAACCCCATACAGACACCTCCGTCTAACACAAGAGTGGCGCCAGCGATGGCGGATGCCCGTTAGCCCGTACAAAAGCCACGCCATTCTCTAAAGTGTCACACTCTTGCTGCACCAACTTCCACTTTCGACGCCGAAGGATTGAGTGAACTAATTCCATCCAATACCTGGTTGTTAAATTGGATAAAGGTGTGAATTTTTGCCATTACATCAGAGATCTCTCGCCGGGGGTTCAGGGGGCGATTGCTTCTATACATCCAATGCTGGGCTCGGTTTCGATGTCGCGTGGCACCTCATCTCTTCCGAGCGCTTGTGGTCTCACTGATGCTATATGGATCTGAGATCTTGGGCATCGCCGCAGATAGCTGCCTGTGCATGGCCTCAGTGTGCTAAGAATAAGGGACTCCGATCCATCTATTCTGTAGGTCGCTCGTTCCCCGGGAAGCCTCTTTTCTCCTCTTTTCTCCTATACGCGGAGGACGAGATTAGGCGTCGGGCTACAGAATTCTACGCTAAATTACCAAATTATAAGTGTCCCATAGTTCCGTTTTTTATTTTTTGCTGTACAACTTTAATGATTTGTCGACCTTATATATGTGTAGTTTTGACTTTTTCACAACATATATATAAAGTTACGGTTTCGGTATGACTACACTTTTATTTATCCGCAATGCATTTTTTCTGTCGCTTTTAATACTCAGTAAATAACGGCGGATGTTATATTTGCAACATTGATGTTTGGCATTAACCATTGGTTTTATTTGTTTGAATACTACATTAAATTAACCTACATTCACAGTATCATTTAAACCTGCAGACGTTAGACAGAATGAGGGATGATTCTGACTATAAAGGCGTTCCCATGCTCTAGTCGAAAATTGAAACAAGGACCTCAGAATTTGGAAGTTAGCGTGCTAACCATTAGGCCACAGTGCAGTAAAACATTCTTTGTTCTTTATTCCAGGAATTAGAAACTCTCAGCTGCACACATTCATATGCGCATAAACACAGTCAACTAAGGGTCATCCTGTGATTACAGATGGGCATGCTGTGTGGGCCATTTTAGTTAATTACTGTATATGAGGAAATTATAGAGCAAGGTTGCTAGGGGAACAGAGGTACACAAGTAACTCAATATTCGTCTTATGGCCTCAGCAAACATCCCCCACTCCTATCTTGGCCCTTGGAGAATTTGAAACCGCGTCCTATCGTAATGTAATCTTAATGACCAGAAACACTAGAGGCCTGGTATACATACAGTCGTGGCGTATTTTGGTCTACGTTCGCATTGAGATCCAAAGTTGATGGATATCCTTGAGGTGGAGAACTGAGCAAAGACATGTGAGACTATATTGTATTATAGGTGCAATATCCTCGCTAACAAGTTATACAGGCTACATTTCATCTCAGGCACTGAAAATTCACTTTTGTATCTCTGCCATTATATTACAACACCACTTTCTTCACCTATACTAAATGTGCTGAATGATGCTCCAGAAAGAAACAACAAACAACTGACAGTTACTGTTAAGGTGAAATGGAGAGATTCTTTTTAGTGAAATAAGAATAAAAGGACATTCTTTAAGTTGGATTATTTTTGCGAAATATTTGCTTTCGTTCTTTCATGAATAACTGTACCACACTCTTTCTTCTCGAATATTTCTTTATACTATTTTACAAGTTTTATATTCCGCACACCTTCCTAAAAGACAGAAACTGTTACATCTGACAATGTCTATTTCACTATTTTTATGTTTTTATTTGTTCCCAGCATTCCCAAAAAGTGAAATAGGGTAAAATAATCAAATAGTATCTTTGTGTTTCTGATGACAGCAGTTTATGTAGATATTTCCACCAACCATTTCCTAAGAAATCATGCTATATCAAAATCTCTTTACTTTAACCCTCGCAAGGTATCAGCTCTGGAAAAAGCATATTATATATCTGGGGTCTTTTTTCACCGCAAAGTGATTCTAACAACTATGTGGCGCTAAAGTGTAAAATATTTCCACAAAAGTAATAACTTGATTTTGAGACCAAAGCACATCTTTTAAATTATAACTCCATGGTTGTAAGCTATATCGGTTATGTACTAGCCATGCCCGAAATATGAAAACATATATATGTTTTAGTTCCAAAAAAAGTATATATACCTATACTATTTTAACACAAAATGTTAGCCCGCCTTGGTAGCGTGGTGCCTCACGTTTAAGAGGTCCCGAGTTCGAATCTCGGTCAGGGTGAGTTACCTGGATAAGGTTTTTCCGGGGTTTTCCCTTATCCTATAAGACGACTGTCGGATAACTCTAAGCTCCATGGACCCCGGACTCATTTGAGCATCATTTCATCCATTCCATTCATCGTCCGATATGACTTAACGTTGGAGGACGTAAATTACAGAAAAAAAAATTCATTTGCATCAGACTATATAACAATACTGTATTATTTTATTGTGATGTGCATTATCACTTTATAAAAAATCCTGTTCTAAGTAAACTTCTGCTCATTCTCCAACTGAAATGATAGACACTCATTGCAGAACACTTTTACTCTTGCATGATTTTTGCAGATAAACTTGTGACACTCATCACATTGTTTGTTCACTTCCTTGTCCTTGACCTTCGACAGGAATCATATCTTTCTCGTTTCAGATTTGGGAAAACTGCATCTTGGTCCTGTTGGTTGCCATTTAGATCCTTGAAACCAGCTTCAGTTATTGTGGAACGAATGTGTTGTGTTCTGCACTGGGGGAAAAGAATTTGTCTCTAAATTTGAGGTCTGAGTAGCTCTTTTACCATTTCTGAGAGGAATTCCCTTCTATCATTTTACCTCTCATATGATGTAAAAATTTACAGTACAGGACGTAAGCATCGAGGCATGCTACGTCAAATATATCAAGAAATAGAGCAAGTGGCCAACCTCTTGTTCCACGTTTCCCTGAAAAGTTCCTAGCCATCTTATCAACAGTATTAATACCTGACTTTGTTGAGTTGTGGGACATTATCACTTAAAGCTTTTTTTATTTTTTTTTACATCTAGCATACACAAAACGCAATTGCTAACTGTGTTTGTATTTTATAATAATTTGTCATAATAGTGCATATGTATGCATTGTCTACGAATTTGTAACCACAATGGACATACAAATGCAGTTTCAGAAGGTACATTGTTGCCAAGTTTTAATTATTGTAGTAAATTTGTAATGTAACATGGAAAATCACATGTATATCTGGGTAATTTCTGACCCTGTTACATAAATCTCTAAATTCTGTGCTACCAAACGTCATATTACCACAAATATCTTGTCCATTTATAATAAAAGGTACACAAAAGAGTATACCTGGAAGATGAGAAGTCTACGTTCACATTAAAATAGTTTCTACGCAGTTAAAGCAACCTTCGGGCCTATGAAGACCTCAGACAACAAGCAAGGGTTAAAGCATCTGAACTTAAATTTGTTGTACTATTCGCTATGATTTATTTTAACTAAAGTATATTTTTCTGTATGCCTACTTTATGTTAATCTATATAAATATGTACAGTAATAATTTTACTACACGCTTTGTTGTGGGTACAAGGGTAAAATAGGAAACTGAGGACTTCTGATAAGTCATACCTGTATATTGAAAAGAGAGCCACGTACCGCTCTTTAAATCCTACACCCTCTGCATAAGAACGTTTTTTTGTTATTTACGTCCTTCAACGTCGTATCGGACGATGAATGAAATGGGTGAAATTGATGTTCAAATGAGTCCGGGGTCCATGGAGCTTAGAGTTACCTAACATTCGTCTTTCAAGATAAGGGTAAACCCCGGAAAAACCTTATACAGGTAACTCACCCTAACCGATATTCAAACTCGGGACCTCTTGAGCGTGATGCAGACATGCTACGATCTACGTTACCGAGAAGGGCTGCATAGGAACTGAGAAATAACCGAATAGCAACAACACTTATAGTGACAACGTATTATAAAGCACAAAAACAATGAAAATAGGCAAAACGGAAATGGCTGATGCTTAAACATCTATTCGAAATAACCTGTGGGTTTCTAAGAACACCATCTATTTGTGTAGTGCTATATTTTTTCGTGTATCTTAACGTTTACCATTTATACGAGTCTTTACGACATTTCATCCAAATAAGTCTTCCCAGGACACCTTCAGCTGCTTTCAGCATACTTAGCTTGCCATGTAAATATCTTGGATCTATAGTATATTAATACGAAAAGCCATTTTTGAGAGGATAAAAACTATCGAAACTTTTCCATAGGTAGAGGGATTTCCAGGTAACTTCGTACACAATTTTAAGAACATACTAGATTTAGTTTTGAGCTTGGCATATTCCGAATTTTCCTCTTAGATTTAGACTTTGGTATCACACACATGTACATATGGGCCCGCATCTGTAACTTAGGTGGAAGCGTATCTGCCTCACATACAATAGGTCCCGAGTTCGAATACCGGTCAGGGTTATTTACCAGGATAAGGTTTATCCGGGGTTTTCCCTTATCCTGAAAATGAATGACAGATAACTAAGGTGTATGGATCCTTTGCTAATCTGGTCATCATTTCACCCATTTCATTCATCGTCCGATATGATTTAGATTTAGCGTTTGAGGATATTAATTAAAAACACAATTTTAAAGAACTTTTTTGTAGTTAGGGGTTCTCAAAACAAATATTACTATTGAAATATTGTTATCATAATTTCGGTTGATACTTTGCTTTCACTACGTACTAAGAACGTGGTGAAGTAAGTAAAATCAGCTTCATGTATAATGTTCTAAATAGTAGCGCTTACGTTTTCAAATAATTGTTGCTACCGTCCATTCAAAACCAGAATTTCCCCTAATGTGAACAAAAGCATATACTTGTTATAAACCTAAGCACACACTCTTACACCATTGTAAATGGTTCTTTAATAAATTGTTGTATCATGAAATATTGGGATAAGAAAAATGCACATTTTATTGCGGTTATCATAAAATTCATTGCTAAAGGTGATGTATATGCACCAATGGCTAAGATATTACACAATATAATGCCGTCTGCTATTCGCTAACGCTGAGAGATCTTGCTGTGAATTATCAGCTACGAGAAATTCAGCAATGAATTCTCCAAGATGGTAGCTGAGCATCAAATGGACTCTTTACATAACCCTCTGCATTATGATAAGCAAACATAATTCATAATATAATAGTACAGGTACACTAAGCTTGGGTAAAATATTGTGATTTGCATAATTATTTGAGTTCTAATTACAGAGGTTAGTGGGTATGATATGAATACCAACTGTTCAATCACAAAAGCGCGTAACCATTAAAAGTGGCGGGAAATAGTATACTATTTAATGCATTCAGTTCACTATTAGAAAAATATCCTAGGTACCGTAGTGTTTATTACTTAACTAAAATCAGAGTTTAGGAGTATTTCACTGAAGCGAGTAACCAGAACTCGTAGGGAATATACACCGGGTGATTTCGATATGGTAGGCGAGTAATTTTAAGCGGATTCGAGAATTTGAGCGTTGCACGTTTACCTGAGGATTGTTCATTTCTCCGTCCTTATAAGATTGACGGAAGATTGAAGTTGGATTCTGAGCTATGAGTTTTACGATGGGTGCCTTTTTGTAGGTAAAAATTCAGTAGGTGATCATATGTAATAGGCACGTGCGAGATGAAGAAACCACCGTTAGGGACACAGTTCCAGAAGTAATTTCTTGGAGATAATACAAAGAGTTATTTTACAATGATAGACAATTTAGTTTAAAATGGACAGTAGTTACAGGTACGCATATGAAAAAGCGAGCATTGCTTAGCATCTTTAGCATCACCTAGAAAATGGGTTCACATAGTACCATGTGAGCAGCCGTTGCACTAACCATTTTGAAATATAAGCAATTGTGAATTTATAATGATATTAAATGGGACAGGTATATTTTTCCCTTTTTATTTGTTTTTCGCAAGTTTTTAACTATAATATGGCTGCTTGTTTAGTAGCTCCTTGATTGTTATACAGGTGTACCTTCATTAGTATCAAATATTTTAGAAACGCCTTTGCAGCATCAAAGCATTAAAAAGATTTATTTATACATACATAGAAATGAAAATGAATTATTGTTAAGTTGATTTACAAGGAAAAATTGAAAACTAAAGAAAAGGTTGGAAGTGCCTACCACTTAGGCCACCTTACTATGCTATCATATGTCATATACTCTGGGGATCCATGTGATTTACGTCAGATTAAGCAGGTGACACAATGAATCCCTTTGGGTCAATACATCTAGGTGGTAACATATAATTCAAGAGTTTACGTACTATCCGGCTGAAATGAGCTGGCGCACCATTTTGTAACAACAATATTCTTTGTATGACGTCCTAAGGCATATCATTAATTACATGATGGACATTTTAGAAACTATATGTGTCTCTGTACTGAGGAAGCAAATGGGGACCAATAAGATGATTATAAATGATTCCACCCCACGTTGTGCTCAGCGGGGAGGGGCTTTTTAAGAAATCAGGTGTTGCCCTATGGAAAGAGCCCCGGAGTATTCAACGCTCCCGGGTAGAAGGAGGCCCGGGTCCTTTATCCTACGGGTCCAGGACTAATAGGAGTAGTTTCTCTGCACATAACATAACTAAGTCCAAACATTTAGATGGAGCCTTTACTTATGCCTGTCACCCATATTTCAAAACAGTTTTCATAGTTCTTCGGAAAATTGAAAATAAAATCCCAGAAAATTCGGGATTATCAGTGAAAAAGTGTATGCTAAGAAATCCATAAACAATACAGAATTCTGTAACATGCAATGGGAAAAGGTGTTCTTGACCCGAAGTTAGACATATTTAATCCTTGCATCCACTGAAATAGGTTTACAAATTATCTCCTTTCAAAATCCTGCATATACATCATATCTCTAATACCATCTGTTACTGCAATGCATCTTGTGTTCTCCATGGATTTGCATCCACATCACAGTCAAGTATTTCATTTTTCTCCTAGTTGCTCCACATTTGAAATGCTCCTGTCAAACAAACCACTCTCTCCAGCATGGATGTGTTCGTGAAGGAGGTAACTTGCTTTTCTCCATAAACCTTACATGCTCGTGATGCATTTCCATCATAAGGACAAACATGTAGTTCATATCAGTCTATTCACTCACAGAAATAGTTTTCTTTTGCTTTCTGTGACTTAAAACCATTAGTGCACAGCAATTTAATTCAAATGCATTTTCCTCTGTTGCCAAAAAAATTTAGTGGACAGTAATTAAATTATTATTATTGGTGTCAATGAAGAGGAAAATGCATTAATAACTTCCTAACAACGGATTATTAGGTCCATGCTCGTATGAGAGTCCCTCATTCTCTTGATGCTGAGATGATATCATCGTAATATTTAACGCCAGCAAAAATACAGCCCGTATTTCAATTAAACAATATATTATTTTTACAGTAGATATAATTAGATCACAACAAGTGACTTGGTCCGCACTTAAGGAGAACACAGGTGGCCGATGCTTCGCTTCAGGTGAGGATGTGAACACTTCGCGGCAACATGACAGACCGGCGAAGAGCAGTATTTTGACCAAAATGACCCCACGAAGTGACAGGTGCATAAACCGATATAGAAACTAAGTTAAAAAGGGACTTAATTACATATACTATCACTTGGCTGTATTGGATGTATGAAACGCAATGTAACTATTCATACAGGCTTTGTAATCTTAGTGTCTCATCATCCCCCATATTTAATTATTTGCAACTGAAATCGTTGTTTACCCGAGTATTCTGACTGTTCCTACTACTAATATAATTCTGTTCAATTTCTGGGCTTTTACTATTAATTTCCATTATTATTTCCTGGATAATATAAATCGATGTTTATTCTTATAATTTCTAATTTACAAGTACAGTTATTCTTAACTGAACTAATTGTTTAGGTTAACTGATGGAAATTAATCGTTCCTTCACACTAGCCGTGTATAGATCAAGGTTTTGGATAGATAGAGTCAAGCTGAAAAATTCAATGCCACGGCAGGGATTTGAACCTCAGATCCTCTGGTTTGTCTCCAGTCGCTCTTACCCACTGAGGTATCATGACTAACGTTCCGTCATGACATTAAATGTTCCAATTAACTCATATATTTTAACGGTAAACCACTAGGGGCCCCAAACGGCATATCTCGAATACGAGAGTCCCTAGTGTTTTACCGGGAGAATATATGAGTCAATTGGAGAACTCAATGTCCTGACGGCACGTTGCTTATGGTAACTCAATGAGTAAGAGCGACTGGACGCAACCAGGAGATTCTTGGTTCAAATCCCGGCCTTAGCATTGAATTTTTTATTTGATTCTATCCTGAACTAATTGTGTTTTAATTCAGCTACCTTATTTAGGTTATGCAGTACAATGGATAACCTAATTAAAATTTCCTCTGGTAAAACGTTTTCCTCTATACTGGTTTTTCGGTAAACATCTCTGACATAATTGCCATTTTTTTCTTAAAAATTTTAAGTAATATTCTCGTAATAGCTCTGCAATTGATTTTTGACCTTGTAAAGATTGATACACTATTTTCAAATTAATTACAATTGATACATATATTCTGGTATAAAATATTAAATGCTATTCGTATTTAAAATTTGCGTTTGCATGTCTTTTTCTTCAAATTTTGGAATATAATCTTTAAAAAAATCTGTATGCGAGGGGACACATTTTCATGTTTTTTATTAGTTATATGGCAATAATTATCTTACTCCATAAATTTTAACGTGTTATTTTATTTTATACAATTTTTTCTAATAAAATACAAAGGAGATTCCTTATGATCGCTTATTTATGTGGAATTTGTGTGTTACATATAGCACACAGAAAATTAGTTTAGAGTACTCCACAATAGTAAACACAACTTACAGTGAGGTTTGCTTACATACCTCATTTGCACAACTTATTTAGACACAGGTCCAAATGAAGCACTGCATAAAGGGATCTAGACAGCAGTTTGTGCATCCCAAACACCACACATAATACGCGGAGTATAATGTTCAATAACCTGCAATAAAATATTTCCGCATATTTTGACATATGGAGTTCAATACACTGAAAATCACCATCCCGTTCTTCAACTTTACTAATTCCCTCATGGTATTTTTCAACTTTAACTTATATCTCAGTTCTGTTACACACTATCAGTAACAAAGTAGTTTGGGACCCATAAAGATGCTTAAATTTTTATAGTTTTACACATACTTTTGCAACAAGATTTATCGGAGCCAAAGGACTACTTGAGAAGATGTTGCAAAATACAATGATACCAAACTATAATAATGCATTATTCTGTATTTCTATCTCAGTGGGTTCTTTAGGACGACAATAAAAGTTAAGCTAACATACCTAAATTAACAATGGCCCTCATTCTTCGAAACCTCTGTGGAAGACTGATAGGCATCATAACAACGGTGCACCTTCTAGGATACCAAAAATTTTGAAGGGGTTGGCGAATTAGAAATGCGAAATTTTCAGAAAATAGAAGGGAAAAAGAGCTACCTACCATAAATAAGGCTTCAGACACTAATAGGTATATATGTTTTCACTGAAAATAGTGGACAGAAACCCATTAACCAGCATTTTCTGGAAGATTAGCGGCAAATAAACATATATCACCAAGATGAATAATGCTCACAGACTCGGTAATGTTTGGATCACAGCAGGTGGATACTGGAGCAGTAGAAATCGTTCAGTGGAATGTTAAGTCAGAAGAACGTGTAAGGATTTGTTAGTTACCTATTGTGTAATGCAAATTAAGATTTAATGGTGCTAACATTTACTGGGACTATGTTGAGACACTATTGATGATTCTCCTATTATGTTGAATTCATAGGCTGAATGAAATTCTGAATCTATGAAATACTCGCAGTATTATGGGACATTTACGGAATGTACCCTAATTACTTCCAGAACAGCTAATTGTCTGGCAGTTGAGGACTCTCCAGATGTGGCTGAATTAAGATTTCCTACATTGTGAGATATTGCAGGAGCAATAGCACCTCATTTCAATGAAATATCTCTACAACTGTTTGAAAGCCTAACAGCGTGGATACTGTCACAGTAACAAATGTGAATTCACGAATCTTAATGGAATGAGAACTCCATTTAGACATTGTGAACAGGTGCTCAAATTATTTTTTCTAGATAATGCATATTTTGGGACTTGTGTGGTTTAAAAGTTTTGAAATGTTTATTGGATACAAAACAGCCTTTGCAGCGTGGCATAAATTCTAATGCCTTTATATTTAACATCCTTAAGGTACATACTGGGCCTCGGCCAACTCATCATCATATCCAATAAAATGGGAAAAGCAAATCAATGGATCTACAGCACATGCATGGAAGGCCTTCTGGGTCCTTTACATTCATACCCTTGAGAAAATCATTTAATAGGAAGCTCAGAACCGAAGCCCTAGACATGTTATCACTGTTCCTCTAAGCATATCAGATTTTCTCGCTAACGAACAAACAAGAGCTTACTGGTCACCTGTCAAAGAAGAACGGAAAGAAAAATGCTGCAAATTTCATTACAGGGGAGAATTTTAAACCAAAGGACCCAAGAATGTTTCTACCCAGGCTTCAAGAATCAAATAGAACTGCGAGAGGACACATCACAACGTTTCATCACGACGATCAGCTCAATTGACCACCAAGTGGGACCGGTGCACTGGAATGAGAATTTTAGGAAGAGCAAGAACTAGGTGGGCAGATGGCTTAAGACAACTAATAGGGCCACTGTGCAAGTTGTAGAACTGTTTGGAAAGACTGAGAAGGCTACGAGTAAGAAATAATGCAATATGAAAATTACGTATGAGTTGGGTTAATTTTAAGAATTATTAGGGAAAATATGATTGTGAGTGAAGCCCAATACGTGGAAGAAATAATATTCACAGTGCTCGCAC
Organism: Mantis religiosa; assembly: GCA_030765055.1. Classification (NCBI taxonomy): domain Eukaryota; kingdom Metazoa; phylum Arthropoda; class Insecta; order Mantodea; family Mantidae; genus Mantis; species Mantis religiosa. The sequence continues at coordinate 153,889,950 of CM060948.1, read as the reverse complement.
TCTACTCATATAAAATGGCTCACCACACGAAACTTACAAATAGTCTCTCCTTTAGAAGGACATCCCATTTTAAATTTATGAGACAGTTTAGGCTTTATTAATTCATTAACATCCAGTCCCTTATCATAAATCTTAAGAACATTCGGAGTTTAATTTGGGAAAAAGAATATAATATTATTACACAAGATTTTATAATATGTGCGACGCATTTATTTTAAAAGGTCGAATTTACCCGTTCTATGTCTACCACTTTTTTGTAGTTCCTTAATACTTCCTCTGGATTTCACTGTCGTTTCATTTTTGATATGCCCATTTCTACGGAAAGTATCGGTGAATCTGTAAGTTGAGCTAAACTTTTGCCGGTGCATTATGATACTAAAGGTGTGCTTTAACCGTCTCTCGCAGCGTTCTCACGTGTTACTTCCTCACAACTTTATGAAAATGCAGAATGACTAAGAAGTCATTTACTGTCAATATTGTTGGTGAAGGTGATATAACTTTAGGGCACAGCAATGTTGAAGTAAGTAACTTCCGGAATATTTGTTGCTTCAGCTTATTTCTTGATCATTTCTTAGTGCTTTAATGCCCAGTATGTCGTTTCTCATACACAAGTTCAAGAGGAAAAACAAAGTTTAAGGATATAACGGGAATTTAACGGAGATGACACTTCCTGATTAAAATATTAATTTTTAAGGTTTTAAAATCGGTTTAATTGTTGTTAATATTACCGTGGCTAATAGAATGTTTAATTATAACAGTAAAAGTACAGATGAAAACAGAAATATCGCTCTGTAAATAATATGCAAGTTAAGAGATTGAACCTTTGTTTTACTATATATAAAGAAGACCATGATGTGGCCAAGCACGCAGTGTTGTACGCTTCGGTTTTCATACATATCTGAGCTCCATAAACTTGTCCTTTATAAATCATAGAAAATGTCGCTTTTTTGTGTACCTTATTAACCAGTTATCCCAAAAATTATGACTCAATCCCGCCGTGGTGAAGCATTTGACGAACTTAGACTTTTGCATTTGTCTTCCAAATTGTGAGTATTTTTCTGCATTTCAGTCTGCAATGGAAAAAAAGATCACGAACTATTAGACTTAGTAATCATGGAGTCATGCAAATTAAGGCCAATGACTTGCATGGGGATTAGTTCTAAATTGTGATTCATTCGGAAGAATGCAAGTTAATGATATATTAAACCTTTATTCACTGATAAAAAAATCAGTAATATAAGCGTGTTTCCGCATCGAAATTTGGAAAATAGGGAAGCCGTAGATCCTCTTTCTGATGCACAGAGACCGCTAACTTTTGATTTACTTCAGACAAAGACGGAATATCTTAGTGGACATTTGGCAGCTTTGTTAATTTTTACTGTTAAACAAGTTCAACACACGTGTTTAAACCCTTTCCTCTGAATTCTCAGATTCAAATTAAGGTACGTTATCCAGAACCGTGGTTCCAAAGGATGGAAACTTAATATTACATTTCCAATATGTTCAAATGTGTCTACATAAAGCACGAACCTCTAGAGCGAGTCTGTGATGATTTTTAAGAGAGTACATACCACCTGGTGGAGTGATAAGCCATTGTTTTCATATTATGGCAGTAAATGTCCTAGTTACTTTGTGTAACATGGCGGCGGCCGCTAATGGAAAAGTTGCAAGGTTGGTCACGCTGTTAGTATTTTACGCACACAGACAAGCCTTAATATTTGCCTAACTGAAATGTAAAGTTTACTTAGCAAAACACATTATTCACGTTTTCAATAAGCAAATCTATAGTTTTTATATTTTAAAAACGATACATGTTTCTTTGACGCATGGGGATTTTCTGCTTAGATTTGACACATCAAATAATCTAGGGTATATCGCTACCTGAAAATTTATTCGGTTGGCCCTGGCAATAGAGCACACCTGCGCATTGTGAGTCATTCAAGAGGTTTTGAGAGGCACCTCGTTTAGGGTGAGCTACCCAGTTAGGTTTTGTTTCTTTCCGGGTATTCTCTCAAAATAAATAATTCTATCGACCCTGGGCTTATTTGAATATCATTTCACCCAATGTTACATTACTGGCTTTGCCGGCATACGAAAAGCTTTGAGATAAAAAAAGAGTATCATATTATACTATAATGACAGTTGAACTGCACTCGCAGTGATTTTTACGCTTCTATGGGAAACCCCACCCTTATTAGTAAAATTCATTAGTTCAGCAACTTAAGTATGCTCTTTTTATGATCAAAGCATGTGACATCGGTCCTGCGCCGTGGCGTAGCGGGCTAAGGCTTTCCCGGGCCACGGCAGGCGGTCCGGGTTCGATCCCACCCATGTGGTGGGGATTTTAGGTCCCGGGTATAGGACCGGTGCCCGCTCAGCATCGTGAGGAAAATGAGGAGCTTACGCTAGGTAAGCGGCCCTGGTCACGAAAACCAACATTCCGGCTGGGAGATGCCGAGATGCTGACCACATCTCCTCCCCGTATCGGTTGGATGATCGTCCACCTCTGCCATGCGTAAGTGGGCGTGAGGCCGGCAGTCGGGTTGGTAGGCCTTGGCCCTCTAAGGGCTTTCGTGCCATGGGTTATTATTATGACATAGAAACACCAAAAGTTAATAATTTTGATTGAAGTTGATAAGCTACAGAGCAAATTGGACTTCTAACTTTATATTGTTTTTCATTTAGAATCGCTGTTTTAATAAATGTGACAGTAAAATATTCATTGCGCAACCGATCTTGGGTTAACGTATCAATAGGTACGTATGTTTTGGTTACCTGTAAGCGGTGACAGAACTGTTGAGGCATCTCTTTTCAAGGAAGTTGCTGATGTTTTGTATCACGTTAAGATATATTATGCAACATATTTTACCTTAATACCTTAAAAGATGAGATTAAACTGTCAACCATTTTATATGTTCTCGTAATAATTTATTGACGCAATACTATATCCGCATATTTTATTACTGCATAAATAAATATATATTCTATATTTTATTTTATATACCTTATTATTTATTTTACTATTCTTATTGTATTTTTAAAATTGTCCATATTATATAGCGACGAGTGATACGGACATTAAAGGATTGCAATGAGGAAAGAATCGTAATGGATTTCAAAGGAATCTTGTAATTTTGTGAAACGCGTGCACGTGCAGTTGAGTTGAATCGTGTAAGAAAAGACAGGGGAGAAACAGAATTCTAAGGGTAAGCACTTGACTCCGTTTGAATAGGTATTCTTCGGACCCTTAATAATGGCATGACCTAGACTAATAAGCACAATGGACAAAATAGTCACAAAGGGAATCTTTGTGTGAAAAGACAGGGCTTCGGAAGTGAAAGTTACACACCGACGCACAGCTGTGCATCGTGTGAAGACACACAGTCCGCGGCGTGAAGCCCATTAAGGCAGTCCTCTTTTTCTGTCTTGGTCGAAGGCAGATCAGAACCGGAGGGAAGATCTGTCGGTTCATACGCAACGAATTAAGTATTATCGAGGAATAATCATTCCACCTACAGTGACTCTAAACAGTGATATATTGGTAACCCTTGGCCGGCAACTTCGAGTTTGATGTAATGGTAAAAAGAAGCAGTCATTAAACCAGTTTGAAACGGGCATTCCACTATCATTGGAACCATCCTTACTCATACATACCCACGCATACCCTGAGAGTAAACCTTATTGCTTTACCCTGCGCTAACCATTATTTGCTTCAAACTGTCCCGCCAACGTGGAACTCCTTTTTTCCACTCATTTTGTTGCTTCACGGGATACTAGCAATGCAACTGGCCTTCATACGTTTCTGCATTTTAGAGTTCTTAGTCATGCAAATAGGTTTAATTAGGAGGTAGAAGTTGGGCTAAAGGAATATGAATACTTATTTTTTCATATTGTTTAGTGAATTTGCTTTACGGTGGTTAGTTCATATTCTGCCACCATGGTGTAAAAGATTGTTTGAGGAACTCTTAGTTGAAGTGCAGTACAATAATTCGTAATGAGCAGTCCATAGTGGCCTATTCATACGTAGTGAATATACTGTCACAGTTTTTTGTAATGGTTACTGAGTAACCAGCTGCTTTCTGTAACTGTAATATTTTAATAATGTAGGAAATGCCTCCAGTAAATTAAACGTTTCCATTTAATACTGATATGAGATAGTTGAGGCTTACAATCTGTATATCGATTCTGATGACATCTAGAGTCAATACTTTAAAGCAATGATTGCTCACAAAATTCTAGGTAAGTTTCATATCAGTATTTTAACCATTATTAATTTAATATTAAAACAATAAAACTCCATATTTTGGGGTTCAACGCTTGGTCTTTCCCGGAATTGAATTGTTACCTTAGTTAGGTTTCATGTACTCAAACTTTTTGGGTTGTGTCTATCTCACTTAATATCTTCCATCAGCATAATAACTTGAAATGTTATTACTGTAAGGGTTCATTTAAATGTTAATGAAAATGTTAACACAATTCCAGAGATTAATTCATACATGATGGGTTTAGCTTGAAACGATATGCGATGGTTCTACAGACAAATATATATTGCTATCTATGGGAGTGTTTCATAAAGAGCTACGAAGGTAGACGGTTTCATTTTTCTTCGACAGTCAAGTGAGCTTGAAGAACCTCAATAGGCCCTGGCCAAGTCACAACTAGTCTTGCAGCCGCAGGAGCCCATTGAGCGGTGGAAGTCGGTGAATATAACTAAATTGATCCAAAAGGTGTGCCGGAAGATTAAGAATTCTCAGCAATAGAAGAGCATTTGAGGCTACCAAGAAAAGTGAGGTATCATTTACTGAGCAGGGCGCAGCATTGGGAGTTTCTTAAAATAAGCTCGGGAACTGATTACTCATTGAAAATAAAATGTCCTGGAAAACGTCAGAGGGTTTCACACATTCCAAAACCCTGATAAGGAAATAGGATAATCGTAGGTAATGAAAACTGCTTAAGGTAATATATGATTATACAGGCTGAGTCAGAAGATCACCGACAACGCTCGGTATGTTGTGCAGGACAGCAAACGGGTCATTTTCTAAGCAACAACCCATGTCCGGAAACACACGGTTTGGGCGCCGTAAGCCAACAAGGTGTCCGTTCCACATGTGGTCAGTACAATGAACAAACGGTATGCAGCAAAAAGCAGTTTAATATTACAAGTGGTTTTCAAACTGGGTACCTCCTAGGTCAATGCAGATCATTTGTCGGCGGCGCTGCACTTCACGTACATGCTGCACTATGTGCGAGCCACCGGAAAGAATGGCAATCGCACCATGTACTCGTGCAATGAGGCCCTCCTCTGACGTCACAGGAGTAGCTTACACCATGGTTTTTATACTATCACGCAGAAAATAGTTCACTGGTGTGAAATCTGGTGATCGTGCTGGCCACGGGAATGGTCCCCCTCTACCAATTCATTGATTGGGGTACTTAACGTTGAGGTGATTCCGCACATTTCTTTCAAAGTGTGCTGGAGCTCCATTGTGTTGTAGCCATATTACCTGACGGATGTGTACTGAGAGGTCCTCCAATATGGTAGGCAAAATATCTCTAGGAAATGCGAGATAGATCGGTCCTGTTAGTCTGTTTGGGAGTAGATACGTATCAGTGATATTGTCAGCAAGTATTGCAGCCAATAGGTTGATACTAAACGTCTGTTGGTGACTTCGAACAATCTGCGCACGTGGATTTTCGTTCCCTCTAACATGCACTTAGGACATCAATTCTCTAACATTGACGTTCTACAGCATCTAAGCCGTGCGTTTCGGGACATGGGGTCCTTAAAAATGATCAAAGTGCTGCTTTTTTGTGGTTTTCGTCCTCCAACCTTAAGTCATATCGGACGATGAATGAAATTGGTGAAATGATGCTCAAATGAGTCCGGGGTCCATGGAGCTTAGAACTACCTGACATTCGTCTTTAAAGATAAGGAAAAACACGGAAACCTTATCCAGATAACTCACCCTGACCGAGATTAGAACTTGGGACCCCTTGAACGTGAGGCAGACACGCTACCATTTACGCTACCGAGGCGGGCGTATTGCCGTGCACAAAATACTAGGTGTTGTTGGTGCTTTTTTAATTACCCTGTATAAAACATAGCATTATTATTAATAACCGTAACAATAATAATCCACTGAGTCCTCTTAAAGGGCATATAGGAAATACTTACGTATTCAACCTAGCAGTGTGTGATGTTAATATTGGTAAGATAGAGTTATTCATCCATTTTGCGAGTGCCCTGTATCATTTGTTCAAAGCCTCTGATTTTCAGGAGAAAAAGTTTCAAAATCCAAAGACCTTTCAATCGTAGGAAGTTATTGGTCTACTCAGTTATTTTAAGCAAACCACTTGAACTAAAAGGGCGGAAGTTTGGAGAGGCACAGATATCTGTAAACGTCGCTGCATAGAGCAAACTACTCGACTGCCTCCTACCATTAAACTAAACTGGGGTGCTTAGAATGGTGTCCAGTACTGCCGGTTTAAAGGATGAATCAAAACTCCTCGAGATATGCGAGATTTAAAACCGAAGTCCGATTAAAAGGAGAGACGGGGGAAATTTTTTCTCTAAGCAGAATTAAGTAATAAAAATGTAAGCACATGAATAAAACAATAGTAAATATTTCCCATATGTGCTTTAAATTAAACTGACATACACAGTTTAATTATATTAGCATAGGCGAATTAACCTTTCATTTCATTAGAAAAGTACTCTACTCTAAAATATATAGAAATGACGTTTCTTGCTACCTTTTCTTCAACTCTGAGATTGCTCAGATCTTCAGGACATGTTTCAGCGATGACTGTTAATTATAGCTTCTGTTCTTCTAGAAGGTTTTCCTTTGAATGCCATTGTCTTGCCTTCAGCGATTAAACTTTCTTAAATACGTAACAGCAGCAGCAGAAGGTTTTCATGTCCATAATTGGAAAAGTTGGAGCAGTTTGGAAGCACATGGAATTTACGAGTTTTAGCATTCTAACACCAAGCGTTCATTTGCATTATCCGCGTTATCAGGCCGGTTCTTGCTTCAAGAAAATTTCGTAATATGCTGCGCGTCGTTTTCAAGCTGGCAGTGCACAAGACGCTGGAAGGAGAATTAACGTTCTGTAAGAGTAACGGCGCATAATAATAGTAGTAAATTTAACGTTAGTTACGTACATGTAGGTAGGCGGTGGCTCTTTGCTTTCAAATAAGAAATTTAACATTTATATTTGCAAATTTAGTTACTGTAAAGTTTCTTTTTTACAGTTTAGGTTTTGTATTTTTTTGAGTTATGAAACAACACATAACTGTTAGAAGTGGTTATTTCTTCCCACTAGCCGTGTGTAGGCTAAGATTTGAAAAATTCGATGCCATAGCCGGGATTTGAACCACGGATCTCCCGCTCTCCCCTGCGGTTGCTCTAAACCACTGAACTACTATGGCCAACGTGCCGACATGTCATTAAATTATCAAACTAACTCGTATGTTTCCCGGTAGAGTACTAGGGGTTCTCATATACAATGAGACTTACAGAGACTTACAGTGATATTAAGTCCCCACAAGAGGTGCGTGTCTCAAAGCATATTGGAACCCCTAGTGGTCTACCGGGAAACATACGAGTCAGTTGGAGAATTTAATGTCATGTCGCCACGTTGGCCATAGTAGCTGAGTGGTTTAAAGCAAGTGCACGGAGAGCGGGAGATCCCTGTTTCAAATCCCGGCTACGGCATTGAATTTTTCAGTCTGATTCTATTCATTCATATAACTGCTAAACAGATAATGCCTCTTGATGTTAACTAAATAAAAACTAAAGCGCACTTCTATTTATAAAGGGTTAGCAGTGAAATAAATGCATACAGTATTTGCGCATTCTTTAAAGTTAACATAGATTAAAACAACACAGTGAAAATGGGCTTAATACAGGTTAAGCATATCACAGCGAAAACGATAAATTCTGATACAATTCTAGGAGTCTTGCAAATTCATAAATCGGTAACATTTTTGGATCAAACCATAGAACATAACTTCTGTTCTTCTGAGATTACGGTTAAAGGTAATTACTGAAAACATTTTAAGCATCTACTGTAAAAGGTAGGACACTTGTGCTAAAGTGCTCGGCAATAGTTTAGTATAATATTCGACAGCATAATATGCAGTCTTCTACATCACTATTTTCCTACTTACCTTGTATTACGAATTAGGAATGATATCACGTAGTTACCTAGAAAAGGGTTCTGATGTGTTAAATTCTCGTGAATTTCTTTACTCGTTCTTAAACTATTCATAAATGGGCTTATTGGCTTATCTACTTCATGTTACTCGAGATAAAATTTTCCAAAATGTTTTTATTGCAAATTTTCTTCTAAGTATAAAGTGATACCAACTACATTAATGGGCCATAATTTTTTCCAAAAAGCTTGTAGAAATGTGAAATTTATTTAAATGACCTCATTGGCTTTGGTAAATTATAAATTTTGTCTATCAATGACAATTATTTGCGTCGTACACATTATTCTTGATATTATTGACAGTTTTTAGTTTTGCAGTCGTAACAGAAACATGCAGTCCTCACCTTCGCGTTGTTATTGTACAAAAGTGTTGACGTTGTTGTTGATAGTCTTCTGTTTGCAATCGTAAATGAAACATGCAATACTCAGCTCGAGAGTGGTCTTATTGTGAAAACGCAATGTTGCAACAAAGGCAAGAATGTTGTAGATAGTAAGAAAGGTGGAGACAACTGATGTACTCGTCAGCGGGAGTGGAAATCATACACCATCATTGTCTATTGATAATATTCGAAGACCTTAGTGAACTTTATAAAGAAATCCTTACGTGATTGAACTGTGAGACAGTCTATCCATATGGCACATGTAGAGGTCTTTCGAAGAAATCGGCATTGCAGCCATGCATAGTGCAGTAATTAAAAGAAGCAGAGCACGAAACATGATTGTGCATGTGTCGATGGTTTCAGGATTTTCCTATTCCAAGACCTGACGTACTTTCCATTACATGGTTAACATACATTACATGGCTTCATATGTCAGGCTACATCAATATAAAAACATAAACACTGGGCTACTGTAAACCTCTTTATTATCCATGAAACACCACTGCATGATGAAAAGTGTGGATTATAGTGCGCAGTGTCAAATTCCAGTATTGTTGATCCCATTTCTTTAATATGACTGTATATTTAGAAATTCATCTTCAGTACATATATGGAGCAACTGAATGATATGGAAATGACAATTTATTTCCAGCAAGATGCAGCAAAGTGTCATAAATTTAACTCCCACATGCAATTTGTAACCAGTTTATTTGATAATCGAACAATGTCAAAATGTCTGTACCTATACTTCAGATCACCTAGACTAACCTCGCTGGACTTTACTATGGAGGTATCTTGAAAATAGGTTACATAAGAACAGGCCTCGGACAAATGATGAACTCCGTGAGTCCATTAGTAACAAATAAGCAACATTGATTAGCACACTCTTTGTAGAACACCTCACAGAGTATGGTGAAATGTGGGCAAATAGGTACTTTTTTGTAATTTTACGTCCTCTAAAATTGTCATATCGGACGGTGAATGAAATGGGTGAAATGATGCTCAAATGTGTCCAGGGTCCATGGAGCTTAGAGCTACCCGACATTTGTCTGTGAGGATAAGGGAAAAACCCGTAAAAACCTTATCCAGGTAACTCACCCTAACCGAGTTTCAAACTCGGGACCTCTTGAACGTGAGGCAGACATGCTACAATCTACACTACCGAGCCGGGTGGCAAATAGGTACAAATACCGGTGGAGGACACCTGAGGAACAGAGAACAATGCAATGCGATCCTCCGATCGTGTATTATAGTCTCCAAAAGTTTCACTTTATATCTCATACTTGGTTCAAAATATATGGCCCATTAAATTGGTGCAGCTTATTACGGATCACGCTGCGTAATGGGATTAGGAGACTACAATAGGCATAAGTAATAATAACATATTTTAAGGACTAGTCGCTATATGAAGATTTGAAAATTACGTTCTCTTTTCATGATCAGAAAAAACAATTAACCACTTTCCAGTTGAGAAAGCATAGATATTACAAAATTAAATCTAATAATAAGGAATATCGTGGAAAGTGCTAAGTGCAAAAAAGTTGTATAATACATTAGTTGTATGCTTTAACGAGATATAATTTTTGTGCAGTAAGACCTTGGTTATCTCTTGTGGTTTACCTGTTATGCAGATGTCATCAGAATGAGGATTCCTTCAGAGCTTATTAACAGAAGGTTAATTGATCAAGAAAGTTTCAGTTACTTCGTAAAACCATTTTAGAGATTTTCCGAAACATTTCATAAAGGGTAGTTTGGCTTGGGCGATTTAAAAAAAATCTTTGTGTAAGTGGCATTCTTGGAAGACGCTTATCTTAAATATTTTGTTTTCTATCAAATCTAATGCAAGTTTTGAAAATATACTGTTTACACACACACACACACACACACACACACACACACACACACACACACACACACACACACACACACACACACACACACGCGCGCGCGCGCGCGCGTACATACACTCACTCACCCACATGCACTTTTGTTTGTAAAAACATTTTTATTTGAATTTAGTGAATCTAAAGAGGCGTGTCTCTTGTGAAAAATCGATAGGATCATAACTCTGTTTTCATTTAAATCTTCAAATCTAATACCAAGATTGTGCTAGTGGTGACAGGTTCTAAAGGTTTACCATCCTCTTGGGAGAAAAGCCTTTTGTTTCATTTTCTTCCAGCAACTGCTTAATCGTTTTTTTGCTCTGAAGTATACGTCACATAAACATGTTCTTTCTAGAACCTCAGATGAAAGGAGGCGGGTCCTTCTGTTACAGAAAGAAGGCGATACGAATTGTTTCTTGTACGTAGAGTCCATATTCGTACACATATTGTGACCAGAAAAAATTTAATATATTTATATTTATCTAAGTGTTTTATTTAAATCTGATTCTTAATACCCAAGGTGTATTTCAGCATAGCTTCCATATTACTGAAAAATTGGAGTACAGCTTTAATAGTTCTGAGAGTTCAGTGAAGTCACTGATGAACACTATGACTGCACCGTTATTATGAAATAATTGTCTGAAATAAATATGTTATATTGTTAGAAATTCTTCAAATAATTCTTTTTTGTGCTAAATGATGGCTGTAGGGTGAATATCTAGTTGCCACCAAACAAGAGCTACTATGAGTTACACAAGCTGGTAGAATTTTTCATATAAAGCCTTACATTGGCCACGTGTAGACTACAGGAAATTTGAATAAAATTTACAGGACTAATCACCAATTGAGTTTAAATCAAGGAGATTTAGGCTTCTATGTGGATGCTCCATTACTGATCAATCATGATCGCATATTCAAATCCACAGTGATGCAGCTACTTTCAGCTTATTGATTATAGTTAAACACACTTTTCCTAAACTCTACTCACACCTAAGTAAGAAAAGTTCCAGAGGTTAAATGGTATTTCTGGAACTGCAAGTTGCATTGGAGCTCTGGTCTTGCGAAGCAATAAGTTAATAATTGGTGGTTCACCCGAATAAATGGCTCATAAATGAGTTGGGGGATATAGTCATGGTAGTTCAGCAATAGGGCATCAACAGGTAGGTGAAGCTGAATATTTGTGGTTCCCACGTTTTAGAATATCCCTTAAACAAATCAAACAATGTCTTGAGTGATATTCAAGTATTCCTGCAACATTCATGTCATTTGGACATATAACTGTTGATTTAAGATCTTCCATCAATCACAAAAATATGCCGAAATGTTGTTGCCAAAAAGTAGTTTTAGAAAAACAAGTTCGTAGGATTTTATGCATGTGAGTAGCACAAAGGAAAACAAACAAACGAGAAGTTGGAAGAATATGAAACGTTTTATTTCAGTCCATTATTTCTGTTGGATATTCTTACAATACTTCCTCCTCCGAATTACCCTTTTTAAGCAAAAGTGTCCTTAGCTTTTAGTTTTTCCACAACGTTTATAACCGCCTCGCTTAACCATTTTAGTTAAAATAAATTGTTTAGAAACACGTGAAGAATAAAACATAGCTTTATATTATTTTATTCTGTAAAGAGTCTGCGATATCCTATTTCCTGTTTAATTTGGTTGACTTGTGTAGAATTTAATGTAACTAGGAATCTTTAGATGGAAACAAAAACTTGCAATAGGAAAAATGCAAAGCTCGTATTAATGTCTTTCGCTTGGAAATTTCCCAGATCTGACAGTTAAAAACTTTTCTTTGGAAGAATCTCAAGAAAAGGTTATCTCCGCGTGACAATAGAACATCGAATAACAGAAAAAGTTTCAGACGAGAATTTGGAGTTGTTCCCGCTGAGGTGGGTCAGCGTATAATAATAAATAGATAAATAAATAATCAGATAAGTAAATGAATAAATAAATAAGTAAATAAATAAATAAACAAATAAGTGTACGAATGAATGAACGAATGAATTTACGAACGAATGAATGAACGAATGAACAAACGAATTAATGAAGGAACGAACGAATGAATGTATCGAATGTTAACGACGCTGTCAATTGCCACGATCATATCAGTCCCGCCGGTGTGCCGAAATTTCGTTATTTTATATGCCAAGTCCGTTGAGATGGGCTGTCACTCTTAAGCAAACATGGAAACTAATGATTTGGGTTGGGTTTGAGCCACGACATTGGTTTCATAAGGTAGTGCATTACCAACGGAGCCACCCACACTGACGTGGATATGCAACTGAAGTGATGTTAAATATGACATAAGTGTTAAATTAATAATGCATGCACTGCTTATTACAATAATACTTATCTATCGAATTATTCTCGGCGACCAACTCCGTAACTACTGCCCGCCTCGATAGCGTGGATGGTAGCGTGTCTGCCTCACGTACAAGAGCTCCCGAGTTTGAATCTCGGTCACGGTGAGTTACCTGGATAGGTATTTTCCCGGGGTTTTCCCTTAACCTGAAAGACGAATGTTGGGTAACTCTAGGCTCTATAGACCCTGGGCTCATTTGAGCATCATTTTACCCATTCCACTCACCGTCTGATATGACTTAACGTTGGAGGACGTAAACTACAAAAAAAAAGGAAAGAAAAAAACTCCGTAACTAAAATCTGGTCATGTTTTAAAATATCTCCATACATAGTGATTATATTCGTTATATTTCACATCACTACGACGATATAGAAAGCGTTGTTCCTCTAGCCTCGGTTGTGCCAGTCATCAACACTGTCGCCTCCAAATCATCTTTGTTCCCTTAGAATCATGTACTTGCTGCATTGCCTTACTAATAATTAATGATCTTCCTTTTCCTTAAGCCTAAGTACTTTATCCAGCTTAGAATGTTCTTTCTGCAGAAGGCAGAAGCGGATATAATGAGAGATGGATGTTACATTATATATTCACGAAAAGCTATATATCCACCACAGAGGAATTATATTTTCTCTACTAATTCAAGGTTTGTTTCCTATATCCTTTACTTAAGGCGATGAGGGACACTAGGACTGAAATTTCTATTTTCTATATTTATAAAACTATAAACTTCAAACTCTGCATGCCTAATGGGTTTTATGTTAGAAAGTACTACACCAATGTTTAGTAATTTCTGATCATTAGTTTGGGAGGAATTATTTTTTTATTTTAATTAAAGTTCATGGCAATATTAAATTTATAATGCATACGCATCAATAATCATGCTAGTCGAATAACCCTGTTATTTTTCATTCCTACTAACTGTATAAACAACTTCAGTCTAATGTAGAAGAACAATACATTACTTTTAGGAAAATTATTTTTTTAATTATGTAGTGCATTGAGTTTCATATTTAGTACTTTTTTGGCAGCCAAATTAAACTATGTATTCAATACAAAGTGTTTAATCAGAAAAATTCAAACATAAATGCCATACGAAAAGTTGTCAGCACACTTTGAGTGATTTAATACCTAAGAAAATACAGAACGGTTCATAATATCGGTGATTATTCTATATTCTTTGCAATAAACTTAGCGAATACTTGTAGATTGATTCTTGTTTTGACTGCCTGTGTTTGCTCCAATGTATAATGGCGACTTCCATGCGAGAAATGTGTTTTTGTTTACAGTTTTTTTAAAAAAAATAAAGAAGTAGATGTATATGCAAGCCATTTGCTTTTCCTGTAGTGTAGTGTATTGTTAACTATATAATCAGCATAATACATGCTGTTGCATCATGTTGGCGTAAGCCGGTGAGTATAAATAACGAAAAGAAGGAATTGTAAGACAACCTGGTGCAGCTAAATGGAAAAGCAAAATTTGGGAGCACAATCCCATTTCTTATGGACAGTTTGACATAGAGGAACATCTAATATTTCAACCTCACATTTTAAAATAGACATAGATGAATATGTTAATGCTATTAAAACTATATTTGTAAAAGCTAGAAGACATTTTCAATATTTCAAGAACTAAGTGCGAACTGTGTATAGTACATAGTGTATATAGTAATTTAAGTAGCAGACTATGCATTAGTGAAAATAATCAGCAAATTGAGAACACATAGCAGTAGAGATGACAGTGTGAGTAATGTGTCGAACAATGTAAATAGTGTGCATGATAGTATAATTACTCTTTTTGGTGTATATTTTTAGAAAATTTGATTTTTTCCACTTTACATTTTTTAATACAATAGCTGCTCCCACTGCTTTAGTTTTACAGCTATGGCTCTGATTTTTTTTTGAGCATATGCTCCATATATGGGTCTACAACATCAGTCTCTAGATAGCAGCACTACGCTCTGCAGCAAGATTTTAACGCAGTCTTAGAGAAAAAGCTGCCGAAAAACGGTCAGAATTGGCAAAAAAAAAAAAAAAAAAAAAAAGGGGTTCAGCATGCTGGATGAGGAAGAAAGGGGGCGTTGAAGTGGACACGCCCTGGAAATTCAAACCCTGAGCTAGACCTTTAAAAATGGCAGAAATAAAAAGCTCTTACCAGAAGTCAATAAAGGAAGGTTTGAGGAACATTTGTATGTATAAATCTAAAAATTGCAATTTTTGAGACTTTTGGGTTATTTTTCAGTCACAGTGTCCGTTTTAAAAAGGAAAGGCGAACACAAGTACTCAATTTAATTTATATAAATAGATAAATAAAACATATGTGATAGGATCACAATGTTCACGAGCGCCTGAAAAGAGGTACCTTAGAGGTTTAAGCCCCTTTCCAGTATAAAAAGTCGTAATATCCAAGCATATCACTCTCATTCTTGTTTTCTGTTACTCTTTTATACCTACAGGTATAGCGTGTCGCATTGTACCCATTAATCAACATGTAAATGAAAGTGCTGTATACATTAAAATAGTAGCACGTTAAAGGGTAAAAAAATTAATCTGTTCTTTTGAAAAAAATTCATATTGCATACGTTGGTTAGGAGCATTTATTAAATGACTTTTTCCCGTTGTATTATTATGAGCACACACTTAATCACAGGCAGTTGGTACTAGAAATGGTTACAGAGTACTGCACTTGTAGTGTGGCGAGTGGGTGTCGTAGCCTAATAATAATCAGCACAACTCACTTGGCATGAGTCACAGCTTGGAGTTTGGCCTCTATGTATTTCTGTTTGACTTTTTCTTCTATAAATACTCAAAAAGCAGGTTGTTGGTCATGCTGATCCTTCATTTACTTTATTTAGAAAATAGGACATCTTCAGTAATTTAGTTGGTATGCTCTAAAATGGTTCAATCCCTCAAAGTGAACTACAGAATATGAATATAACCAACGTGGTGAGCTGCAGTTATTCCTATTTCAGCCCCTCAAATGCATTCTCTGCCTACGTCGCTAACGTGTTCTTCGATTTCTTTCCCGGCGTAGCTCTCCGTGTGTGTTTCAGAATCAGGTTGGTCAATGCATTATTTCTGAAACATGCTACATGATGCGAAGGTCTTTACTGAGGATGCACAGGCATGCTGTACTACTCCATCTTGTTTATTTTATGAGTGCAAGCAACGCCTACAGTTGACGTTAGTGGTACACATACGGAAACGGATAGCAAGTGGAGCATGAGAGCTTAACGGAGGTTTGTTGCTTCAGGATGAGAATAGATACACACTAAGGACAAATTAAGTCACTGAAGCACTCATGCAACTGGGTTGCTCTCTACCGTTAAGATGCTACTCGTGTTTCTTCTAGTGAGTGTGTCTGTATCACTGAAATTAAATGCAGTTTCATATTTAAGCATGGTATGCTTCATAACTTGTCTGTTATTACGTTTCCGAACCACAAAACCACTTCCAGAAGTGCACAATCATCCATTTATCTAAACTGCATACTTTACTTGGTTCAGTTTTCACTGTCATGAAACTCATTCGTTTCTAAGCAGGTAACTTAGATAAGTTTCCACTAACACTGCACATTTTATTTTTTACCCTAAGGATTAAAAACAAACCCGCGTGAAGAAACCTCTCTTTGCTTTTGCTTCACTAGCTTGAATATCGAACAGTCGCTCACTAACTGCCGAAAACAAGACTTTGTTCCTGTCGCATGCTATTGGTCATGAATACCAACTCAGTCATTGAGGCGAGCACGCTGAACATTACATATATAGCGGGTCAGTGCATGGATTTTAAGGGCCAGTTGACAGCTGGGTCATTTGGATCCGCCGATATAAATTAGCAGGAGTTGCGCGCGAGTTCACTGGAGTTGGAGGTAAGAAACATCCAGAGATATCTCGTTTTTGATATCTTCTGTGATGAGACCGCCACCTTCTTTACGTCTCCAATACACCAGCCGGACGACACTGAAGTATACCGATATCCAAGCTCGGTTCACATCAGCTGCATCGTAACATTGATCTTTGAAATATTCCTCACAATTACCACCAAGTTTTCTCCTGTAATGCTTTATTGAAATTTTGTTGGAAAAAATTAACTCTTAGAAAGCGACCAACAAACCATTTAATTACCGTTTTCCTTTTCTGTCGCTCATCTTCCAACTACTTCGCAGTTTCAGACTTAGCTACCAGTAAAGATCAGCTCAGCTTTTCAGTTAAGATGTTGTACGCCGCACGGCGGATGCATTACCTTATATGACCAATGGAGTTGATCTTGATTCTGCCACGCTGTTAAGGGGAGATTAGAAACTCCATTTAGCCAATGTTATATCTGTTAAATCCATGCTGCATTAACTCATGTACCATTTATGATAACACAATGACATTTTAATAGGGAGTTTATGAATATTTTTAGGTGACGTATACTATTCATTAGGTTTATTGAGGATAATTGTATATTCATCTCAATTATAGCATTTTGATTAACATTTATCAGTACTATGCTCTTGAAATTAAATAATCATTTTAATGCTGTCAAAGTAAATCCATAATAGCATTTAGAGGATTTAATCACATCAAATTCTGATGTATTCGTCTCTGGAAAACGTATCATTTGTACCAGAGAAGGCCATTGGCAGAAAAAATGCTGAAATCAAAAATAGAGATGAAAACTTGCATATGTTTACAAATAAGGAAACATGTGTTTTGAGTACACAAAAGCTACCACATTTAACACCAGTACTAATATTTACAGCAATACTTTTCTTAGAAATGTACCAAAGATTTTATCTCTGTTCCGAAGTTTGGAGCAGTTATATTCTTCTGAGAAATGCGACACCTCTCTCGTAGTATACGACACTTTTGATGCTATTTCTTATTCTCAGGCTTTGATGACTCTTATTAGGCCAACTGTTGCAGTAGCGAACTAGGTAGGATTCGTTTCTTAGGGTATGCTGATTGGGTGAGATAAGAGACAACACCAGTTACGTCAGATTATAGTTTTACTAGAGACTGATAAATGAGAAGTTTGCGCGAGTTGCCACAGTTCGTATGAATATTATAGTTGGAAGGCAATATCGGTAAGCAACATGGGGACAATTTACCGATCATGCATTCTCCACTCATTAAGAGATATATCTACAAACAATGTTCTGATGCAACATTAGAAGATATAGAGAAAATAATTTCTTTAACAGAAAATTGCGAGAAAAATAACAATTGCAAAACAATTAGCTTCCTGTAAACCTATTTTCTACACATTTGTTACTTTAACATTAGTTTGTGTGTATTTTAATCTACCTGGACATTTATTTGTAGTAGAAAACTTTGATAAATTCATTAAGGGTAAAAATTATATTATATAAGCCATTTACTCAGGCTAACAAATATCAGATCCTGAGGCCTTACTGGTATACTAGCGGTGCGTGGTAAAACCGCATTAAAATGTGTACACGTTTGTGTACTTTCTGCTAGGAAGGTAACACAATTGTCAGCATCGCAAGATAATGAGATGGAAACTTTTTCCGAAGTTTAAGGCGTATACTGCGGAACAGCCGAAATCGTTTCTAAGTTATGATATTGCTCAAGCCTTAAAAGTGAAAGGCCATACAGTATTTGAAGAAGTATAGGGACTCTCTTAAGTAATACTCATATTGCAACAGTCACACAATCTCGATATATAATCGATATATAACCGATTTGGACAGAATGAACATTCATTTCAAGTATACATGTGTTAAAAATGCCAAATCATCTCCTACTATCTTGAAAATTACATTTTATCATCAACTTAAGTTTATGGGTTGATGATTGGGGCAAGAGAAGCCACATCTTCGCTAACTTATGTGAACAATAAACCTCAAATACAATTATAGATGCAGTATTGAAGCTTTGGTGCGTCTAAGTTTAATCAGTAACCTGCAGAAGCATCTATACGAAAATGTCTTTCTGCGTATGTTTAAAAGAACAGCCACACTATGGTTATTTGTTTTTCCGTTGGACTTTCCTTAGAAGACCTTTCTCCCTATTTTCCTTAAAAGATTTTATTTCAATAATGATAACCGTGCTTTACATTATAGTTTTTTATTTTTTAAATAATTTATAAAATAATAAGCTTTGTTTATTTGACAGATACTACTTCTGGGAATGCTGAAAGTTTTATTTCCGAATAAGTAAGATCTCCACTACTTAGTGACTATAAACCTAATGGAAGGATGAGACGTGTTCAATAAAAGTAATTTATTACATTTTTCCATTTAATTAATTTAGTTTGGTAAATATAACAAACGTATGTATTGTAACTTACCAGCTGCATATATGTGTAATTATTTTAAATGGTGGCTAATACGGAACTTCTTTTCCTAGAATCCCAAATAGCTTTAAATTACTCAAAAAATACAATCTCTGAATCAGATGTAGTATTTATAAATACGTTCGTTTATTTATCTATTCTAATAAACCTACAATAATTTAATACAAACGTCATATACGTCTTATAAACAGACTAACCGTTTCAAATATGCAACTGACGGACTGAAGTGATATGCTGTTTGACAACTATAAAGAGAGAAAATGTGTGTACGTGTTAGCTTATGTGCACGCGCGTGCTGAAGTAGTAGCTTTGGAAACCGTGCATCAGATATAGAAAATTCTTTCAGCATTGAAAAGCACTGTTCATATATATTGGAAACGCGTAAATAATATTTACAAAATATTGAACAACAGTTAGTTTAAGGATTTCAAACTCGTATTAAATACTTTCAATTTCATTTCGTTCCATGTGAATACCAGAAAATATTTTGGCTGCCTTTGCGAACATGACACACGTTTATGTTCAACCCTTAAGGAATGATGGAGCACATGTTTTTGAATCAAGTTACTGAAGGAAAGTTGCATATAGCGTCCTTATCATAACATTTTCTCTGGTTTTACTGAACCTTTGTTGTCAATGAGCATTTTGATATGCCCGAAAATATTTAGTAAACATGGGTTTTAGAGGTTAGAAAAAATATCAGCTGCTCTATCACTTTTGAAAGTATATCCTTCCTGATGAGAAAGGCTTATTTTCAACCCCGAACGCATAAATACGTCATTGATACACCAAGGAAAAGGTGAATACTGTTATAATAGTACCCATTGAAGATTGCAGGCCATCTTACATTTTACGAAACTACCCTTAATTATTTTCAAGATATGTGGAACTACAAAATATACAGACATGTCTAAAAATTTGCAGAAGTCTGTACTATTTGGCTCGAGTGGCTAAATCAATATATTTTATATCATAAACTATCTTGGAATTGTTAAATGGTACACTTATATTTATTTTTAAGCCAATATAGGAACCAACATCACATGTGTTATCTGGGCACATGATAAGCATTTAACCTTCGAAACTTGGTGCAAATTATAGGTTACAAACTTCAGAAAACTAATTCCATCTGATTTTAAAATATTATTTACATACTTCTCTATTTAATGAGTTCAATGTAACCTTTATAAAACAGCGTACAAAAATGAGTGTAAATTTTAGGGACTCACGTATTTAATAGACTACACCCATCCTTACGTTAGTCCTTTTAATTAGAGAGCGTATCTCAATAATATATAAAGAGAATTGAACTACCAAGTACTGTTAATAACTGTTTCATCAGCATTCCATGTTCTTACAAGGACTTCCCAAAATGGATATACCCGATTTATTTTCAAGTGTGAATGTATATATTAGTCGAGCATTTCGTATGTCGGAAATGTGACTCAGAATTTCAATTCCCATCTGCCGCTCTGGCAGCTACCTTGACTCCAGGTATAGCCTACATCCACCGTTCATACTATACCATAGGTGCTTTTGCAACATTTACATGAAGATGTTAAATAATTAGGTTCACATCTGTTACTGAGTATATTGGTGATTATGTGGACTTAACACAAAGTGGTTTGCACAAAGTAACTTGGAGCAACACAAAGACTTCACGGCCGCTGCATTTTCACATTCACCACACATATATACACATACACGCACGCACGGACTTACAGACACACATACACTCACCGTGAAACACGGAGCATTCTTTTGAGGACATTTCGATAAGTCCACCTCTATGTTTCGGAAAAGTTTCTCGCGCTTTTTGCCATCCATATAATATCAGCATATCTTTTAAGATTTTTGAACCTACCCAGTGGTACAAAACAGAGAGCAACTTCATTAAAAAACCTTATTATGCAGTTTTTCAATTCTTTTCATTACCAACAGTTCATACCTGAATAGTTGTTCTAATCCTTGGATTACAATTTTCTACAATCTAAAAGATATATGTCTAGGGGTTGCACATATTTTGTTTTTGGAGAACGAACTGAGTCATGATTTGCCTGTTGTGTAACATCGTTGCTATCTTCATCATTGTAGATGGCATTATCAATTTGTCCACTTCAGGAATACAAAGACTGCAACGAATCGTTGTAACATCAGACTACACGTACTTTAAGTATAACCAATAGCAATAAGAAAACTATGCAAGTAACATAGTATCTCGCGACAGGCGAAAAAGCCAACGAAATGACTTTTAGCATTTTTGTCGACCTGAATTTACCTTTATACTGACTTAGAAAGAAATCTGACCTGTTCAGAAAAAATTGAGCTGTAATTATTTTATTTCAACTCTAGTTGTATCCATATTTTAGGTTACTTGAGCTTTCAGTTAGGATTAGGATTATGATTACTTCGGAGGGGGGGATTCCGCACTGCGACCAGTCTTGTTCTATTGTACCTATACCCCCAAGTGGGACATCCCCGCGAGGAAGTTGAGGCTGGAGGAGACAGAGGGTGGCTGTTCCAAGGAGCCAAGATGGTGCATAGGGCAGGATCTTTATATGTTACTTGTATGGAAGCTTTTCCTAGGAGGCCAGGACAAGGGACAACCCACCCTAGTGTAGTTCGGAAATAGTCCCAGCATGAGAGCTGGGTTCGGAGACCGCCAACCGTCCTACCGGAGGAGGAGGAAGTGGTTCACTCAGAACATATCATCCTGTCATGCACCACCGACACTTCTACCTGAAAGAGACCATCAGGTGAGAGATGATGTAAAACGATAATAAAGATGGAAAGGAAGTACAGGAAATTCGGGGGATGTAATTAACCTACCCATTCGCCTTGCGACTCAGGAAAATCCCCCAAAAGCCTATGAGTCAGGTATGTCGACAACGAGAATCGAGCCCTGGCCTCCCGAATGCAGACAGCTTTCAGTTAGCCAGGTGGGTTTGCTTTTCCTCAACCAAATCCAGTAAGTGTGGTGTCAAAACGGCATGTAATTAGTATTGTCACATCCACATATTGCTAGCAACCTCTTCGAGTGGCACATTATAACGTTTCCTGTTGGGTGAATACAGTATCTAGCACATGTAATAATAACAACTTAATACCAGCCCAAAAGTGACGGTGGGTGATGGGTCCTTCGCTGGCTTCCTTTGGAAGATCCCGTGTTTTAGATTTACGGCATGTAAAAAAACCTCAAGTCCGTTAAAAGGGCCTACCAGGTGCAAAATATGTCCAATATGGAATGGGACACTGAGGATCATAGAAGTTAAAGAGCGTCTATAAATAATACTCATTCTAATTTGTCATTGCTAGCCCAATCTGATTCATATAATGAAGCTTTGCCTTAACTATAAATATGCTTATGCTTACGACACACAAATATGCAAAATGCAATATGACTAAAATAACCATAAACAGTTGTTTAGTTTTGGAGTAATTTTCTTTTACTATTTATGCTTATGTTACTGGTTTTAAACATGATACGTTTTTGTTCTAGTTGCTGTATGTATTTGTAGCATTGCTGATTTTGCCTAAAGGCTTACAACTATGATCAGAATCTGCAGAACCACGAGATCCAATTTAGCTTCACAGCAAAAGAGCGATTGTTAGAATTTTATTTAAGGCTTGCGGCTAAGCGTTACGCTAGGAATGTTACAGGTTTTCAGTTGAACGGAAGCGATGGCATTTTCACTCTCTGCACACTCCTTTCTCCCTTCCCTTCCATGCCCTAGGGGCGACGGAAACATGCAACATGCCGTCTCCGATTCTTTGAAAGACTCTCGTTTTTGCACTGGCAACAAATGAAATAAACGTGTGAAGAATTGGAAATTAATGAGGTTTGATTTATAAAGCCATTATTTCGCTATTCTGTTTCATTCTTGAAGTTAAGCATACCAGTATTTGTACATTAACGATATAAATTACCCTAAATTTATGAATGCAGTATTTATGTACTATTTTGAAAGTAGTTAGTAAAGAAAGGGCTGGGATCTACCATTTATGTTTATCAGACTATAACTGGCACTACTAAAATATACATCTTACAAAAAATCATGTGGTCATATTAAAAAGATGAATTTCCTGAATTCAGTGCTGGTAACCTGACTTGTCTATTTTACTGCACATATGTGTATAGACTATATTCAATCCCCTTACTTTTGTTACGTTTATTATTAAGAGTTGTAGTATAATCACATTAGATTTAATCTTACCATTTTCATATAGTCTGATATTTAACATTATTTTATTTATTAATATTCTGTTATGATTTAATTATTACTTCATTAAGCACGAACTGCAAGTTATTGATTATACGTATTTGAGGTAAACAAAGAACAAGGAATAATGGGCTGCCACTTCGCCAACAAGGTTAATCAGGGTGACCTTGCTTTTTAACCACCACGTGTAACAGCTGGTAATAAATTATTACTTTTATTTTCGTATAAATACAACTTCTATCGTTCACTGCCTGCAAAAAATGAAGTTTACAATTCACATAGTTGAAGTGTATTGGAAAACTTTGGGAGTAGTAAATACTCGACTGCGTCTCATATTCTGAAACTTGTTCCTCATTCTTCAGTGATGCACTTCCCTTACTTGTATTGCAATTTAATGTTAAGGTACCTGGCTAAAGTTTAATTTACAAAATCCATTAAACTACTAAAGAGGGCATCATGGTATATTCACTGTATATACATATTGCTTTATACTGTTGCAGTAACGGGCATTTAAGTTTAGGCGCAAATAGATAGTAGATGGATAGGTTTCACGTAGATAACGAACTTGTGTAAACAGATAGTGCCGGCAAGTAAGATAACTGAGGCAAAGGCCTCGCCAGCGTAGATTAAGTTACGTTTCTCGAAGGTGATCGAATGTTAGAATTATGTAATTAGATGCCTTGTTTTCCAGAAACTTCTAGTGATTGACAGGACAGTCTGGTAATCATGAATGGAGATATATAAGGGATTGTGACACGCTAGCAGGACAGTTGTGGTTGTGAAACAGTGTTGTGAAACCAGACAGCTGGAAGTGTTATTGTAATCAGCTGCAAGTGTTTGTTATTGCCCTCGACCTTGGAACATTGTATGATGTAATGTTGTTACGTGAGAATTGGACAGTGTATTGCTACGGAAATAAAGGAGATTTTTAATTTCTGCAACTCGGCCTTTTAATTCTACGAATCCACAAAGTTACAATACCTTGTTTTCTTCCCTCTTCTTTTCTTGGAGTTGTAAAGCCAAACATTGAGATACATCACACTTAGATGCTCTTGTGGAATCAAGTCTAATCTAATCTAATCACATAATAGAAATAGAAACACTTGTTTTTGAAAATGAAGACACTAATAAAGGCTTTTAACGTATTAAAATTTGACATATACCAATGTTTCTAATTCTGTTAGACTTTTCTTCATATGCAATTTTTCAGAATACGATGCCCTTGAGAATGCTTCGAGGAAAGTTCTGGGTTGCAGGTGTGTAAACATATCGATGAATTTCAAACATATATCACGGGAATGTTCATAAGAAAGGTATATTCCGGCACGAACTTTTTGTAATGGAATAGGGCAACAACGTCGAAAACCGTCTGTATATTTATTTTTTTATAATTAGACTAACATCACATCAAGGTGTTTGTAGCAGTAAAACGGTATCAACTGCTGGTGATTTATTGCACGTGGTGAATGTAGCGTAATATGATTCCTCTGATTGGCTAAAGTTAGATATGAATCGATTCCTACTGGATGGAAGTGGCGACAGCCGACGCAGGGATGGATACGTAAATCTAAGATGAGTTGATCTAACAAAAACTTTCGCAGGTTACAAGACACTTTCATTTCTGGTTTCGCAGAATTTGTGTCTCTTCATCTGTTTGGTTACTGTGCAAATACTTGTACTCTACCTACAAAATAGCTTCATTGAGGTTTCACTCCTTTTACATTGGTAACAATTCAAATCGTATATAGATTTAGAAAAAATAACATAAATAGTTAAAGTGACACACTTAATATAGATCAAATTCACGTGGAGTGACACCTTTTAGATATATACATTTTGAAACAATAATGAAAATAAGAAAACGTGTTAAACTTATTTTGATTGACGTTTAAGTGGATCTGTTTATCTGAATTTCTATGCGTGCGCTGGTTTGTAACTACTTTACTAGTCCAAATACGAACAATATCTAACATAGGAATTGTAGGAAAGTGATAATGTGCGAAGCTGAACGATTTTTACACGTGTTTACAGCAACAATGTGAAATCCCTCTCAGCTGTTATTGTCCGTTGGATAGTGATCATGTTCTGGTAACCAAGTTAGTAGATTCTAGCCCGCCGAAGGACGATGTATATTTATACTTTCGGCGTAAACGCTCTTAACATGACCTCTTTTTAAAGGTAATTAATGCTCGTGGTCCCGAATTTTAGATTTACGGCACATAAACGAATCTCGCTTCTGATAGGGAGGCCTCTGAGTTAAATTAAGAGGCCCTTCACACCATCACAAAATGGGATGTTAACAACTATAGAACTTAAGGAACATATCTGAATAAGACCTCAATTTCAATTTCTTGTCCCTATCGCTGTATAAGAAAATCATCTTGAATATGCTGAGTATGCATATCGTAAATATGCTCTTAATGCCGTAATATTGACAGTTCTTGTATGGGAAGTACCTGAAAAAAGAACCACATCCTATAATAAATGAATAAATATTCACATTAATTCATGAAGGAATAAATAATGAAGAAAGGAAACAAACATAACAGCGCAATCAATATACGCAATAGAGTTTGCTCTAAATTTCAAATCGTATCACAACTTTCTATAATAAGCAGATTTGAATTCACTACCGGAATATATCCAATCATAAATAGTTCATCTTATTAATTTAAATCATGTTGAACATGTTTTTAATAAATCAAAACTGTATTATCTCTAAAATTAACTCGAACGTTTACATATTAAAGGGGCTTTAAAAACAAAATTTTTCGTTAGTCGTATCTTGTATGTCCCACTTAACAAGAAAAAGAATTTAAGTCTTCTACTGAAGCCTCTAGCAATATCTACCTCACTAATAAGCTGTATTAAAGCACTAACCGCTCATACGTCAGTCATATGTTTTTTTATTTTTCATTTACGTCCGCCCCAACGTTAAGTTATATCGGACGGTGAATGAACTGGGTGAAATGATGCTCAAATGAGTCCAGGGTCCATTGGGCTTAGAGTTACCTGACATTCGTCTTGAAGGATAGGGGAAAATCCCGGAAAAAACCGTCAGTCATATGTTATAGAATATTATGTGCAAGAAAGTGTCAGTTATTGATTAACCATAACTCTTCATATCGATAATTGAAGACCAAATGCTATTAAATTTTCACAATTATCTCATGTTCCTTTATGATGAGATATAACGAATAAGAGTATGTAGAATTAAAAACAAACAGAATTTAATTCAAAGTAGATTGTGGCGTATGAAAGATCTGGACAAACTACGAAAAAGGAAGCCAATGACATCCTTTTCATTTGGAAGGAACTTTGCACTATTTTGTACAAAAGATAAGCTTTAAGGGATAGACCAAAATGTCCTTCAAAGAAATTTAGATATATTTAAATTTATATCGAATGGCGTTTTGTGACGTCAGCCAATTCCAAGATACACACTGTTATTGGTTTGAATGAATTATACCATTATCTGTTCAAAAGTTTTATCCCAGTTCATTTGATCCTGACGATGTCATGAAAAGACTGTTGAAGTTGAAGGTCAACTTATGGTACTACCTTTTGAGCATCTGGCTACCCATTTAGTTTTCCTTATACCCCACTTATCTTTAATAAAATATGAAATGAACAGGGTTTCGATTTTAAGCACCTAAAATGTTCAGACCTCGCTTAGAAATAAATGTAAAGTTCTAAAAATTATACGTATAATAATGATAACAAATAATTTACAATTGGAACGTAAATTAATTTGTGTATGGACGTAACTGCTATACAAATAGAAGACGTAGGTGTAAGAATAATGAAGAAATAATTAGGAAAATAATTTAAAATGTGTTTTTGTAAGATTTCTAAAGAAAGTACGTCCTACAATACTGTATTATGCTTCTTTAAGCTCTGAGACTATGCGACACCAATTGTATGTAAAAGACAGTACAAACATAAGCACAATACTAATCTGACTGTGCCCTTTTATTAGCACGGAAAAGGAAAAAATTGGTCTCTCTTTCTACTTTGTTACATAAACTCAAAATAAATAAACTACTCCTCTGACAATAGCCACCTCTTCACACCCACAAGCAAGTCTTTCCGTTAAGTAGAGACGATTTGTTCTTCCAAGACTGCAAGCAGATATGCATAGTTAATCTTACTTTTTAGTTGAATCGTAAACTGAAGCATTAATATAATGCAAAATGGCAGTAATATAAAAGTGTTTATATACTTAAAGGTGTACTCACTATAATCAACCACGAAAACGCCTAATAATGGCGGAAAGGGTAAGAAGATTACGTAATATTTATGTAGATAGCGAAAAAAAACTTAAAATATGAAAATATATTAAATGATTAAAATAATATAATAAATATGGTTTTTCATAATGTTGGACTCTAATATGGATTTATGTGTATGTTATTAAGGCCCATAATACGAAAATTAAAGGATAACTTGTCACGAGAATATTGGCCCTGATAATCGAGTAATTTGTGTAAAGTTTTTTCAATTAATAGAAGTAAATAGAACAGAAAGTTTTAGTACGAATAGTTTAAATAAGCTATGTATAAGTAAGTGACAGAGAGTAGACACATACATATGAATATCATACATCAGAAATTTTCTTTGTAGGAAAAAGTTTACTTCCACATCATCATTGTCATTTAATGGAAATGAAGGTGAGATATTAAAAGATAAATGCTGTTTTGTACATACTCTACGACACTAATGCTAACATTCCAAAATTTCAAATTGATGTAGTGTAACTGTATGGATGTTTGATTGTAGCGGCTTTGCTCAACAGTCACTTGGATCTGATACTCTGTGTTGTTTCAGCTTTGACCTATAATGAGTCTTACAGAGCAGCATGGCTGGGAGCTCAATTGTGTTTAGGACGCAGTAGGGCGTGTGTTCATCCGTAACTCTCAAAGGTATCATTTTACGCAGACGTGCAACATGCTACGCGTGTGTTCATACTCTCAGGCGTAGCTCTGCCACATAGAGGCTGCCCCACAAGTTGAGTTGCACGTAGATCCTGACATCTTCCTTCAAAAATCAGTCTGCCACACCCCATTTCATTTGTCAGAGCCTCCTTTTGTCAAGAAAGAAAGTGCTGTTTTATCTCTGTTAGGATTAACAGCGAACTGACAACGTTAACGGATTGGATCACGCTATACATTCTTCCGAAATATCAGTATACACTGTTACATGATATTCATTTCTACGACTAGAGTTTTAAACAATCATTTGACAATTGAAAAACGCTGTTTCGCAAATTATGGAGTGTGATCTCTTGGTGTCCAGCTAATGGCATTTTCGTTTTAGTAATGTTTAACACCCATTACTTCCTCCTTAAGACATTACAGACTATGAAGACTAATTATGCATAAAATTAATGATAATTGAAAATGGAAAAACAAACATTACAGATATAAATCTAAGGTACCTCCTCGGCTTTGCTAGTTATAAGAACGGAGGAAAATCTAGAGGAAACCTCAATTAGGGAGGACGACCCATTCACGAGTATACGACTTAATAATGTTGATTACCCATATCGATAACAGGAAAAAGTAAACATTTTGAATCAGTTAACTAGAATTAATGAAAGCATAATCGTACAAATAGAAAATACAGGATAACGCAATATAATAGATAACCACAAACTCTAAAGTATTAATAAATAATCGCTGACGCGGCAGTCCAAAGCGGGCCTGAGCCTACCAACCGATTGTCGGCCTCACGCCCACTTATGCAGGGTAGATGTGGGCGATCATCCAACCGATACGGGGAGGAGATGTGGTCAGCATCTCGGTATCTCCCAGCCGGGACGTTGGTTTCCGTGACCAGGGTCGCTTACCTAGCGTAAGCTCCTCACTTTCCTCAGGATGCTGAGAGGCCACTGGTCCTATTCCCGGGACTTAAAATCCGCACCCCATGGGTGGGATTGAACCCGGACTGCTTTCCGTGGCCAGGAACCAAGGCACGCTGTCATAACCCGCTTGCCACGGCACAGGGCACTCTAAAATATTACTCAATTTGAATATCTTAAAACTTCTGTCACAAAGTACAACAGAACAAGAGAAACAAACTCTGAAATTAAAATGACTAAGACAGTCTGTCATTTGCATTACTTCCGGTAGCGATCAACCTTCAATTTTTTCATTTCTTTCCTTCCCATACCCCTTAAGATTGTGGTTTAGTTCCACTAGCATGGAGCTTAACATCGTTTCCTGTTTATTAGAGATGCTTCATTAAAATTTTTTATTGTTTCTGCTCTACTTCCGATCCTGGAAATAACGATTCTCAAAATTTCTAAGTAGATGATAAACAGCTAATCTTGTCATACGCTTCTCAGTATTCTACTTATTCTTTATGCATATTTCCTTATCCTGGCTCTGACTTGTGGTTATGCGTAATTATTTTCAAGCAGTTTACGTAGAATGTTTTCAAACTATCCTTACGCTTTTCCATGCACCATACCAAATGCTTGTTCCAGCCCGCAAATGTCACAGGCATTGTTTATCCATTTCTAAAAACATTTAGTTATTTGTTCAGCCCAATAACATCACAAAAATTATACACACTACTATTTCACATAAGTGTGCGGAATGCATGCCAAGTTTTATATAAGTTTTAATGATATGGTGAGGTACGTATCTTGTTTGCTCCATTGTGCATCCAGTGTAAGTTAGTAGGAGCCTTGTAAACATTTATACTAGCAATGTGTTTAACAACTTAAATGATAAACGTGCTGCTTGTAAAAACTTAAGTAATCATTCAGGGGAGAGACGGCAGTTTTACGAAACCCCTCAAATGTTTTCACAGGGGAATACGTAGGCAAACTGAATTGCAGATGACGACTGTGGAAGAAGAAATGCTCCGATAAATACAACTATGAAAGTATTAAATGTTCTACATTCAAAACTGTAACTGCTAATTGTGAAGTAAGTTTTCACTTCATTCTGTAACCATTTGAGGATATGAAAAATGAAATACTCGGGACAGTTATAGAAAATAGATGTCACTGTTAACAATAATTGCTTTCGTGGCATTTAATGATTGGAAAGGTCCATGAAAATCTGATACTTAGGAAAATGTCATACATCTAGACAGGACAGTGAATTGCTCATTACTTCAAGCTATTGTTGACATCTCTGCTCATTAGGCTTGAACCCTTTATATTACTAAGAGGATTATATTTACAGACTCATGATGGGTGAAAATCATTATTATGCAGAATAGCACGATTATTCCGACTTGTATTGGGCTTACAATATAGCGGTGTGACAAATCGTTGTTTCTGTGTAACGATCACAATCGTCACAGCTTTGCCTCAGTTGTTACAAATACATTGATGCCTTGGTTTGTAGTTACCAGTGTATGTAGCTATCAATTTATTTATCCTAAACGGAAGTACCTGTCACTCTGTAACACACACTAAGAGAATCGCATGATTATTGCACGATAAATATTGCATATCTATATTTCCTTAGCGTTATAGTAGTGAAAATTTATATTTAAGCTTCGACTCATTAATTTTTTATACTTCCTGATCGATAAAAATTTATTTCTAGATAAATTTAATTTTGCATAGCACATAGACATGAGAAAAGCACCTAATATGAGCAGTACTCATGCGTCTAATCTTTGAAGATCTGTCCAGAAGTTTTAGTGGCATTAGACGCGAGGTTGCGTAATCTCTCTGATGCCAGTTGGTGTATAACAGAATGTCAATGCCATGCTGTCTTTAGAAGTAGTCCAGCACATAATGGAATTAACAATTTCCAGGTATAATTTGCTATTCCTGGGCTTTAGGCGCACAACTGCTTTGGTTACTAGTAACCCTCACGTTAAGTTAACGTCATTGCTGTATTAACGTTATCGCTATCTTAGACACAATTTTAAAAGAAAGTGAATTGTACTGAACCTATTTATGTACGTGTTTTTTACAACTTCACTACCCGTTTTGGCATTTGAACATCCTTTCAAAGAAATGTTTTCCATTTGTCTGAAATACATCAAAAGTTTTCATTAATATGGGTTACAAAGCAGAGCAAACTTTATCTCCCATGTTTATATTTTAATGCTGTGCAATCTTGGAATTTTGTGCAATACTAAATCTTGTGCGGTTTCCTTCCGATTATGTTTAATTTAGCCTCAAAGGTATGCATTAACAGAGTATATTTTACAGGAAGTGTTTCCAGAAGAAGTCATAGCACTCCAAGAATTGATCTGGATTCTTGGCCTATTTGTTCTTGGCTGTGAAAGCGAAGGATGACACCCCAAGATTACAGTCGAATACATTTATAGAAAATGTTAACCCTATGACTACATTTAGCTGTCATAGCACCAGGATTTATGGAGGAATGTGAGTGTTAAATTGTTCAGTCAGAAATACCATATAAACTTGAGCACTATCTTTCCAGGGTTGTATACAAAGACTGATCTAAGATGAACTTATTACAAAAGTGATCTGCTGATGAGTAGGTCGTGAACGTTAACCAATAAATGAGTCACATCACTTTTTCACTTCTAATGTTTTCACTCAGACCTCTCGATATGAATGAAGGATAACTTAACACTATTATTTCTCAGCAGGAACATGTTTAAACAGGAAGGCTACTGAATTTTATTGAGGGAATATCAGGCAGAACAGCATATTAATTTATAAGAAGATATATACAATGATTTTGTATTAGGTTTATTTCTAGAACATGGCCTTGAAAGGCCAGTAAGTGACATTTTGTGAGGCGCTCCTAATATATATATATATATATATATATATACTCGACACTTGGACATCTAATCGTTCTTCCACACTAGCCATGAGTAGGCTAAGATTTGAATAGACAGTCAGATTGAAAAACTCTATGCCATGGCCGGGATTTGAACCATGCATCTCCCGGTCTCCCTCCGGTCGTTCTTAACGTTTGAGCTATCATAGCTACTCTCCGGAGCAGTGGACTCCAGGCAGGCTGGTACAACCGGCATTCCGCCAGCCGCGTTCCTGAACCGGCCCACTTGGCCGGCTCGGAGACCGGCGGCCACGGCTCCCCCTTTCAGAGCAGCGGACTCCAGGCAGGCTGGTACAACTGGCATTCCGCCAGCCGCGTTCCTGAACCGGCCCACTTGGCCGGCTCGGAGACCGGCGGTCACCGCTCCCCCTTCCAGAGCAGGGGACTCCAGGCACGCTTGTACAACCGGCATTCCGCTAGCCGCGTTCCTAAATCGGCCCACTAGGCCGGCTCGGAGACCGGCGACCACCGCTCCCCCTTTCATAGCAGGGGAATCCAGGCAGGCTGGCACAACCGGCATTCCGCCAGCCGCGTTCCTGAATCGGCACACTGTACTCTAACTCAGGCTAGTTTAATCCTTCTGTAAACAACAAGGTGGAGCTGACTTAACTCGCCACGTGTTGGATGCCACATGCACGTACATAAGTTTTGCAACACTAGCAGTATATACTAGATAAGTCACCTGCCCCTATTTATTTTTGAATTTATGCAACTTGCTAAGCAGCATACATGGATAATTTGTAGAACAGTTTATAGAGGGGGGGGGTAGATAACTGAGTGCATAATTGTTGTATAGGAGAAAATGCAATCATGTGTGTCGATTCCAAAAATAGCATACCCAGACAAGAAAGCTGCAGTAATAATTTTAGAGACTTTACAAATTTTATTCATTAGCGTACTTTCACGTACATCTTCAAACACGCCCCTGAAGGAACAGCCTATCACATGCATTAGCTGACAATAATATTGGAACACAAAATGGCAGATCAACAGTGGGACCAATTGAATTTAAATCTTCACCCAACACATGTTTTCATTGTACAGGCATGTCAAAAATGGTAAGAATTAGGTAGATTGTTTTCGCTTCTGCCACATATTACGACAGTTTTTGCCTCATGCAGTAATAGTAATGGAAAATGCAGTTTTTGTTTTATGTGTGTTAAAGCTACCAAAAGGAGCTCAAAACAATGTATAAAGCTATAGAAAGCGTGTAGAAAGTCGAGGTGGCTTTTAGGTCCGCGGTTATTTAATTCATATTGTCACCCGATCGTCGAAGGCACGATAAAACCAGTTGGCAGGACAGAAAGACACAGATAGCGTTTAAACCACGCCTATGCCCATACGCAGCGCTAATTCTATGAACCCACAAAGTCACATTTGTGTCAGGAAGTGGGATACACGACAATGGATAAGGCATTGGGAAAAAATTACAGAAAATGGAAGAAATGAAGAAGGCTAACGATAACCTCACCCCCGAGTTGAAAGAAATGAAGACGGCGAATAACAAACTCGCTGCGACAACGGAAACTGCAAACAGCCACCTGGCCGCGACGATGACTACAATGAAGGCCAAATTAACCACAGAAATAAAAGCGGTGAACGACAGCCTGGCAATGGCAACCCAGAATTGGGCAAGCGCGTCAAAGACCTGGCAAGCCTGGTTAACGACCTGGAGGGAAAGACGGACCGCAACACCAAGTCCCTGAACGCCATGGTAGTGAACATCGTCGGCAGGAGATTGAAGGGCTTAAAGGCCGACGCGCCGGGACGGGACACATCTGCGTGCGTCAAACCTCTTAAATACGTCTGCGCGACAAATTTTGAAGTCTTCCGTCGCCAGTTTGACACAGTGGCCAGGCACAAGTGGTCACTGGAGGAAGAAGCCGCAAAGCTAATAGCAAGCTTCCAGGGACGGGCCGCAGAAGTTCTGAACGCGGTCCAGACAGCGGCGATGCCCACGGACATCTGTGAAGCCTTGGAAATCCGCTTCGGAAATATCCATTTAGCCGCAGCCTACCGTAGCCAATTGAAGTCCAGGTCGCAGCACCCAGGGAAGACGCTGCAGGAGTTCACCTTGGCAGTTGAGCAGCTGGCTAGCAAAGCCTTAATCGACTTCCCAATAGAGTTCGTATCCCGGGAAGCCGCTTACACCTTCGTTGACGGGGTACGAGACACGGAGATTCGCCAACACCTAATGCTCAGCGATTACGAAAAAATCCACTAGGCGCTAAAGGCAGCATAGAGGATGGAGGCGGCCAAGGTTACGGCTACCTCGACCTCGAGAACCAGGAGTATCCGCTAAACGGGAGACCGAAGG
Source organism: Mantis religiosa (assembly GCA_030765055.1). NCBI lineage: Eukaryota > Metazoa > Arthropoda > Insecta > Mantodea > Mantidae > Mantis > Mantis religiosa. The sequence continues at coordinate 153,855,486 of CM060948.1, read as the reverse complement.
CCAGACGAGGGACGCCGGCGAAGTCCAAGTGGCGTATATTGGGGATGTGGACAGCCGGGACACCTGGAGAGAGAGAGAGAGTGCCCACACCAGGGAAAGCAGCAGAAAAACGAGTAAGGGCCGTCGTGGAGAGGAACGTTGGCACCATCACCATCATCCCCTCGAGTGACACTGCGCGCCGTCAGCCGGCGTACGGATGACGGCCTCATTGCGGACGGTTGGGAACGCTGCGCCGCATGCTGTTGGACACCGGGGCAGACGTGACCATAATCAGACCGGACGTAGCCGGTGGTTTGCGGTCGAGGAAATCAAGCCGACCGTACCAGCTTGTGACGGCATCGGGTGACACCTTGCCTTTGATGAAGGAGGCTATGCTGAAGTTGCCTTTGGGACGGAGTGCCGTGCGTCGTTGTGTGTTCGTCACGAAGGGACGTGAGGAGGTGATACTGGGATTGGATGTCCTCAAGAGCCACGAGGCGACGGTCGACGTCAGCAGGAGGGTCCTGGGGCTCAATGGAGAAGAGGTGATACTCCGGCAACCCGAATAGTGCCTTGCAATTTACAGGGTCATCTTGAAGGAAGGTTTGTTTGTCCTCGCGAGAAGCGAGGTGGTGGTGACGATGTGACTGGAAGGACAGCGAACGAAGAACATGATGCTGGACTAGAAGACGCCTGTGCACGGACTATGACTAGCCAGAGCCTTGTTGCCGTGCCGAGAGGAGGTACAGGTGAGGATGATCAAATTGGCAGACACCGATCACGATGTCCAGGCCAGGACGCAGTTGCGGACGTGCGAGCCCGTGGTCAGCGTAACACCAATCGACAAGACCCAGAAGCCGGCGCCGAGGCAACACCTGGAGCTCGGCTGAAAGGCTTATTGGAGAAGGCTGTCCAACACCCGACCGCAGAACAGCTCGAGAAGTTCCGCAATTGCGGAGACGATACCAGCGCGTCTTCAGCCGAGGCGATAACGACTATGGCCTCACGGAACGAGTGTTCCACCATATGGACACCGGAGACGTCCGGGCTATTCGAAAACCACGTAGATGTGTTCCTCTGGTGAAACAAGCGGCATTGCGGGACATGCTGGAGGACAGTATATCCAGGGGAGTAATCGAAAAGTCTGACAGACCTTGGTGTTCCTCTGTAGCTCTGGTGACGAAGAAGAACGGTGAGCTACGCCTCTGCGTGGACTACAGGAAGCTGAATGCTATCACCAGGAAGGATTGCTGTCCCTTACCCTTGATTGACGACATCCTGGACACACTTTCTGGTGCGCAGTGGTTCTCGAACCTGGACCTGAAGTCGGGTTACTGGAAGGTGGCTCTAGACCCGAGAGATAGGAAAAATACTGCATTCTCGACAGGCCAAAGGCTTTAGCAGTTTACAGTTAGGTATGCCCTTCGGCTTCAGCAACGAACCAGATACCTCCCAACGCCTCATGGAGTCAGTGATGAGAGGACTGACCTATGACACCTGCCAGCTATAGCTGGACAACATCACTGTCGGAAGGACTTTGAATACCATCTCGAAAACTTAAGTAAGGTACTACGGAGACTGCAGGCGACCAACTTGAATCTGAACGCGAAGAAGTTGCAGCTCTTCCGCAAGGAAGTCAACTACTTGGGCCAAATGGTCTCACCAACCGGAGTGGCGACAGACCCGGAGAAGACACAGACTGTGAGAGATTGGCCTCACCCGAAGGATAGCAGAGAATTGGCAGATAAGAAAGATGGGATAAGAGAGAATACGCAGTTTCCTGGGGTTGTGCAGTTATTGCCGCCGCTTCATAAAGGGATTCTCCAACATCGCCAAACCCCTCACTTGCCTTTCAGAAGAACACCGATCATATGCGTGGACGGAAAACACCGAAGACGATTTCTAGGAGCAGAGGAAGACACTTTGCAGTGCTCCTATTTTGGCATTCTGACAACCAGGCGGCGCCTTCGTTGTGGACACCGACGCCAGCGACCATTGTATAGAAGGCGTCCTATCACAAGTCCAGGACGTACATGAGTGGGTGGTAGCTTACTACAGCAAGGCACTGTCCAAGAAAGAGAAAAACTACTGCGTCACCCGGCTAGAGTTGTTGGTGCTAGTAAAAACCTTGGAGCGCTTCCACAAATACTTTTCGGTCAGCCGTTCTACCTGAGGACTGGCCACTCTGCCCTGAACTGGCTACTGAGATTTAGGAACCTAGAAGGCCAAACAGCCCATTGGGTCCAGAGGCTGCAAGAGTACGACTTCACCTCTGAACATCGTAGAAGGAAGAGCCACGGCAACGCAGACGCCTTCCCGAAGACCCTGCCCAAAAGGGTGCGGTCAATGCACAAGAGTGGAAGAGAAAGAGCGTGCCGCAGCTGTTAGAGTTGTCACGGCAGTGCCGGCGGGAGGCTGGGATAGCGCAGGCCTGAGGATGGAGCAGCTGGTGGACGCCGAGTTGGGGCAACTCTTGAGGGAAGTGCAGGCAGGGACAAGACCAACCTGGGAGGACATTGCACCAAGAAGCGCCACATACAAGTGCTGCTGGGCCCAATGAGACTCATTGAAAACAAGAGGGGGCGTGCTCTTCCGGGTATAGGAACCACTTGATATGAAGACGCAAAGGGAGCATTTGGTAGTTCCTCTAAGTGAGGTTGCCGGAAGTCTTGGAGGAAGTGCACGCCGGTACTTCAGGAGGACGTCTGGGAGCAAAGCGAACGATCGACAAACACCGACATGTTACTACTGTCTGAGGCTTCGAGCTGACGCTGAGAGATGATGCTGTCAGTGCCACGTGTGCGCGGTGAGTCGCAGGTCCCAGGCAAGAAGCCGGGGTCTCATGCAGCAGTACAACATCGGAGCCCCATTCGAACGCATCGCTGTCGACATAGCTGGACCATTCCCAGTGTCCGACCGAGGCAACAAATACCTGATGATGCTCGTGGACTACTTCACTAAGTGGCCGGAGGTGTATACCATCCCAAACCTGGAGGCGAAGACATTCACACACTGCCTCGTGGAGCAAGTGTTCTGCCTTTTTGGGGTGCAATTAGAGCTCCACAGCGACCAGGGCACTGGAAAAACTTGGGGTTAACAAGACACGTACAACACCTCTACATCCGCAGTTGGACGGCATGGTGGAGAGGTACATCAAGACCCTGGATGAACACCTGAGGAAGGTCGTGGTGCGGCCGAGTGTTACACCTTCCTTCTGACCTGGCTTTTGGGAGTCCCCCGGAAGCGAAAAGGCCAGCAACCGAATATGTGGAGAACCTCATGTACCATCTCCATGACATGCATGAGATGGCTCGTCAGAACATCTAGAAGGCGAGCAACCGCATGAAGACCCGTTACGACACGCAAGCCAACAGCCAAGGTTTCCATCAAGGTGATCTGGTCTGGTTGTATCGCCCTACCCGGACTAAGGGAAGCTGCGTGAAACTTCACCAACCATGGCAAAAACCGTACCGGGTCTTAAAGAGGATTAACGACGTGGTCTACCGCATCCAGAAGCTGCCCCGAGGAAAGATGTTGGTGGTACACCAGGATCGTCTTGCCCGCTACGATGATGCTGTTCGGGACGACTAGCTTTGAGGAGTGAGCAGTGTCACCCTATCGTGGAATACACGATAAAACCAGCTGGCAGGACAGAAAGACACAGATAGCGTTTAAATCATGCCTATGCCCATACGCAGCGCTAATAACGTGCCGTGGAGAGACGGGGTGGGGAGAGGAAGACAGCCAGAGATATTTCGGGACAGCTCCGTCGCCATCTTAAAAGACCGTGATGCTACGTGAAGAGTCGGCAAACTTCCATATACTACAATTTGTGTATATAAGTGATGGACTGGACTAGAGAGCTCAGTATTTTCAGAAATGTGTAGTGTTTAACGCCCGCTTTTACTACATACGGCACCGCAGGCGGTGACACTGATGATGCATGAGATGAAGATGGAGCACCGGTGGAACGAGATGGCGGGGGAAACCGGAGGTCCCGGAGAAAACCCGCCCCAACGCCGTGTTGTCCACCACAAATCTCACTTTGCGGTCGCTTGGGATCGAACCCGGGCCATCTTGGTGAGAAATGTGTAGTGTTTAACGCCCGCTTTTACTACATACGGCACCGCAGGCGGTACCTTGGTGAGAGCCAAGTGGTCTAACCACTGAGCCACGGCATGGCGTGTCAGTATTTTCAGGAAGCTGCTTGAATACGGCAAAGGCCGAGATAACATTGCGGACTTGAAGATTGCGTACGTGTGTGTTATGTAATTCTGCTGGCGTACAAAGTGTATTTCTACGCAAGTAAAGAACATTTTGAACTTCTGCAACTTGAACTTTTAAGTCTACGAACCCACAAGGTCACAATATAGAAACCTTCCCTAGTAACGTAGCGTTGTCTAAGTGGGATCATACGGGTTACATCACTAGTATGTCCGTTTAACTTGGGTTCAAATCCTTCGTGATTAGCTCAAACATTTTATTACCGTTTGTCTTATCTTTTGGGGCCTATAATTTGATATTATAATACAAATAACAGTTTTATAACTTTATACAAAATACAATAATAGCCACGTTTATCGCTGGCTATGTGGTTCATAGTAGATATTTTATTATGGTGGGTATTGCGCTTGACCCATTCAACCAAGTTTCAAACATTTCAAAAATGCAAAGTGAAACATAAGATATAATTACCAAAACCACCAGGAGATCCGTGGTTTAAATCCCGGCTATGCCTTGAATTTTTCAGTCTGACTCTACGTTTCCATAATTTAGCCTACACACGGCCAGTGTGAAAGAACAATTAATTTCCATTAATTGACCTAATGGTGGTTAACTATAAAGCCCGCGCCTTAAAGTACGTGCATGCTGTAAGTCGCCATTAAGGTAGTTGTCTCATGTGTGTATGAGAACTCCTAAGTGGTTTACCGGAAAAAATACGAGTCAGTTGGAGAATTAAATGTCATATCGGCACGTTGGCCATAGTAGCTCAATCGTTAGAGTGCCTGGACGGATACCAGAAGATCGGTGGTTCAAATCCCGGCTATGGCATTGAATTTTTCAGTCTGACTCTACGTTTCCACATCTATACTGTTATTTTCAGCTCATTTGCACAGCATTTTCCAATGTGTACATCATTTTTGACAGTTAGGCTATGTCTACGGCTGAATATATTAGGCTCTTCAGAGTTTAAAGGGGAAAAACACATCTCCTTTCTTACTTTAAATCCCTTACCTACAAAAAAGTATCAGTACAAAGCCGGATAAGACAATTAGTAATCTGTAACTGAAACAGAATAAAACCCTTAAGAGAGAAGTCAGACTATTATACGTTTTATATCCAGTTACAAATCCAAAGGAGATTTTTTCCTAATTATGTTTTGTATCACCAAATTTCTCAGTACTAAGCCTATTATTTGGCTTTTAATTTCTTCCGTGTGGAATTTAATTCATTAAGGAATAAAACTGAGGTACCTTGCTTTTTCTTGCATTCCAAAAAGCAATTTTCATAAAAGTGCTCTGTAGAGGGAGTAATTAGTTAATCACCAGAAGAACTGGCGATTCCTCACTTTCCTACACAGCCTTATGATTGTGTCAATTCGGTTCGAGACCTAAAGATCAGTACTGGTTTCATATAAAGATGAAAATAATCTATTTTGTAATTATACAGAACTTTGCATTTAAGGTACTCACACCATTAAAGCAAAATCAACTCTTATAACGTGATTTAGAATGCGATTTCTAATTTTCGCCAATCAGGGACGTCGGATATTTTTCCCGAATAGGGTAAATCACGCGATAAGAACTGGTTGCACTTTACTGCTGTGAACATCTTAGTTGCAATGTCAATATAATAATGAAATGGACCATAGATATAGAATGCCGTATTCTCGGAGTTTGCCAATTTCTGAAGTCGGCACAACGAGGATCAAAACCCTCCAGGGGTGGAAGAAGATGCGAGACCGAGGCAAAATTCTCAGCATCAATGCAATTATTTTGAGTGGAAAAAGTAGGTAGCTGTTTGGACTATATCGCTCAGAAATGCTGGAGGGAAGAAGAATAAAACATCTTAGAAATTGTTTTTAAGGAACGGTCTAACATTCACTTACAGGTTAAATGGTTAAAGTTTGATTTGACGAATGCTGAATGTCTCTCACTGTACCACTACCTGCAAAACCTAATGCTTGTACTCTAATATAGAAAATTTTAGGATTACCATGACTTCATTCTTCATGACCGGGAACGTGTATTTGGATTTAAAACATAATATTTACAATGCACAATCCTTTGTCATAAATTTTCATCAAATAAACATAATGATGACGATAACTATATATTTGTTCGCATACTGCAAGTGTTGTATTCACAATATCTTCTCGATTTCTTCTTCTACAAGTTAATCCTGATAAACCTTATTTGACTATTATTTTTAATGGAGATAAACCTGCATAATGCATTTACAGATTTCCTTATGCGTATAAAATATGTACCTAGGTTAAAGTGGTAGTCAAATATTTAAATAGAAGATCGCTATTTAATGTTCTTGAAATTTCGTTATATGACCAAAGAGAAGAAACAAAGAATCTCTTCCGACTGGAAACGGCTTTAAATTTGGCAGATCAAAAGGATAGGAAAGAATCAATCACTTGAGGCAGGTTAACCAGTTATTTGATATAAATTATCACTTTTAGCGAGATCTACCTTTTCGTGAAGGACGATTACGTATGCCTCTTACAGTTTTCCCGTTTTGAAAAAGTCATTCCGAACAAAGATGTTTTTACACGTTACTTGCAAAAAAATTGTGGAAATATATATTTTATTTTTAGATATTAAAATACCACATGTTAAAGATATCTGCATTATCAGATTCGTAATTTTTGAGTAATGTTCAAGAAGAACAAAATAACGAAAAAATTCTTTTGTAAACTATAGTTTGAAGTAAGGAAAACCTCGAAAATGTACATTTGGAATTCTTTGAGAAGGTGAACTTTAGCAGCCAGTATGGCATTATTTCAACTTTTTCGCTTTTTAATTATTCTATTAGATAGACAAACAAGCATGACACTTTATTTATTTTTTATTCATATTAGTTACTCAGAAAGCTAAGAAGTGTGCCTTTCCATTAAATCTTAGCACAGAATGTTTATGTGGAATATAATACAGTAACCTCTCTGTTTTCTATGCGTAAGCAGTACAAAAAGTAAAACCAAGTAACTAGGCGCTGGCTATTGATTCGTTTCTTAGTCCAAGAGAGTCGCAATGAATTTTATCTAATACAGGATTCCTTTTGTCTTGTTTACTCAAAAATTAATGTTAGAATGTGAAATAGTTTAGGTGCCGTTGTCAGGAGCGTTTTTGGTAACTGCAATGACGACAGGAAAGGATCTTGTCTTTGTACCGTGTAGGCGCGCTACAAGTCTAAACGCTGAACTTACAGACACGGGGTTTGTACTTCTTGAGTTGTCTACATAGTTAACAAAATATCAGTAGTGAAATAAAACATATAAAGTATACAGAACTTAACAATGGAATTCTTGTTGCCTTAACCGATTCGCATACGCCGTTGCAGGAATAATTTTTTACTTCTTTCGGTCGAGTATTTTCCCATTTAGTCTAGTATATTCGAAAAAGTTTTAAAGATAGACTGGCCAGAAGTTTAAGCTGCATTGCTGCTGCCGAATGGGTTTTTCAATGAAGGCGAAATGAAAGGTGGGCCACGGGTACCTGACGATTTTTAAAATAAAATGCATAGTATAAGATTCAAAATCAAATTTTAATTCTATAGCATTTCAATAGGTCATTGAATGCCATTTTATAACGTGACCTTATTTGCTAAATAGGACATATCTTAAGCATCGCCCATTACTTAGTATGGATTGTTGTAGTCTGTGATGTAGACTCTGTATCCCTAGTTGCATCATGTCGTTTGGTATGGCTGTAACTTTCCCCTGTATGGCCTCCTTGAGCTCATTAATGTCTCCTCTTCTTGAAATCAATTTGTTTGGAAATAGTTCTTTAACCCTTGCAATGGACGCGCTGGTAGTGTGGGCTGTAGACCCAACTTGTTGAAACCAGATGGTGCTGCGATCAATTTCAAGGTAATGTAACTCAGAAGTAAGGAAGTGCCCTAACATCTCTACGTGTCGAACTGCGGTCACTCGTAGAGCTGTATCATTCTCTTAGAAAATAAAAAATAATAAAAAATAAAAATAAAAAAACCTTTGATTCCAAAACTCACAACCCCATATCAGACGCTTACAAGTGCACTATGCAGAGGGCGCATAAATATATGTTGTGAATTTGAGTCCCTCCAATAGCGAAAACGTTGTTCATTCTCCTAATCATTTCAATGGAAATTGCCTCATCACTCATTAAAAGGAACATATCACGATTAAAGGAGCTCACAAGGTTTTCAAAGAACGTAATTCGATTACCTTTATTACAGTGTCTTAACTCTCGAACCACAACCATCTTTTAGTGATACAATGGTACATCTTTGTGCAGAATGCCGATACCGCCCCTGTTAGGGATAACATTGTCATAACAATCCCGATATATATTATCGAAAACACGAGAACCCAAACAGCGAGGTGAATGAACACCTTTCCTCACAGGTACTTTCTTTGAGCTTCCTGCCGACAAAGGTGGCATTGTTCAGGCTAGACCCTCGTCGCCAGCCCAAGTCTTGACCTGCACATGGTACGTGATAATAGAATGGACACCGGGGTTTAAGATACACATTTTCAAACATGCTTATGCATTAATTATATTGACTGTGGGAAAGTGAAAATCGCATAGAATACACGTTTCAGACACGAGAAATTGCTTTTAGTAGGGATGAAATACGACCTATCAGAAACAAGTAACAGGTCACATGACCTCTAAAGTGTCCAAAGTTTGGCGAAAGGAAGGGGAAATTTGGGCAAGGTCGACGTTTGATCGTCGCTAGGAAAATCACTCTGTTTCGGCGAGTGAAGGGGGCGACTAGTAATGAAGATTCACCATAGTCCGTGTGCGCGAATACTCTGTTTCGGCGAGTGAAGGGGGCGACTAGTAATATACATCAAAGTCCGTGTTCGCGAATGCACGAAGTAATGCCCTCGAATTTCACAAACAAGGCGTACACAGATACATACATAACATCAAGATAACGGTGACGAGTGGAGAGGACTACTTATATAAATAAACTTGACATTCAACGGTCGTGATGTCTTCTAAATTATAATACCCATACCCTGTCCGGACGCACCCACCCCCTGAAACCCAAAAAAGAGATAATTCATGCAAAGCTACCCTCAGAAAATCCCCGACCTGTTGGAAACCTTCCATTCGTAATCCTCACCCATCACCTATCTTCTCATATGAGGTGTTGAGTACCGGGAGGGCTCAACGAGGTACCTAACGGGCAAGGACCGCCTCAATGCCCATAAAACTTGTCCGTGATAACCGTAAGGTGGCAGCGCTTTTTCTTGTTCAGCGACTAGGATTCGTTCTTATTGTTTCTCTGACCATTTCGAAGTTTTCTAGTGTTCTCAGAGTGTGTACAGGAAGTGGTGAGTTCTTCTTCACTGCGGAAGCTGTTTCCCAAATACTTGATAATGCTCCTGCTGGGAACGTTGCCATGACATGGGACATTAAAATGACAACGAAATAATTGTTGTATAATGACAATCAAGACACCTTTTAAAAACTTTCAGCCACAAAAGTACGATGTTCAGCATTACATTGCTCCATTTTTACAACAATGACAGACATTGGTGTTGCTTTCGATATCTCACATATCTTTTTGTTTATACCTACTTATTTAAACTTGAAAATCGTCAGGTTCCCGTCGTCCACAGTCGTTTACCGTGGTCCTTTCATAGTAACAAGGATACATCATAATGAGTTTTGTAATAGTTATAATAGGATATGGAGTAAGAACATAAGACTATAGGTTAAGAGTCAAATCCTGTCCAAATTTAATCTGAAAAACTCAGAGGCAAATACTATTTCGCAACAGCGGAGCAACAAAAACGATATATGCTGTGGCCCTACTAATAGTAGCAGCAATTTGGCCTATTGGCTATATCATTAGATTAAGGGGTGCAACTTACTGGCTTAAGGAAGGAAGAATATAGGAATGTTTAAGTTTATGGTGAAAAGATGTAGTACTAAGAAAGAACTGAAGAAGTTATTTATTACAGGAATGGCAAGAAGAGTGGGATAATGCACATGTAAGAAGCACAGTACATAATTTATTTCCAGACATTAAAGATAGGCTAAAATTGGAACACATAAAACCAAGAAAAGGATTTTTTCACTTTCTTACAGGACGTGGTCATTATAATGTATATTTAAAAAGAATAGGGAAGAAGAACTCAGATTTATTTGAGCAACGTAACTGTTTAGATTAGCCTGAACATGCTAATTTTGAGCGCAACAAATATAGTGAACTAGTAGAAGACGGTCGAAGGAAACTTCAAGGAAAATGTTTATGGAACGTCTTAAGAGGAGCAGAAGATTATGATGCACATTTAGAAAATGTCTCAGATAATATCCGCTAAGGTGTTAGATGAATATATGACCCGCGACAAATACTTCAAGAAAAATATATAGGGGCACTTCAAACTACGAGAAAAGAATATTACTTAAGAGATCATCGTACGCAAATAGGACCAAGAGAAACTGAAGATACGGGTTACCAGACTTGAAGATCTAATTTAAGATACACAACCGATAAATAGAAGACGCCAGTTATGTATATCGGAAAGAAGAGCAGAAGCCATGGAAAGAGAATCCCAAGAGAGCCATAGGAGATACAACGAGAGAATCAGAGCGGACAGGCACAACTGATTATGCAGAAGAGGAAAAATGACAACCCGGTTACCTAGAACTGACGAACCAGCTCCATCAAATGATGCCAGTGCCTTTATGATATGGATACCAGTAGGAGGAAGCTTTGGATACCAGTTGCAGAAGAGGAAATTTTAAAATTGTAGGAAACAGTCTTTCGTAGTTTGTTATAGCAATTAAAGCTGTAGTAGCTGTATATTGTTGGAGTAGAAGTTAAGTAGAAGAAAGACTGTCTTTTTTTTTTAATTTAAGTCCTCCACCGTTAAGTCATATCGGACGGTGAATGAATTGTTTAAAATGATGCTCAAATGAGTCCAGGGTCCATGGAGCTTAGAGTTACCCGACATTCGTCTTTCAGGATAAGGGAATACCCCGGAAAAACCTTATCCAGGTAACTCACCCTGACCGAGATTGGAACTCGGGACCTCTTGAACGTGAGGCAGACTCGCTACCACCACTCTACCGAGGCGGGCCAAGAATGTCTTAGATTAGATGAGTGGGTGTGTAAGGTTAGTGGAATCCAGTAATCTGTAGTTTTAGTTAGTTCGTTAAGGTAGCAAGTAGATTATATCTGCAAAATGTTTAAATTGTTTTGTGTAATTTGGTTTAAAAATTAATAAAGTTAAAATGAAGTTTGCATATTAAGGCCTGGTATAGATTCCAGAAACTATGCTATTAGTTTTGAAGAGTTTAATTATTTTATTTTTTTATTTTGGTCCATCCTGTACTACCAGGTCAGAGCATCGACGAAGGGCTAATTTGAACTTGATTATTTTAGATTAAAGTATTTGAGGCATGCCCGTTTCTGATGGCTAGCTGATTTAAATAAGTATTTGAAAATTAATGTTAATACAAAATGTTAGTGGTTAGGTACTATGTAGTAAATAATCAACTTTAGTATAAATTATGGAGCATTGTGTCCAGAAGTCTTTGAGACACGAACTTACAAACGGGATCTCCGCTGTTCAAATTCGCCAGAATCGTTTTTCCTGACTGAGTTCACTTCCAAGTTTCCCTCAGTTTTCATAATTGTCGAAGACCAAGAATGTTCGGAAGTTTAAGCCTGAACAGTTTGCTTTAAAAATTTCCCTTTCCAATTATCATTTGGTTCCATGCGTAATCTCTACGCTGACACAATCATAACAGCAACACACAATTCAACAATGGAAGTTACTCCATAATGCTTATTGATAATTTAAATACATTTATGTAATTTGGACAGAGAAGTGCGCGTTTTATAAGCTTAGTGTCCCAGTATTATTATGTAGCTTTCTGCTCAGTATTTACATTTAACTCGTCCGAAAGAGCGATAGAGATTAGGAGTATTATCTAATTATAGGAAATATGTAACAGCACTATTATCATCTACTGTACATAATGGTTACTTTATCCTTATAGGACAGATAAACATAACTGTATCTCCAGTATCTTTTACAAATTATACCACACTAAGCTCCATCATTGTTCACCATACAAAAAATCTGCCTTATACTAATAAAATAAAGAGATTTAATTTACATCGCTTTAAAAGAAAAAAATTCAAAGAAATTCAAACTTCATGCTCATTTAAGTAAATAACTTAAATGTTTTGCGCCTTAGACAATTTACGAATAAATTACGGCAAATTCAAAATAACACAGCAATATTTTCATACGTCTTTCATAACCATTATATTCGAAGAACAAACAATTTTAAGGGAATCTTGAAATGTTGCAAGTGATTTTCTAGAGTATTAGAGTTACACATTCAACATTTTTGCACGGACATTATGAGCAATTAAAGAAGTGTCTACTTAAATTTTCTACTCGTAGTTTTATTCTCAATCAGTTAATTCATTTATATACATAGTACTATGTATCATCAAACCGGAGGTAATAGTTATATTCTCTAATGCCTTTGAAATAAATTCTAAGATGGAAATTTCCTATACTGAATAGGTTTTCTATAAACAACCATTTTATAGCCCAAAATATGAAGAATGTATAAAAACAGTACGTGATTAGGCTAATTATTCTTAAATATTAACTTTAATATAACATTTTAAATCTGAAGCTTTTCAATCCACATTATGAAGTTCGTGTGGAAACATTTCAACCCTATAGCCATGCTTTTGTGTGGGAAAACTGTGTTTTGAATACAAGATGAAAAAAATGACACATTGTTTACCAAAACAGAGATTAATTGAAACGGCGTATCACTTTATAAATGGAGTCCAAATAGTTACAACAACCCCAGAGAATTTAATCTTCCCAGATATGTAGTTTAAAGCACGATGTTTTGTTCAATAAAAACAAAAAATTTGGTACGTTTACCAAAGTGACTAAAATATGATTTCAATCCCCCATAACACTTCTGTGAGAAATAACGTCCTAGTCAAAAGGCATATAAATGTCTTATTATAACCATGTGCATCAGCACCTATTTGTAAAGTATCTACATTTCTGTTCTCAAGTTGTTTTCGTATAGATTAACTATGTAATTTAACTCACACTGCAGCCATCCCGAGGAAGAATGCACATCAACAGATACACCTAAGTTCCTCGTCGACAGCATTGCCCTTATTTGTGGCTGGCAATTCCACGACGTGAGTGAACAGCAGTTTGACTGAAGCCACAGCCTAGATTGTTTCCTTCCTCTCTCATGTTTGTAAATTTACGAGTTTTAAACAGTGCTAATTGCGCTACCAGTGCAATCAGTGTCCAGTTTGCTTTGCTTCTGCACATATAAATGTTAGAATATTAAGTGATAATTAACTTACGAGTGTTTCGATATATTTGCAGTTCCATAATGACTCGAAACGTTTACACATTACCAAAATTGATTTAATGAACAATACATATATGATAAACTCCTGTAAGTTAGAAGTTCTATCCTAAGCCGAGAAACAATGCGAAGACTCGTGAAGAGTTTTAATGAAACAAGATCCATTCGGTATAAAGAGCGGTCCTCTGATTTCACCGTATGAAATTTTTATATATGAATAAACTTAAAATTAAAGTCCATGCAAATATCCCCATATATTCGATGGTTAAAAGGAAACATAAGGTAGAGATCCTCTCAATTGTGAATTCTGAAATTCATGGCGTTACCGTAATTTTCCTGAAAAGATGCCAGAAATTTATGGATACAGAATGGCATTATTTGGATTAGTGTTAAGATCCCCACGGAGGGGATTTGGCACTGCGACTAGTCTTGAACTATTGTACCTATGTCCACAAGTGGGGCATCCCTGGGAGGAAGGATGAGGAAAGAGGAGACAGAGTGCGGCCGTCCCAAGGACCCATGACAGTGCAGAGGGCAGGGTCAATATATTTTACCTTGATGAAAACTTCCCTCGGCAGAACAGGACAATGGACATCTTATCCTACTGAAACAGTCCCACTACGACACTTGCGTTCGAAGATCGGCAACCACCCTAACGGAGGAGGAAGTGGTTCACTCAGAGCATACCATCCCGCCATACACCGCCGATACTTCCGCTGACGCTTTTACCGCGATATAGATAACCAGATGGGAGATGACGTGACATGACAATTGAGGGGAAATGGAGGAACATGAAATTCGGAGGATGTAATTAACCTATCCAGCATGCGTCTAGCGATCCTGGAAATCTCCGAACAAAGCCATGGTTCAGGTGGGTCGGCCGCAGGAATTGAACCCGGGCCTACCTGAATCAACCCGCTCGGCAAGGGCAATATTTTTAACACATTTTTTGAAATGAATCTTCTAATTCTAATTGTAATTGCAATAATAACTATGAGAACTGGAAGAACTATGGAAATAATGCAGTACGTTGGCAACAAAACTTGGTCGGCAGGCACGGAGCACGTCTCCCGTTCACTTGCTCTACACCTTGGCTCGCAATCGCGTGGCCGGTCTCCCGGCCAAACATACCTGTGCGTCGAATAACATCTGCAATCCCAATAACAATTATCAGTATAAACAAAACCATATCTCATCACAGAAGTTATTTAAAATGGCGTCCATCTGCATCAGATTGCATCTTCTGAAGAAATTTCCATTTGCGTGTATTGGCTCAGCTGTCAATATAGCGTTCATTTCTTTCCTGATATTTGCATTAATTCTTCAAATGTATAGGGATTAGTTTTGTATATTTTATTTGTCATGTTGTGCCATAAATAAAAGTCTCTTGTCGTAAGATTAGGGGACCAAGTGGGACATGTACCCTTACTAATGATTCTATTCTAAAAGTTGTCTGCAAGAAACAGTGATGACAAAGCTGTATGCTCGGTGTCAGAGTCCTACTCAAAAATCCAGACCGACATTCTATTAGTGTCAGCTGTTCGAATCACGGTGACAGTATATTTTTTTCTGTACCTTTCTGTGTTAATGCTACACCCACACAATATTATCCCGTAATTCATTATCTATATATGGCGCACCATACCCCGAATTTTTTATCATGGGAAAGAGTTTGATGAATGAAATTTGGTTTTCCTGTAGCATAATGTCGGCTTTGTTGTGGTTAAACATGAAGATGTAAATGAAAACATTTTTTATCACTGAACAGTATTCATCGGGAATAGATTGTTCCACCATTAATACTCTTTAAAATTATTTAGAGAATTTTAGCCGACACTTGTGATCAGAGATAGTAATTCCTGACCACAGTAACCTTGTATGTTTTGACCTTTAAAAGTTTTGTTGTTTTCCATGCTGCAGTTTTAATGTCAGTTTCTGCGCGCAAAGCGCCTGAGAGCTTTTTAGCTGAACGTTCTAACCTTTCTTGATTTCATTTAGTTTCTGCTCCGTAAGTACACGACTTTATGCCTTTCTTTTCCTATCAGGAATTGATCCCGTCTCCCTAAATTTATTCACAGGCAAACGAAAGTCGTCTCTTCTCGAAACTCACGCCAAGTTTCAAATTGCCTTACAGCTTCCATACAAGATGACGTAAGCACATACATATCTGATATAAACGCTCTAAGTTTTACTGTATATTGCGATCGAGGGATTTGAAAGCACCTCAAGCAGAACTGAACACTTCTAAACACAGCTAATTTAATGTACTTGTGAATTGGTACCAGAACAAGTAAGGCTGACACACCTGTGACGATTATAACGGATATAGGACGTGTGTGCAGGGAAATCTAGTGATCACAGAGCCATACGCCTGCCGGCCAAGTTTTATAGCATACGTATTGTATATCTCGTTCGGTAGTAAACCGAACCGAGATATCAGCGTACATATCAACAAGGAATGGCTTCAGCGTGGGTGAAAAGCGCAGTATTATTTGATTAAAATGTTCTATAGGTTCTCAATATCAGAACTGTTTTTGCTGTAAAACCATCAGCAAGGAATCACACCACCACATCATGACATATATGTGTGTATGTGATGTGATGTGTTTGTGTGTGTGTGTGTGTGTGTGTGTGTGTGTGTGTGTGTGTGTGTGTGTGTGTGTGTGTGTGTGTGTGTGTGTGTGTGTGTGTAGGAGAGTAAGACATACTGTTTGAAAAATCAGTATGAGTTAATTGTGTCGCAACTAGGATTGAACGTAGGCTTACTTTGAAGAATTTAAATGAGAGGTAATAATTGTAAGAAGAAACCATTGCTAATACTGACATGGTTAAATTTATATGAATTGTGTTCTAATCACAACTTAGATAATGGAAGAGTAATTCCTTACTGATATTTATATCAATAGTTACAACTTAATTTGAACATTAAAATATGAGTTAGTGTGACTATTATACGATTAATATATTACGGGGAACTTCAGAGGAGATTAAAAATCCCGTTTTGTCAGTGACAAATCTGCTAAATTCGTAACACATAATTGCGAAAGCTATGTAGAAGTAAGATACCGCAATGAAATTTTTGTAGTATGTTGGTATTTATATTCTGAGGAATATGGGTCTGTTTTCTTCGGCGTACTACCTTATTATTAGAGCTCACCAGATTATTTTTAATTACCAACCAAAGTTTTTGTTCCAAAGTAGTTTCACGACAGTATTTGTATCTTTTCACCGTCCTATCCTTCAATTAGCTATCTTTAGTAGTTTGTGAGGAAGGGGTCATTTATAGATATAAAAAGGAATCATTCCTGTTCAAAATAAAATTGGAGAAAAAGACCGCGAATATATTTACATAGAAGGAAACCACTTAGCTTGGGTACACAAAGAATGACTTCTTAATAGTAGTAACGATTTGCAGAGGAAAATTTCTCCAAAGCTTTCTTTTCTGTAGGGTGGTGCAAAAAGGCAGTACTACGCGGCAGAGCAATGCTACTAAAATTTTAAATATGTCTTGTGGCTCCAGTGGTAATATTCATGGCTTATTAAAGAGAGCACCCGTTTTAATAATAACTAAACGTGCAAGTTTTAAGAGTTTCTCAACCTCCATAAAATGTGTGTTCAGTGGTTACACAAAATGTGCGTAAGTTAAGATAGGGATGGAGATGTGTTGTACATCACTGCCTATTATATTTAGAAAATAGTGTGATAATCACAATAATGTAATGGGGTGGCTCATATGTCCTCTCATTTTACTTGTAAGTAAATGTTTTCGAGTAAAATAAAATACTCTGACAATTCGTTTTATGTTATTCGAAAAAGGAAACCGATTTCCGAAACATTTTATTCTCCAAGAAAAACTTTCATTTAAAAACAAAGGAATAATAGCGCCAAACCTATGAGCAAACCCATTAATATATTCGAATAGTAAATGGTGTAGTTATGCTTGTTTCAGTTGATCCCAAGTTCAGTTTTTTCTGTAGGCCCACGTAGAGATGGATGAAGGCAACAGCTAAAAGATAGTGAATTTTGTACCTCTCCCCTGGGGCACGAAACACAGCCATATTTGTAAAGACAAAAAATGTCTGTTTTACAGAGGAGCATGTTTTTCGACCTGGACTAAAATAGCGTTCTAACAGTGAAACACCAGAGAGAAAAGAATGTTAAGCATTTGCTCCGGAATCGAAGAAGCACTGTGTAAAGGACCTCAGAGTCTCCCAAAGCTTGAAGACAACAATTATGGAAACTGCTGTACATTACAGAGATGCGCAGAATGAGTCTGTTACAATATTGATCTCCAGAAAGTACTCGCCTCTCTTCCCTGGTAACAGACACAATGGTAATTAAGAAAACGAACTGGCATTAGGACCGCACCTCTAAGGCCGATGTCAGTGTTCTGTACGACGCGCACAAAGGCCATTGTCAACTTCACAAACAATTCTTTGATGTTGCTTCTTCAGTAGATATAAATACCCTGCTAGGAAGTAAGTATATATTATGTTATCGAGTTAAAAGGCTTTATGCTTAACTAAAGATTTTTCTGAACATCAAATATTACACTCGTAAAATTACTTCATGCACAACAATGGGACTTCTGAGGAATGCTTTTGTGATACACAGCATCGACCCAGTGATTAGAGTTAGCGATTATTTGTGAACAAATTTAAATTATCTAAATATATTTTACACCAGATCGTCTTTATTCAGCCCAAGCGCATCAGAACGGAAACAGTAATGCATAAATACAACATAAAAAACTTTAACAAATGAAATTTAGCTAATCAAAAAGGAAGAACTTAAAACGTTTGTATATATAGGTAATGAGCTCATTGGGTCTTGTTTATGTCATAGAGAAAAAGCATACAAATTAGCAGGCAGTTTTCTATCGTTACCAAAAGGAATAATTTAAGCTGAAACGTTCGTTATAGCTAAAGGTAAAGTCTTAATATAATAGAAGGCGCTGCAACAGAAACCATTTTTGGAATATAAATGGAATATGAAACTTACTGTTGGAGCAGTACACAAAGAACAAGCACAAAATCCTCTTACCTGTTTAAGTCTAACTGAGCGGTGATAGCTGTAAAGAGCAGATTCTCGTATAAATCATTGAGAAGTTTCTGGAATCATAAGCGGTAATGGCTGTAGCTGAACAGTTGTGCTTTTGGCTCTTCCTTCAATGTTCGGTAGTTTTTAAAACTAAATCCCAACATCTTCCATACTTTAATACACTGAAGTTTCAGATAACTTCTAGTGGCACTCTGCAGATGGATAGGTACTAGGCATCAGAAATGCCCAACATTGGCTCTAACTTCACCTTTCAATCTAACCCACTTTCTTCGTTTTGTGCATTAAGCATCCTTTTTTTTTTACTCTTTCAGGTAATCCAGCATTAGAAAGGTTTGTATTTGAGTACCATGAATTGGACATAACTCGCCGAAAAGCAGGTGGAGGCAGATCCGCATTTACCTCTTTCGCAGCGTTGGCTCTTTAGACTTTAACTCCGGGGACATCGTGTTTGGACGTTTCATCATTTTTCGGTTTGTGCCTCAGACATTTTCATTCTAGCTTCGAGCATGTTTCCGAAGAATCGTTTTTCAAAAGTTATGGTTTTTAAGTGAAAGGATTGTTAACTCACTCTTAAATACTAATCTTTCCAAACAGACATTTTTAAAACCTAGGAATCGAAATCCTGAATTGTAAATCATAGTGTCGAATGTATTGCATGATATTTCCCAAAAGCTTGCAAATTTATATATATATCAATTACAAAACTATAAGTTATGTATTACTCTTCAGTTATTTTATATTATTTATTGGTAGCTACGGTAAAACAAACAAAACCTCCATATTTAGGACTCTTTCCCAAACCGAATTACAATTAAACTTATAGCTCAAAATCTAATAATTGAAAATTTAATGCCAAATTTGTAAGCTATAACCCATAATTTCGTGTGATTTAGGCAAATCTGGAAATTATTATCTTTAGTAGGAGTGAAAAGAAATTACTAATGTACGAGTTTGCCTATTTTGAAACTTGAATCTATAAAGGAAAGCATAAGTGGGAATGTCGGAAAAGAACAGTAACTCAATGCAAGGCAGGAACTTGAACAGGAAGGAAAGAAGGAACCATTATTCTGTAACCAAGTTAGGAAACATATTTCCGGAATTAAAATTATTGGGAATAACCTTTGCAACTCCATTTTAGGAAAAGATTTGGGGAACGTCTAGCAGATATCAACAAACATTTTGGTTAAATGTGAAAATATATGTGTAGCATTTCAAATCTTATTTCCTTCACATTTAAGGCATATTTCTCATTTGCGTGAATTAGTTGCGCTGCGGTACAAATTGGTAATTTGGTATGTTTTTGTTCACTCTCATAAAACGATATATGAATCCGTTGATTCTACTCCTTGACATACTTTTATATAATTGGAATAATAAATAAAACGTACTTCCAATATTTAATTTCTCTTAATTTGTCACTGATGCAAACAATATAAATCATATTTCATGATAAACGTTTCCAGTCAACGAAGAATCTGTGAAAAGCTATTTAAAGAGTTTAGAAAAACTAATAGTACGAAGTTCTAAATTTTTCAGTATTATTTAAATTCTTTCAAACTTTTTCTATTCTTCTCTACCATTATTATTAATACCTTGTAAACTTCATGCAGATATTTTTATATTTTTGAGACAAAATGATACTACTTTTATTATTTCAATAAATCAAATGTTAAAATGATGCCAAAATGGTAAATATGAACAAAAATGGGAAAACTTATATATAATTTAAACACTAACACACTAAACTAAGGAAGAGAATTTTATTCACATTTTTCCTGGTCGTTTCAGAAAACAGCAAATCTTTTAAATATATACATTTTAGACGATTTAATAAAGATGGTGGAATTATGTCCTAGAAGTGAAGCAAACACCACAGCCTCGTTTTTAAAGCTAATTCTTTGACTTTCTGCTAAAAATGTTTAAAATGATTACTTTCAAACTGCAACGTGCGGTACATTTTCAAGGCACAAAAGTGTTAGCAAAATCAAAGTCGAAGTAAAGATATTGGAAGTAAATACAGGCCATTAGAGCGTGTAATTTTGATCATATAATCTGTCAGTTGTTGTAATCTTCAAGGGCTCAAGAGCAAAATTCATAGCTCATATTTAAATCAAAAGTCTGAAGGTATTTGTTATATCTTAAAATCTCGTTTTTAGATAACTTTGACTAAATCTCAGCTATGAGTATCCGTAAACAATTGATACAACAGAGGACTGAAAATGAGAAATAGTTGTGGTTGTATGTGAACGAACCAACACTGGCTGAAGTATTTGTAAATATTTTCTCTGAGTACCAGAAACAGTCCGAGCTTCACTCTTTGTTTACACAACTGAACATTTATGACACCGTTTAGAATGAATATGAGGCACGCCACTTATCTGGTTTCATTGCTGTGTTGTAGTTCAAATGAAAGCACCTAAAGACAAAGTTTGCCGATGTGTTCTTGTTTACACACAATTCAGTGTACGGGGTTTGTAAACATTTGTTTTCATTTGTTACCTGTCCATCCTCAAGAGACGTTTTGAACCTCTCGCGTGTTTTCTTTCAGCTTTTAGGACGGCTGTTCTGAATCACAAACAAGTCATGCCACAGCGGTGCAGATTATAAAAGGGCGTTTTCCAATTAAACAACGTCGGGATTTTCTGTCTTACAGGTAGGTTTTGTTTGGTTCTCTTCGTAATATAGTTTTGAGACGCAGTTAAAACCTGTAGCAAGGTCTCCATCAATGGTTCACTTAATACACAAAAAACTATAACGAAATGTTATATTCTTACACTCTCTACGATATACAATAATAGCTAGAGAAGATAGTATATTTAATCCGAAATCTCGATACCCAGATTTAAGTAGAAATGTATTTTGAGGCCCCCCAAATCCAAAATAGCGGTTTTTAAAGAAGATCCCTTTGTCTGTGAACTGCATAACTGAGAGAAAAGTGATTAAACACCAAAATTGGTATTTATGTTCAGCAACTTTAAAGAAAAGAATACGAAAATTTTGAAGGCATTCTCCTAAACTAAACTACTCACTGAAACATTTTCGAAAAATTGGAAGTTCTCAAAAATAGCTTCAACGATGGCGATCAATTTTTTTTGGTTTAATATATATTCGTATCAATGAACTGTATATATAAGAATGGTCTCTGGCTTCTTCATACTAGTGACTGCTGCGTAACTGGTATACACCACAAGAAGCTGTCAAAATGTTCATCCCATTACACCACACAAATTACACCAACTACACTTCTTTGTGAAGGTAACCGTTTTAGAAGTATTGTTTGACTTTTCAAATACTCGTACCTTTGTCAAGGAGGAAATCGTTATTCATTTTTTTATATCCTGGTCATGCAAAACGTATGGAATGTCAAAACTATCACATAGCGACCAGCTCTTAAAATTTGACTATAGCTTAAGGCTATTGTATTTTTGTTCCATGGCACCTATAAGTAGACATGCAGTACAACTATTTCTGCAAATGTTTACGTCGAATAACATGAACCCGATAGAGAATAAGAATGCTTAGGAATAGTTTATTAAAACATCAGTAGAGAAAGTAATGTGAGTGTACATGTCAACGTCTTATTTGTAGTACTTTAGAGTAGATTAGAGGTGAGGAGCGTATTGGCACGGAAGACATATTGTGTCTACCTGTCCTGCCGAAGGTAAGTTAAGTTTTAAGAAGTTAAAAATGACCAGATCTGGGTTAGGTCGCTTGAAAGAAAGTGGGATCCCTAATGTCTCTAACTGTAAGATCCCGATACGGCACTCGAGCCTTATTGTTGGTGGAAAGGTCTCGCTGAGTTACGTCACATACCGGACGCCAGAAGAGGCAGCTGCTCAGAGATAATTTCCGCCACGTCTTCGTCTAAATGGCCTAGTTTTCGACGGGTCCTTAAACCTCTCTCACTCACTCACTCACTCACTCACTCACTCACTCACTCACTCACTCACTCACTCACTCACTCACTCACTCACTCACTCACTCACTCACTCACTCACTCACTCACTCACTCACTCACTCACTCACTCACTCACTCACTCACTCACTCACTCACTCACTCACTCACTCACTCACTCACTCACTCACTCACTCACTCACTTACTCACTCACTCCAACCTCTTCCGCTACACACTGTCACGTCATTCACTTATCACTACACTGAAACATGCCAGTGGGGAACAGGACAATATCCGGTATTACTGAAACTATTCAGCATTCGCCTACCACCTGGAAGCCCAAAGAAAAAGCCGTTGGCAGTAGAACGAGTGATACCGAAATTAAAGGATTGCAATAAGTAAAGAATCATGATGGATTTTAAAGGAATGTTGGTTCTTTGTTACAACGCGTGCAGGTGCAGTGGAGTCAAATAGCAGTTGGGAGAGTATAGTTGTTATAACAAAAGAAATGTAAGAAACAGTGTCCTTAGCATATTTCTAAAGGGTAGCACTCGACTTTGTTGAATGGGGTATTCTTCGGACCCTTCATAATGGCATGACAAAGTAGTCACAAAGGGAAGATTTGGTTGAATAAGGGGCTTCCAGAAAATGAAAGCTATACACCCACGCCCATCTGTGGAGGACAGTTCGTGGCTGGGAGCCGATTAGGACAGTCCACTTCTTCTGTCTTGGTCGAGGGCATACCAGAAGTGATGAGAGAAGATATTTGTCGGTTTATACGTAACTAAGTATTATCGAGTAATAAGCATTCCGCGTTCACTAATTTTAAACAGTGATATATTGGTAATCCTTAGTCGGCAACTTCGAGTTTAATGTAATAATAAAAGAAGTACTCATTACACTAGTTTGAAAGGGGCATTCCAATGTCATTAAAACCATCCTTCTCATACATATCCACGCATTCCCTGGAAGAAACCTCATTGCTTTACTCTGAGCTAAACACCCATTATTTCCATTTGCATCACTGTCGCGCTAACGTGGTAACCTTTGCTCGCCACATATATTGTTGCTTCACGAGTGGGGAACCGGGAACTCCGAAATGCGAACCCCACATGTTACAGTTGCATCTTACATTTTTATGAATTTATTTATAGAGAAAAGATACTATCCTGTTAATTACTTTTAGCATGGCTAACCCTTGAGATCTTCTTTAATGTAACACGATTTATTATTTAAATCCCTTAGAAAACGACATAATTATCCCTAATATTTGTATTAATATTGTTAAGAAATTGTAAACAACCTCACATTTTGAACCCGTTTACACTTATAATTTACTTATTTTCTGATCATTCCTATTTCATATTTTTAGGATTCTGTCAGTATATTTATTGATGGGCATAGCAGACATGGTGGTGGTGGTGGTGGTGGTGGTGGTGGTGGTGGTGGTGGTGGTGGTGGTGGTGGTGGTGGTGGTGGTGGTGGTGGTGGTGGTGGTGGTGGCGGTTCAAGGACCCTCGATCTAAAGATCTTTTGTACTATATCTGTAAGAACGTCAGATAACCTTTTGCTTTTATCTGTTGTTAAGGGTTTTTAAGAACACATTTGGCAAGAAATTTTTAGTACTTCGTCGTTGATATAGAAACGTTGTTAAAAAGGCGATCGTAGAACGAGAGGGTTGTTATCAAGCACAGAGCTAATAGTTTGTAGAACTTTAGATAAAATTAAAGTACAAATTGTACTCAGTGTCTCTTTGCCGACAGTTAAACATCTATCTGCTAGTAGGAATGCAGTGCAGTGCAAACACTGAAGAAATATTCTGGCTTAAAAGCCCGACGTAGAATCGAACCCGAGAATATCCTGCAGCCGGAAAGTAGAGCGGCCACGCTCTAGCCCACTGCATCAAGGAAGGGATTAAGATATAAAATCCCCAAAGGTTACAATAGGCTCGGACTCTCAGCTTTTAACTTGATTATTTCCCTTGTCATTTAATAAACCATTTTCAGGATATTAATATGTATCTCACTTCCTGGGGCTAAAATCAGGGGTTGTTATATGAGATGTTCTAACTCGCTGTTTTCAATTATCAAATGACAAATGCATATTTGCTCGAGTTTTTCTATATTGTTGCTTCCCTTCTATATACTAAGACACATTATAAAAATATACGAGAAACAAATTCCTTCTTGGAAAATACGACCGTGAAACTCAAAAGGATTTGGATTTCATTCGTAACATTTCTAGGAAAGCAACTGGACCTGTGGAATTAGCATGTAGCAGCACAGCAGTAAAAACATAATCCTTACTTTGAAGCAATAAAGCTGAGCTTTTCGAATCCGAATGGAGAAAAATATATATGGAAATTATTCCTAAATTTCTATCATAAGGATTTGTTACTGGTTTTCTGTGAAGAGAAGTTTATCATTCACAAGCCAGAGCATATTAAAGATGTTTTCGGGCTTCAAGCCAGGTGTATAGATGCTTAGATACTGACGTTTCGGGAGCGTACATTTCACCAATTATCAGTATGATGAATGAATAAAGAAATGTTATTAAACACTAGCATGATATAAGAAATATTAAGAAAGACAAAACACTGCCAATATGTCTAATAGAACAAAAGACTGTAGTAATTAAGTACTAGGTCAGGAGAGGGTGTGGATGTAGAAATTGTAAGTTAGGTCATAGAGAACGTGACTACTTAATTTGACGTTTAATTTGTATAAAAATTTGTGCTCCTTGAGCCAATTGATTTCCATTTTAAGGCCGTTTTCTAAGAGGAACTGAACTGAAAACCATCACGTTAACCCTCTTCTCCCAGTAACTGCTGCGTTTTGCCACGATGATCGTCGCCTGAAAGTTGACCCTATGGTCCTTATCAAAACAATGCTCCACCAGTCACGACTTCGAAGGTTACATTAAAGGTTCATGCTCGTTTATTCTGGTTGCGATAGTCCTTCCGGTTTGTCCTATATACGGCGTCCCACATCTACAGGGAATGCGGTACACTTCCGAAACTTGGAAGTCTAGTTTGTCGTTCACCGGCCTCAACAGGTGTTTAATCTTCGGACCTGGCTTGTGGATGATCCTGATGTTATATTTGGCGAGAATTCTGCTGATTCTGCCGGGTGGACGGTAAACGGGATGGAGGTTGAAGCGGTAGGCGATCCGACGCTTGCTCTGTTACAGGTTTCCCTTTCTTCGCTCTGGTAATCGAGGCTTCAGCGTCATATTCGGAATGAACACTTTCACGGAAAGTGAGTCTCAGATGCTGTAATTCTTGCTATAAGTGACCTGGATCAGAGATAAAGTTCTGTGGGCCAGTGTATTGGGAACTCCCAGTCGTCGATGGAAACTATAAGCGTTCAGATACAGATCGGCGTGTGTAGGCTTACAGTGTACAGCGTGCCCCAGTGTACCGTTGCTGTTTCTTAAACCAGAATGTCCAGGAATAGAAAAATTCCATCCGTTTCCACTTTCATAGTAAACTGTATTTGAGGTCGAAGGCTGTTGAAGTGCGGAAGAAAGCTAGGCAAAGTGTCTGACCCATGTGACCACATTAAGAACGTGTCATCAACGTATCTATAGAAATGAGATTGCTTAAGGGGAGCTGTGCCAATTATTACATGTTCCAGGTGCTCCATATAGAAATTAGCTATAGCTGGTGACATAGAGGAGCAAGAAGGAGGCAGGAACAGTGAAATCTGCTATGTAAGTTATGAAATCGTTTACGCCTATCATCTGTGAGTAATTTTAGTTATTTACTGTGTTGGTAAAAAGGAAACAAAATGAGTAGTATAACGCTATTACTTGAACCTATGGTAGTTATCGATAAAGTGTATTAATTAAGTGTGTGACATAAGGGTATACATAAATGTCTCTAAAGTACTAAAAACAGAAAAATGATTGGATATAAAATTTTTAGTGCCTAGGTGTGTAGATTAAAATAAGAAAACCAGAAAACGAGTGATGTCAGTGTAAAATGATCACAAAGGGAGTTTAAAAAGTCTCTTTTAAGGCTAAAGAAGACCTAATCGAAAGCTAACAGGATCTAAAATTTTGGACGCTCAGATAGGTCTTTGTGAAAGACCGAAACTTTCCCTTGCATCGTACCAAATGTGATGGGGATGGTGCGCTAACCACTAAACTGTTTGCTCTACTCCGGTCACACACTAATAGAGTAATATTCCTTAAACATGCGATATTACGCACTAAAGATAAACTAATGCACGAAAATGCAAACATTCGCATTACACACGTGTGTATACATTGAAGCAGTTCATTGCAGAGAGCAGGCTGTCGCACACACACGCCTCTAAGCATACACGCCATTGACTAAACAGCACGTGCACTAAGTGGCAAAGCTTCAAAATCAATCAACATTCTTCTGGATATCTATAGTATAAGGACATTTGAAATATTGCTGAGGTGACCCGAAAGACATAACTGGAATATGTGATGGTTCGTTACAGTAGAATTTTAATATTATTGAGGATCGCAGATCAAAAATTCTTAAAGCTCGCAAAATATTGCTTAATACAGATATGGGGAACCGTGTTTCGCATCCAGGAGGGACCATCACTGAGGAGTATTGTGTCGTAACATAGAAATGGCGTAATACGATTCTTAGCTTTAAAATAGCTAGCTATGTATTAAAATATCAGATGTGCACTAAACGACAAATCTAAATCAAATGTTTAATTAATTATTGTTCATACAACAGGTTTAAACTAAACATATCTTATTTATTTCTTATATCACTTGTAATCTTGAACGAAAATGAATCAGAATATGTAATGTTTAACATTTCATAAATTAAATATATATCATCTTGCTTCATTGACGTTTTTGGCTAACATTCTACCCCACACTTTTTGTATTGTTATTGATTGAATTACTTTATTGATTACTTGGAAAAGGGTAAAGGCATTACTTGTAACTACTACGAAAGCTTACTGCAAAGTTTCAATAGTAAGTGAAAAGGAAAAAAAAAAACATCATTTGACATAGAAAAAGACCTCCCGACAATGCTCCGGTTCATCGTTCAGTTATTGAAATCGAAAAAAATGTGCGAATTAAAGTTCGAATTGAACGTACATCCACCCTATTCGCAAGATCTAGCACCCAGTGACCACCAACTGTTTACGAACCTCAAAAAATTTCTAGGAGGACGAAGATTTCACAGCAACGAGGTCACCGATTCGGTAAACAGCTGTTTTGAGGAGCATGATAAATCGCATTAGAGAGATGGTTTAATTAACTTATAAAACCGATATGATTAGCCTGTGATTATGTATTTAAAGTCTTTCTGGAGATAATGCTGAGATTATGTTCAGAAATAAAGAAAAACGATCTATTTTTTATTTTTTAGGCCCGGGACTACTCAGCCGACCCTCGTAGTAGAGAACATTCCGTGTAAGCCTTCTAGAGCATTTTGTGATATCTTAAATTAATTAAATATTAAAGCTGCATTTAAAATGCATTCATTAACCAGCAGTAAAACCAACTACTGTTTTAAAATTTACCAAAATTCTTTAATAATGCCTCCGAGCAGAATAGGCTGTGTGTTACATAATGTAGATGTGTTTTATCGATATAACCTTTTAGTGGAACTGTAGAAATTGATTACCTTCTACCACTACCTATAAGTGAATACATTAATCCGATTAACTAATTGATTCTGACATCCCTTAACGCTGCGGGTAGGAGAATCCTGGCTGATTGCGGGGAAACACAAAGTCATCCCACAACCTCCCTTGGGTGAGGGGAAATCCTCAACAGTGACATGCGTGCTTCTTAAATTGCAAATGTCATTCAAAGCACACTTTAGATTTCCCCTTGTTCTACCACAAGAGGCTGTCTTACCCCTATATCTTCAACAAAAACACTTGTGTGAGTTTGCCAGATTTTAAGAAGACTTCCGGTTTTATAATCACTTTTTTGTACACTCTGCAAAATCTTTAAATAAGAGAAAACTTTCTCAGTTTGTAATTAAAAACTATATATATATATATTTATTATTATTATTATTATTATTATTATTATTATTATTATTATTATTATTATTATTATTATTATTATTATTATTATTATTATTATTAT
>CM060948.1:153761850-153824350 GCA_030765055.1 Mantis religiosa | reverse complement strand
CACACACACACACACACACACACACACACACACACACACACACACACACACACACACACACACACACACACACACACACACACACACACACACACACACACACACACACACACACACACACACACACACACACACACACACACACACACACACACACACACACACACACACACACACACACACACACACACACACACACACACACACACACACACACACACACACACACACACACACACACACACACACACACACACACACACACACACACACACACACACACACACACACACACACACACACACACACACACACACACACACACACACACACACACACACACACACACACACACACACACACACACACACACACACACACACACACACACACACACACACACACACACACACACACACACACACACACACACACACACACACACACACACACACACACACACACACACACACACACACACACACACACACACACACACACACACACACACACACACACACACACACACACACACACACACACACACACACACACACACACACACACACACACACACACACACACACACACACACACACACACACACACACACACACACACACACACACACACACACACACACACACACACACACACACACACACACACACACACACACACACACACACACACACACACACACACACACACACACACACACACACACACACACACACACACACACACACACACACACACACACACACACACACACACACACACACACACACACACACACACACACACACACACACACACACACACACACACACACACACACACACACACACACACACACACACACACACACACACACACACACACACACACACACACACACACACACACACACACACACACACACACACACACACACACACACACACACACACACACACACACACACACACACACACACACACACACACACACACACACACACACACACACACACACACACACACACACACACACACACACACACACACACACACACACACACACACACACACACACACACACACACACACACACACACACACACACACACACACACACACACACACACACACACACACACACACACACACACACACACACACACACACACACACACACACACACACACACACACACACACACACACACACACACACACACACACACACACACACACACACACACACACACACACACACACACACACACACACACACACACACACACACACACACACACACACACACACACACACACACACACACACACACACACACACACACACACACACACACACACACACACACACACACACACACACACACACACACACACACACACACACACACACACACACACACACACACACACACACACACACACACACACACACACACACAATTAAACTGTTTACACTTGCCTCGAATGTGATAGTTTTTGCAGCTTCAAAACGCCTTTAGATAAAGGAAACAAATGCTAGAAATTTCCTGGGTGCAATAAATGCTTAAAAAACTTAACATATGCAAACAAGTAAGCACTGAAACAATTTATAATGTAACTACAGCATTACTATAGATTATCAGTAGCAAGAAGTGTTGAAATAGTCACAATTTTGCACTCTTTACTACGTATTTAAACATATTGTCACGACAAGATAGCATACAAATATTAAATAGCCATATTCCATTTGTTATATTTCTATAAAATGTACACCCCTCAATTACTATTGCTTTATGAAATGCTAGGTTTTATATTATTTCTCACTTAAGTACCTTTTCACTGACACTTTAAAGTGCAATTATTAGTAAATTTATAGGTATTATTACTAAACAAGCTCACATTGCTTTTTCAGTCAAATATGTCCAACTTTTTAGTTTAGTACAGTTTTCATCCCTTTGCAATGTGCAACAAATAAAGCTATAGTATTAATGAAGAATGCGATGACAATGCAAAACGATGATTTGCCGGATGTAATCCAAGGTAAATTGTAAAACATATTATGTATTACATGAAATATTAAGATAAAGCTAAATATTTGTACTTGTATGTAGAAAAAAGTTGCATTTATAACGTACATTTGTAACTCTATATCTGCAGGGAAGAATTTGTTATATTTGGTTACCTTTTATAACTCCGTATATCTTAGTATACATGTATTAATTTTCTTTTATAATTTATTTATTTCAATGATTTTTATGTGTTATGTTTATGTATACCTATAACTGAATTCTTC
This sequence comes from Mantis religiosa, assembly GCA_030765055.1. Taxonomy (NCBI): domain Eukaryota; kingdom Metazoa; phylum Arthropoda; class Insecta; order Mantodea; family Mantidae; genus Mantis; species Mantis religiosa. The sequence continues at coordinate 153,822,057 of CM060948.1, read as the reverse complement.
ATATGCATAATGTAATATATATTTAGGAGTCGCAGATATCATCACTGAATCCACAAAAAGCTTTGTCAAGTAATCTAATTTATGATTATATCTTTCCAGTATTAACCTGCTAGCTTTGTTTAGCCAAACTTAGCCTAGAAAATTTCTGCTTTTTGAACTCACGATTAACTCGTTTGAGTGGACATTAAGGATCTTTCCAAAACTCAAATGTTATTATAAAAGTTATACGGTATAAAACAGATCAAGGTGGCTCACATTCGGCTGGTTGTAGGTTCGATTCCCCACGACTATCCAACTTCACTTGGGCTTTTTGTAGTTCTCTTGAGTCAGCAGTTGTGTGATGGAGTGGTTCTCATATACAAAGACTTCCTTTTCATTATTTCCCTTTCATTGCATTTCGCTTTAATCTCTTAGGCATTTTCTTTTTATTTCATCTCTTGAAGACTCTGTCAATCGTCAGGATCATAACAGTGCCACCAGTGTGCCGGAAATTCGTCCTGCACTAGTTAGTTTTCTTACCGTAAATCTACTAGCATGGAACTGTCACTTTTAAGCACAGTCATTAACGTCGGTGTGGGCCGGCTTTGAACTTATATTTTTCGAGTGGTTCTAAGCTATGGATTGTGCCGGACAGATGACACAATTGTTTGCTCAAAGGAAAGAGTACTTCTGGGGATACCATAGATCTGCTCTGTCGTCCTCTTTAGTCAGCTCAGCAGTTGGAGCTGTAGCTGTTATGACGTTCCGCGCGTCTCTGTGGCCTGCGGCCAATAGCTTCCTGTTATTTTTTCATATCACTCCTTCCTTCTGGGGTTGGTAACTACTAGCGATCTATGCGGGTTGCAGTATGCGCTGTTTCCTTTCTTGGGTAAGCCACATACATAATATAATTTGAAGGGAAAATAACCGGTTTATAACATCAAATCTTCAAATTCTAGGCATTTCATGCTATACTTACATTTTAAACGTCCTTGTAACTTTTTTTGTCTGTTTTGTTTGCATAACAACAGCTTTTTCTAGTCACCCATCGTCTGGAGCACCTAGTTTCCTTTCAAGTAGTAATTATGGGAAGTCATGCAGCTTTTAAGTATGAGACAAAATCCTGCAGAATACCTCGTCCAGACACTTCGATCCGACAGAAATGCGAAGTCACGGTTTTCGGATTATTAGCTAGACACGCTACGCTCTCAGCTTGGAGGTGAATACGGCTTCTTTGTTTCCCTTTCTTAAAATTCCGGAGAGAACTTCTAAGAGGAACTAGGATGAACTATTTGCATAATAGGTCACTAGGGAAAGGATTCTGTATATAACAGTCATATAATTTTTTATATCCATTACCAATCTGCAAATGTGGTTTCTATACTACAGTAAAACATCGTAAAATGCTCCTTATTTGTCAGAAACCTGGAAAAACCGAAAATAAATTTCGGAACGGAGCTATTTCCCTTGTAAAATTATACTCTGAACTGGAAAACTGCCTAACATAGAAACGGAAATATTTTTGGAAACCGTATAGGTAAATGACTTAATGAAAACGGATTATTTTTTGTGCAATGGGTTGCAACGTACGTAATTTAAAAAGTGCAGTACTTTTGAGGGCAACTGCACTTCCACGAAATCTCCAGGAACCATAAAGTCACAAACTGTAATCCTCCTTCAAGGAAAGGGGAAAACGAACCATTAGCTCACTCAAATCACCTTCTACACTTCTAGACTTCTTTTAATAACGTCAAAGGCACAGTGGTATTTGCAAACAACGGCACAGTGAAGCCAGGATTGACCAGAAGAAGAAGAGTCATGAGCTTTGAAAACAATAAATAGAAGAAGAAATTTGAATAAAGCTTTTTAAAAAGTTATATTCATTTCGTTATTGCGTTAGTTAAGATGTCACTAAACATTTCTCCAAATAGTAAAACTATTTTATTTAAGTTAATTGGTGGAGATTAATCATTTCTTCACACTAGTCGTATATAGGCTAAGGTTTTGGATAAATAGAGTCAACATGAAAAATTCAATGCCACAGCAGGGTTTTGAACCACGGATCTCCTGGTTTCCGTCCAGTCGCTCTGACCCATTTAGCTACCATGGCGAACTTGCCGTCATGACATTAAATTCTCCAATTAACTCATATATTTTCCCAGTAAGCCACTAGAGGCTCTCAAATCCGTATGTGTCGACTTACTATCGTAAGTACTTGAGTCCCAGGCTTCACCATTTAACTCTTATTGTTTAAGTTAATTGATGGAATTTAATCATTTCTTCACACTAGCCGTATATAGGCTAAGGTTTTCGATAGAGTCTACTTGAAAAATTCAATGCCGTGGCCGGGATTTGAACCACGGTTTTCCTGGCTTCCGTCCAGTCACTCTTACCCATTGAGCCACCATGGCCAACTTGCCGTCATGACATTAAATTCTCTAATTGACTCATATATTTTCCCGGACTAGGAGCTCTCGCATTCGAGATACACCGTTTGTGGCGACTTACTATCGTAGGTACTTGAGTCCCAGGTAAGTAATATCCCTAGTGGCTTACCCGGGAAATATACGAGTCAAATGGAGAATTTGATGTTATGACGGCAAGTTGGTCATAGTAGCTCAATGGGAAAGAGCGACTGGACGGAAACCAGGAGCTCCGTGGTTCAATCTCGGCCGTGGCATTGCATTTTTCAAGTTGACTATATCTATAGTAAAACCATGTTATATTTACAGGAATATAAACAGTTCTAAATCGCTTTGCAACAAATCATTTATCTGCACCAAAATTTAAACATGACATGATAGCTTTTTGGAGTGCCAGTGCTACGTTTCGATCATATTTATCTCTAGGACGCATACTTGTCCTTATATACCCCTGACAATAAAATACAGTGTTTCATATTATGACATACTACAAGCAGGTTATCCTTAAGAACACTCAGACCGCGCCGTGGTTCAGTGGTTAGACCGCTTGGCTCTCACCAAGGCGGCCCGAGTTCGATCCCAGGCGACCGCAAAGTGAGATTTGTGGTGGAAAACACGGCGCTGGGGCGGGTTTTCTCCGGGATCTCCGGTTTCCCCCGCCATCTCATTCCACCGGTGCTCCATCTTCATCTCATGTATCATCAGTGTCATCGCCTGCGGTGCCGTATGTAGTAAAAGCGGGCTTTGGACACTACACATTTCATTTTTAAGAACACTCATTGTTTCTGCATGCACTGCATCTTCACACATGGGAGAGACTTCGATAATTATTCACTATTCAAGTCTGACGATAATTATTAATTTTGCAAATCTGTACCATTTTTCATTATTAATTCTGGTTATAATTGCACTGAACAAGGAATAGAAGGTCTGGTGAAAGCCTATTATTGATATTGTTAATTTCTAAACATTAAGTAATATTTTACATGAGCTGCTGTTATAAGTTGTCATAGATGATATAATTTACTTTTCGGAGACGTCACATTAAAGAAATTTAGCTTGCAACTATAAACCAAGCGTAATTTTACATAAATGGGTTAATATAATCTCTTCAGGCCTTTAAGCTAAATCACTCTGAAGGTCAGAAATGACTGCCAGAAGACAATTCATTTTGGCGAGTGTGGTGGACAAATAAATTGAATCAAGGTTACAAGAGGAAACTGTTTTGAATCAACTTTCTTCTACCAAAAGTGGAGGTGATATTCCCTTAGGTGTCAAATTGACAACCCCGGCGCTGTAGTATTAAATAAAACGTCATTTTGGTTTGTGTTTTGTAGCTAAAATATGAACTTTTTCAGATCGCCATCTACTCCTAAACCATTAAACCCAATTTTTCCAATTTGATAAATATTTACAAACTAAACAATCGAAAAATTGAAAACAGCAATATGAAACATTTTATCCCTTCGTATACATGCTAATCTTCATATTCACTGTTGCTAGTTTGGCGTTTCGAGGCGAAGGGGATTGCGGATTCGAGTCCTGCCTCGTGCTTGAAAATTTTGTGATTATAAATGCGAGTAAAACGGAAAAGAGCAGGAGAATAACATGAATGAAAGGACATAACTGAAGCAAAAGATATACTGTTGAAAGAACTATAGAGTAATATCTTACTACCAAACATCCCTAGAGATCACTTTGAGTTATCAGCAACAAGTAGTGGTACACACATCCCTTTTATGTGTACGATAGCTTTTAGTGTTACACGTACGACTAAGTGGCGCTTTGGATTAATAGTATTGATCTCTGTATTTTAGTCCGCCTATGTCTGTAATCTGTTTATGGTTAATGAGAACAACATTAACATTAGCTTTTTGCTGTATATTTGATAAAATTGACAGTAATGCACATTCCCTTCTCACATAAAGCGGTAGAGTCCTAATTGACTGCACATGACATCAATAGCTGGTCCTCTTCTTCCCCCAACCCCCCGTAGGGGAAATATATTCTTTCGTTAGGTTACAAAGTAACTTACATTTTCAACATTATCAGAAAGCTAAAAACCGCAGGCATATTAAATACTGCAACAATTCATAATGCATTTGTATAGTGACATTAACAGGTTACCACTCGCCAACTGGATGCTGAAAACCGCAGCAAAAGGTGTCCACAGCAGGAAAAAACTTCCGTATAACTCAAGAATTCTCAAAAATGTTACTATGTTTTCTCTGAAGACTAGAGAATTTAGAAGAATCTATAATAACTTTCTTTTGAATGGGCTATTGGACCACATCCTCCACTAAAATGGTATACCAATTCGTTCTTTCATTAGCTGCAATGCGGTCTGCCGTTTCCTCCCTACCTAATGTCAACATGGTCAAACAATATGAATATGTAATGGGTACCTTTCCCAGTGGGGTGGCTCAGGCGGTTTCTTCTGTGGCCCGCATTCGGAAGACCCGGGTTTGATTCCCGTGGCCGGCCTTCCCGACTCATTTGTTTTTCCGGAGGTTTTTCCGGATGGCCAGACGGAGGCTGGTTAGGTTAATTACATCCTCCGAATTTCTTATCGCTCCATTTCCTCTCCATTGTCATTTCACACCATCTCACATCTGGTCGTCTCTTTCAGGGCAGAAGAATCTTCGGGTGCCTCGGCGGTGCACAACAGGAAGATATGTTCTGAATGAACCACTTCCTTTTCTGGTAAGTCGGTTGCTGGTCTACGAACCGGCTACTGGGACCGCTTTTGAACCACAGTAAGGGGTCCATTGTCCTGGCCTGACGCGGGAGGTTTCCAGCTAAGTAAAATGTAGGGACCCTGTCCTCTGGACTATCGTGGCTCCTTGGGACGGTCACCGTCTATCTCTTCTCCCCTCAGCCGTCCTATCGGGGATGACTCACTTGGGGGCAGAGTTACAATAGATCAAGTCTGGTCACAGTGCCGAATCCTCTCCATAGTAATCTCAATCCTAATGGTACCTTTCGCTATAAATGATGTTCAACCCCAAGCTCCTCTGCTTCTAAGCAAGTGAGGCATTTTCAGCCAAAACATGTGAAAACGCATTTAACAATTCCATCTAATATATCGAGCATCTGGACACTTTTCTTAAATTTTATTTTAAAACATATGATTGTTCGATATCTGAAGAAATTAATCTGATTATTTTCTATTATATTTGGAGGGTGAGCAGGACGGTCAAACATTCTGTCAACAAAAACCATGTTGTAATGCGTGACAATTTCTTAGATATGCTTCTACGACGCCCATCTTTTCTAATGTTTGCTCAGTTAGGAGCGTTAACTGTGTTCGAGAAAAGTATAACCTAATAAAGCATGCTAATCTATAGTATGTACTATGAGAATAGGCACAATTAATGTAACCAAAAGACAGGTTACGTAACGCTATTCGTGCTACACGTCATATCAAGGAGCAAGAGATTTGCAAATGAATTTTCTTCCTTAGGCGTGTGAGCTAGGCTAACGCAGAGCGAAGTCATTCAAACCCACACTTAGCATACGACAGAACAAGCAGAGCCATGTCATGTATTTAAGATAAAGCATGTTCAAATGTATCAATATATTAAGGAGCGGGTGTCACGAAGTGAAATTTGGGGCATTTAGGAACTGGAAACTTTGTTTTGGTTTTAAGATAGCCTGATGCTTAAGCGAACTTTCAGCACACATTTTAAATGGGTTGGGTGCATACGAAATTTTTGTGAAGTATCCTAGGAAACTGCAAAGCCCAGCCATCGCTAACAATGCTGAGGAGCGTCGTGGTTAGCCATTAGAGAGACTGGGACGTTATGGTTCTACAGTTTTTTCTTGCTTATCGCTCGTTAACACCCGACAAAAATGGAATTACCGCAGCGAGGTTAGCGTTCGGCGTAGAGCTGCGCCTATATTGTGACCTGGCCTTCATGAGACCCCAGCAAGCGAAAGGGCTAACAACCGCGTATGTAGGGAAGCTCGCACACCACCAACATGACATGCATGAGATAGCTTTTCAGACCATCCAGATGGCGAGCGACCGCATGAAGAGCCAATGGGACCGGCAAGGTTAAAGCCATAGGAACCAGCAAGGTGACTTCTTCTGGTTGTACTGCCCTAGGAGGAGGAAGGGATAGTATCGAAGATTTCAACAAATGTGGCAAGAGCCGTACCCGTTGTAGTGGGAGTAGTTAATGAACGGTCTAGTTTATCGCATCCATAAGTTGCCCCAATAAAGGTTTTCGTGGCACACCTGGATCAATGGCCCAATTCGATGGTGCTGTTCGGGAGGAATAGCTTTTGGAACGGGGCAATGTTATCGTGTGGAATTTTTATACTGCATTGACATGCCTGTGACTTCTCAGGATCAGGATTCCTGCATCAGGCATTTCTTATTACTTTTCTTGCTGTACTTCTCTACGAATTCCGAATATACCGAACATCCATACTGAACAAACGCCCTTGAACTTTTCGTTTAAATAATGGCTAAGAGGAATTCACGTGTTTCTGAACGCTGCCACATCGCTGTGATGTATCCTGCATGTTATGCCCTTGCCACTTCGCTGTGATACATCCTGCATGTTATGCTGTCTCAAAAGTCCTGTTCTTCAAATCTTAAGGATTTTGGGGATCCCTGGATGAAGTATTTATAATCAGTTCTGCCGTAGTACTTCTGTTCGATACCTCTAGATCCAGAACTTCGATATGGACCATGTGGCCTGCACTAGTTGCTTAAATATTGAATAACCGAATGCTGTTGTTTATGACTGCGGAATTGTCGTTGGGGCACATACTGTGGGATATCCGGTCACAAACGACGGGTGGTTCAAGTCTCACCTAAAGGTTCAATAAAATCTTGACGGATTCCTGGAAGAAGGATTTCAAATTACCTTTCTCCCAAATCTTCTGTATGGTTTATCATTATATCGAAAGTCCATATGGTATAAGTTGCTCTGAATCTTCTGAGCAATGTGTTACATAGACCGCAGACGACGATCCTGAAGCCAGGCGCGAAGTATTGCCAGCCCTTCTGCAAGGAAGTTAAGTAATTGAGGCACACAGTCTCAAGAAACGGTGTGACCATAGACCCGGAGAAGGAATATGCTTTAAGAGATTGAGCTCACCCGAGAAATAAGCAAGAACTGCGGAGTATCCTGAGGCTATGCAGTTATTACCGCCACTTCATACAGGGCTTCTCCAAAATTGCCGAGCCCCTTAAACGACTTACAGAAGAACAGCGACCTAACGTGTGGACGGAGGACGCCAAATACCATTTCCAGCAGCTGAGGAAGATACTTTGCAGTGTTCCTATTTTCTGTTGTCTACAGCTAAGCAGCACCTTCAATGGAGACACCGAAGCCAGCGACGATTGCGAGAGAAGTGTTATATCACACGCCTAGAATGCCCAGGAATTGGTGATAGCCTATTAATGCAGGACGCTGTCCAAGACAGAGAAGAATTACTGTGTCCACCGGTGAGAGCCGCTGCTTTTAATGAATACCTTAAAGCACTTCCATGAGTACCTGTACCGTCAGGCATTCCACCTGAGAAGTGACCATTCGGACCTAACATGCCTAATTAGCTGTAGAAATGAAGAAGCCTGGCAGCCAGATGGGCTCCGAGGATACAAGAATACGATTCAACAAACCCACATACTAGAGAGTACAGCCACACCACACAGGCGCCAAGTCCTGGAGACACTTCCAAGGAGAGTGCTACCAATGCACAAGAGTGGAATAGCAGTAGTGCGCCGCAAGTGTCAGGGTGGTCACGGCGGTGGCTGCGGAAGGATGGGATAGCGCAGGCCGGAGGAAGGAGCAGCTAGCAGTGGCGACCTTGGGACCACTCTTGAGAGAAGTGGAAAGAGAGACAAGAAAAGCCTCAGAGGACGTCGCATTCAGAAGCGCTGCTTACAAGTCTTACGGGGCCAGCGGGACCATTGAAGGACAAAGCGAGCATGTTCTTCCAGGTATGGGAATCACCTGATGAGAAGACGCAGAGGGACCAGTTAGCATTACCATGTAAAGATCCCGGGAATCTAGGGTGAAGTGCGCAACGGTAATTCAGGAGAACACATGTTAACAGCTCGAGCAATCGGTAAACTCCGACAGCGCTACTACTGGCAGAATTTCGAGAAGACGCTAAGAGATTCTGCAGTCAATATGACGTGTGCGCTACGAGTCGCAGTTCCCACACTAGAAGCGGTTGTCGCATTCAGCAGGACAACGCCAAAAGAATTTTCCATCGCATTGCTGTCGACATAGCTGGACAAATCCCGGTGTTGGACCGTGGCAACTAGTACCTGATGCAGGTCATGGACTACTTCACCAAGTGGCGGGAAATGGTCTTATCCCTAACAAGATTCAGACGAACACGGACTGCCTCGTGCTGAAAATGTTCTTTCGTAATGGGGTACTGCTAGAGCTCAACAGAGAACAGAGGTAATCTATTTTCGGACCCACCTCATGAAGAATTCTATGCAAAATCTTGGGGTGTACAAAACCCGCCAAACAACCCTACAGCCACAGTCGGACGACATGGTCGAGAGGTACTTTAAGACCATAGAGGAACAACCGAGGAATGTCGTGGCCAGACAACAGCGAGACTGGGAATTGAACGCCCCTGCTCTTGTTGACTTACCGTTTTTTTAACACACGAAAAAACTGGGTTTACCATACAAAGATTGTTTGGCTGTGAGATACGCCCGCCTTGTGACCTGAACTCTGGGCCATCCGGCAACCTACAGCATACAGCAAAACATGCAGGATGTATCCAGCGAAGTGGCAAGGCCATAACATGCAGGATGTATCACAGCGATGTGGCAGCGTTCAGAAACACGTGCATTCCTCTTAGCCATTATTTAAACAAAAAGTTCAAAGGCGCTTGTTCAGTATGGATATTTGGTATATTCTGAAATCGTGTAGAAGTACTGCGAGAGAAGTTATAAGACATGCTTTTGGCAGGAATCCTGAACTTGAGAAGTCAAAGGCTGTGAGTAATTGGCCTCGTCCGAGTGATAAGTGAGAATGGTGCATTTTCCTGGAGTTGAGGTGTTGTTATCGTCGCCAGTGCATGTCGCTGCAGTATAGAAATGCCACACGATAACACTGCCCCCTTCCAAAAGCTGGTCGTCCCAAATCGCACCATCGAATTGGGTCATGAATCCAGCAGTGCCAGAAAAACATTCCTTGGGGCAACTTATGGATGCGGTAAACTAGGTATTTCATTAACTATTCTCTCGACCACCGGTACGGTTCTTTGCCACGGTTGTTGAAATCTTCGACACTATCCCTTCCTCCGCATAGAGGGGGGGCAACCAAAAATGATCACCTTGCTGGTTCGTTTGGCTTTTGCCTTGCCATTCCTATTGGCTCTTCATGCAGTCGCTCGCCATCTGGATGTTCTGAAAAGATATCTCATGCATGTCGTGCAGATGTTCTGCGAGGTTTCCTACATACGCGGTTTTTAGCCCTTTCGCCTTCTGGGGTCTCTTGAAGGCCTGGTCACAATGTAGGCGCAGCTCTGAGCCGAACGCTAACCTCCCTGTGGTAAACCCAGTGTTGTCGGGTGTCAACGAGCGATAAGCAAGCAAAAACTGTAGAACCATAACGTCCCAGTCTCTCTAATGGCTAACCACGACGTTCCGCATGTGTTCTAGGGTAGTAATGTATCTCAAGACCATGCCGTTCGACTGTGGATATAGAGGTGTTGTGCGGGTCTTGTACAATCCAACTCCTACCAGTACTTCTTTTATCACGTGGGGCCCAAAATTGCTGTTTTGGTATCCGAGCAGATTTAACTCGTCCTAAACGTCAGAATAATTTCTCCACGAGAGAGTCGGTAGTTTCCTTTACCTCCCCGTTCAGGACCGCATACTCCTCCGGCCACTTGGCGAAGTAGTCTACGGCCAGGATCTGGTACTCGTTGCCTCGGTCGGCCACCGGGAGCGTTCCAGATATAAAAGCAGCACTGCGTTCGAAAGACCCTCCGACATTGTGGTGCTGCATGTGACCCCTGTACCTAGTTTCAGTGTTTTGACTCACAGCGGACACGTGACATTTACGGCACCGTCCCTCAGGGTCTGCCATTAGCCTCAGGCAGTAGTAGCGCGGTCGGAGTTTGTCGCTGGTGCGGTTTGTTCCCAAGTGCCGTCCTGAAGCACCTGCGTGCAGTTCCGCCAACACTTCCACGATACCTACTACGTGGAAATACCAAATGTTCTCTCTACGACTCCCCAACTGGTGATCCTCACATCCGGAAGAGCACGCCCACTTTCGCGTTCAGTGTGTCCCACTAGTCCCAGTACGACTTGTATGGAGCGCTTCTGGATGAGATGTCTGCCGAGGTTGCTTTTGTTCCTGCCACTGATTCTCTCAAGCTTGGTCCAATATGTTTGGCTGGCAGCTGCTCCCTTTTGAGCCTTTTTGAGCCCAGCAGCCAACAACGAAGTATATGGGGAACCATGCAATTCATCATCACGACATGCACGAGATGGCTTTTTAGAACACCCAGATTAAGAGTTAAGGCATCAAGAGCCAATACGACAGGAAAGTCAAACGCCAAGGCATTCAACAAGGTTAAAACTTCTGCAGCCCTACTAGGAAGCAGGGATGGTGCCAAAATCTTTAAGAGCCTAGACAAATACTGTACTGGTGGTAGAGACAATAATTACCAACGTGGTCTACCGCATCCAGAAATTTCACCGAGCAAAGGTACTGGTGGTAGAGACAATAATTACCAACGTGGTCTACCGCATCCAGAAATTTCACCGAGCAAAGGTGTTGGTGGCCAACCTGGGTTGCTGACCGATTCCCATGGTGCTATTAGGGACCACCAGCCTTTGGGAGGGAGCAGTGAGACCCTGTGGTATTGCCATCCTGCACGACAAGCCAGGGCGGCGGTAACAGCTTCACAGCCCCAGATAGTTGCGCAATTCTCGTTCAGCTTTCGGGCGCGGCCAATTTCTGTCATCCTGAGTCCTCTCAGGGTAAGGATTCCTGGATAAAGCATTTCAACTTATTTTCCCCGGTCTACTTCTCTATGGCTCTCCAAAACAGCGAATTCCCATATAGAATATGTTGCCCTGCAGCTTTTATTAAAACAATGACTAACACGCTCAAGCGTGTTTCTTAACACTGCCACATCGTTGTGATATGTATTGCACCTCAACAGTCATGTCCTTCACACTCTACTGCGCGGTCATTGAAGATTTTGTGGATTACATAATGAGCTATTTAAAACCACTTTTACCATTGTCTTTCTTTACATCTCGAGCAAACGAAGATCCATATCGACAACGTGGCCTTCCATTTTCCGGTTAATATGAATACGCTTATTAAAGAGCACCAAATTGTCGTTGTGGAACATACTATAGTTTGAGGCACTCCTGTCGCAAACGTCTCGTACTCTCAATTTCGCCTAAAGGTCCAATAAAAAAACTTGACGGATTCCTGAATGAGGAATTTGATATTTCTTCTCTTGCATGGCTTCTCAGAATAACTGATGCCCATCTTGCATAGTGTGCCCTGAGCAAACTGAGCTTAGTGCTTTGGAGACTACAGGCTACCAATCTGGAGCCGAACGCTGTGCAAGCCCTTCCTCAAGGAATTCAGCTACTTCGACCACATAGTCTCAACAACTGAAGTAGACACAGACCGGGAGTGTGTGATTGGACACACCGGAGGGATAAGTGAGAATTGCGCATATTTTTGGGGCAATGCAGTTCCCACCACCACTACAAAGGGCTTCTCCAAAATAGACAAGCCCGTTTCTCGCGTCACAGAAAAACACCGTCGAAACATGTGCAGGGAAGATGCCGAAGACGCTTTCCAGTAGTTGAAAAGGACACTCAGCAGTGCTCCTATTTTGGGATAGCGGGCGGCGCCATCATTGTGGACAACGATGCCAGGAAACTTTGCATGGGAAACGTCCTATTCCACGCCTACGCCGGCTACGAGCTGCTATTTGTACTGTGGATCTTGGAGCACCACCAAAGGTAACGGTAAGCCCAGGCGTTTCACCTTAGGGCTGAGTACTGGGCCCTAACTTTGATACTGGGATATTGAAACCTGGAAGGTATGACAGCCCGTTTCGTCTACTTCTAATAAGAGTACGACTTCACCTGCCAACAACGTACAGGGCAGAGACATGACATAGCAGACGCCATGTCGTGAAGGCACTGCTCAGACTAGAAGGGATAATACAAACAAGTAGAAGAGCAGTAGTGGGTCACAGCTGTCAGAGTGTGTACAGCAGTGCCTGCCGACTGATTGGTTGGCGCAAGCCTCAAGACGGAGCAGCTGCCAGCCCAAAATATTGGACCAACTTTGTGAGAATCAGTGGCAGGAACAAAAACAACCTCGGAAGACATCGCATCCAGAAGCGCTGCATACAAGTCGTACTAGGACTAGTGAGACCCACAGAAAGCTAAAGTGGGCGTGCCGTTCCGGATGTGACGTTCACCCGGTGGGTAGTCGTAGAGAGAACATTTGGTATTTCTCCGTAGTAAATATCGCTGAAATGTTGGCGGAACTGCACGCACATGCTTCAGGACGGCACTTGGGAACAAACAGCACCAGCGACAAACCCCGACCGTGCTACTACTGCCTGAAGCTCATGGCAGACTCTGAAGGACGGTGCCTTCTATGTCACGTGTCCGCTGTGAGTCACAACTCTGAAACTAGGTACAGGTGTCACATGCAGCACCACAATGTCGGAGGGTCTTTCGAACGCAGTGCTGCTTTCATATCTGGAACGCTCCCGGTGGTCGACCGAGGCAACAAGTACCAGATGCTGGCCGTAGACTACTTCACCAAGTGGCCGGAGCAGTATACTATCCTGAACAAGGAGGTAAAGAAAATTACCAACTCTCTCGCGGTGATATTATTCTGAGATTTAGGACGAGTTAAATCTGCTCGGATACCAAAACAGCAATTTTGGGCCACACGTGATTAAAGAAGTACTGATAGGACTTGGATTGCACAAGACCCGCACAACGTCTCTATATCCACAGTCGAACGGCATTACTGCCCTAGAACACATGTGGAATTAGCGTGTTTCTGGACGCTGCCACATCGCCGTGATACATCCTGCATGTTATGCCGTCTGCCACATGGCTGTGATACATCCTGCATATTATGCTGTCTGCCACATCGCTGTGATACATCCTGCATGTTATGTTGTCTGCCACTTCGCTGTGATATATCCTGTATGTTATGCTGTCTACCACTTCGCTGTGATGCATCCTGCATGTTATGCACGATTCCACAAGCCCACATCCTAGAGGGTACAACCACGTCACACAGGCGCCAAGTCCTGGAGACACTTCCAAGAAGAGTGCTACCAAAGCGCAAGAGTGGAACAGCAGTCGTGCTCCGCAAGTGTCAGGGTGGGCTCGGCGGTCTCTGAGGAAGGATGGGATAGCGCAGGCCGGAGGAAGGAGCAGCTAGCGGTGGCGACCTTGGGACCACTCTTGAGAGAAGCGGAGGGAGAGACAAGAAAACCCTAAGAGGACGTCGCATTCAGAAGCGCTGCTTACAAGTCTTACGGGCCCAATGGAACCCACTGAAGGACAAAGGAGCATGCTCTTCCGGGTATGGGAATCACCCGATGAGAAGACGCAGAGGGACCAGTTAGCATTACCCTGTACTAAGATCCCGGAAATCTAGGATGAAGTGCGCAACGGTAATTCAGGAGAACACATGTTAACAACTCGAGCGATCGGTAAACTCCGACAGTGCTACTACTGGCAGAATTTCGAGAAGACGCTAAGAGATTCTGCAGTCAATATGACGTGTGCGCTGCGAGTCGTAGTTCCCACACTAGAAGCGATTGTCGCATGCAGAAGGACAACGCCGAAAGAATTTTCGATCGCATTGCTGTCAACATAGCTGGACAAATCCCGGTGTTGGACCGTGGCAACTAGTACCTGATGCAGGTCATGGACTACTTCACCAAGTGGCGGGAAATGGTCTTATCCCTAACAAGATTCAGACGAACACGGACTGCCTCGTGCTGAAAATTTCTTTCGTAATGGGGTACTGCTAGAGCTCAACAGAGAACAGGGGTAATCTATTTTCGGACCCACCTCATGAAGAATTCTATGCAAAGTCTTAGGGTGAACAAAATCCGCCAAACAACCCTACAGCCACAGTCGGACGGCATGATCGAGAGATACATTAACACCATAGAGGAACAACTGAGGATAGTCGTGGCCAGACAACAGCGAGACAGGGAATTGAAAGTCCCTGCTCTTGTTGGCTTACCGTCTTTTAACTCACGAAAACACTGGGTCACCATACAAAGATTGTTTGGCTGTGAGATACCCCGCCTTGTGACCTGACTTCTGGGACCACCAGGAAGCCCAGCAGCCAACAACGAGGTATATCGGAACCCTGCCATTCATCTTCCCGGCATGCACCAGATGGCTTTTCAGAACACCCGGATTACGTGCAACAGCATCAGGAGCCAATAGGACAGGAAAGTCAAACGCCAAGACATCCAACAAGGTTAAAACTTCTGCAGCCCTACCAGGAAGAAGGGATAGTGCCAAAATCTTGAAGAGCCTAGACAAATACTGTACTGGTGGTAGAAACAATAATTACCAACGTGGTCTACCGCATCCAGAAATTTCACCGAGCAAAGGTGTTGGTGGCCAACCTGGGTTGCTGAGCGATTCCGATGGTGCTGTTCGGGAACACCAGCCTTTCGGAGGGAGCAGTGAGACCCTGTGGCATTGTCATGCTGCCGCGACAAGCCAGTGCGGCGGTAAAAGTTGCACAGTTCAGGGATAGTTGTGCAATTCTCGTTCAGCCTTCGGGCGCGGCCAATTTCTCTCATACTGTGTTCTCTCAGAATAAGGATTCCTGGATAAAGCATTTCAACTTACTTTCCCCGGTCTACTTCACTATGGCTCTCGAAAACAGCGAATTCCCATATAGAATAAGTTGCCCTGCGGATTTTGTTTAAATAATGACTAACACGCATAAGCGTGTTTCTTAACCCTGCCACATCGTTGTGATATGTACTGAATCTCAACAGTCAAGGTCTTCAAACTCTACTGCAGGGTCAATGAAGATTTTGTGGATTCCATAATGTGCTATTTAAAAAAACGTTTCCTATTTTCCTTCTTTACATCTCGGGAAACCGAAAGTCCATATCGACCATGTGGCCTTCCCTTTCCCCTTTAATATGAATAACGAAATACGCTTATTAAAGAATACCGAATTGTCGTTGAGGAACATACTATAGTTTGAGACACTCCTGTCGCAAACGTCTCGTTCTCCCAATTTCGCCTAAAGGTTCAATAAAAAACTTGACGGATTCCGGAATGAAGGATTTCATATTACTTCTCTTGCATGGCTTCTCAAAATAACTGACGTCCATCTTGCATAGCCTGCGCTGAGAAATCGAGCTTGGTGCTTCGGAGACTACAGGCTACCAATCTGGAGCTGAACGCGAAGTTCCAGCTCTTCCTCAAGGAATTCAACTACTTGGGCCACATAGTCTCAGCAACTGAAGTAGACACAGACCGGGAGAAGACATAGGTAGTCTATGATTGGACACACTCTTTACCTGACGTCATTGCTGAACTGCCTGTTGGCTAGCATTATGCATATGGATCGTTAAGTACCTGTGCTATTTACTGGTGCATTCTGGCAGTTGTCTTTATAATTTGTACTGTTTGTACCCGAAATGCTCGTGAATAGCTTTCTATAACAATGCCTAACTTTCAACGTAGTTTACTTTGTGTAGGTACTCAACAAAATTGTAATAACAAAGTAGATCGCAATTTTACGAACCATATTGTTCACTTTGCCGTTTATGTGTAAGAAAGTCGCATATGGATAAAGGAAAGGTTAACAATCTGCATACATTTCCATTTATTTTTTCCCTGGAAACCTGAAAATCGTAGACGAATGATTGTCACTACAGTTTGAAGCTGTGTGTATGATCTAGCCTCAGTCTGGAGCAAGAATCTTATTTGAGGATATGCTTGAGTATATAAGGATGACAAGGTAATACAAGTTTAAGGCTTGTTTAGTAACTGCTTTTTTTATAATATTCACGTCAATCGCGAAGTTCCCGACCAATGTACACCAGTCTACATTAATGTACGGAGTTACCGTAGGTGAAACTTACAGTACGCAATAACATGTACTTCATTATTTACGCAAGAGCAGATACTCCTACTGTCACGTCTTTCTCCCTGGACGACCATTCCAGCTGTGTGTAAGGTACCTCTCAAGAATCTCTGTTACTGACACACCAGAATTACCCTAACCATCTGGCCTTTTGTTACTTTTGTTTCCGCTCGGCGACCAGCCTCTATGAAAATTTCTCACCTTTTTCACAAATGCAAACCATCTGAACCGCTCGCGAAGATGCCTTCCCTAATAGTGAACTGCTAAACCAAAATCCTGTTTTACATTTAACGAATATATCAAACAGTAATATCCAATTTTTATTCTTCTTAATTTAATGAATCCGTAGTTGTGGTATCATGGTTCAAGTTTATGGAGCTTGCAATTATTTAAAGGATATCTAGAGTTCTTTTTTAAAGAGAATTTTTCAGTCGTTATCTTTACATATTTTTTCCTGTTCTCCAAGATTTTGCTCTTTTCTATAACATGGATACACGTTTGATTACAAATGTATAAACATATAAACCTCATTTCTGGGGCTGGAAATGAACGCCCTATTTACTGCCCACATAATACTGAAGCTGAGCTCTGTGCTGTCGTAAAATGGGACTGGAAAAATAATAACAGCACCTTCTGCATCCATTAGGCCATTGATTAAAAATAAATAAATATAATGAGTTTGAACGCAACATCATGCGCAGCATCTCAAGTTGGCTAACACCGACCGCACACCCGTTGCACCCTCTTGCTCTCGATCGTACAAGAGGTTATGGCACATTGACATATTGACTCTATATTGTGCTGAATTTCAACCTGGAAACTTCACAAGACCTAACGCACTCTGAAGGAGAATTTCCAGTCAGCGCTCAAATGCAATCCTTTCTCACTGTAAGCGATTAATTTTTCACAGTTCAAAAGAAACGGACAATGAAAGCAAGTTATATTGCCAATCATTTTTGATTATTCTATATGCTACTGAACTGTAAACTCAAATGCATTTTGGAATTCCTCCCTAGGTTGATGAACTGTTTCAGTTGTATTTTTTACTTTGAAGCAAAACTTTATACCGTATTGACTGTTCTCTATCAAGTTCCCTAGCCATTTGCAAGGGAGAGGTTGTAAATCTTAAGCACATTTCAAAATTAGAAATATTCCTGTAAACCGTTCTTGCTTTCGAAAATTAGAACCTGTTCATTGGTATATTAAGTGGCTCCAAAAGCATTTTTAGTTTTGAATTGTTCATTATGTATACTTAGTAGGCATCATTTCAAAACCTCTGTAGCACCGTCATTATATGCATTAAAATGGCACATGGACGGAAAACTTAATGTATTTTGACTGGGATTCTTCTTCTTTAACTACTGGGAATTATACGATGTTAACTGCTTAAACTTTGTAATCCTTTTTATAACTTTAATACTCAACATTGTTACAGCACTAAAGCAGCGCTGAAACAAAAGTATTTTACTAGCAACAGCTATCTAATTTATGTGCGTTAGTGCTTTAAAACAAAAGTTTTAGCAATTATATAGTTTAGTTGTTTAATTTCCCTTGGAACTTTATGCTGAACAGAATAATTACCTCTGCATGGAGTCATGCGTGTGCTGCTTTAGTTGAAGGATAAGTTTTTAAGCGTTGATATTCTAAACAGAGCAAATTAACGACGGTATAAAATTCCTGGATGAACTTTTACGTTATATGAAAGGGGTTTGGAAACCGCCTGATTCAGACAAACGTATAAGATACACTCCATGATAGTGACTCGTTTAATAAATTGCAAAGGGAAACTAACGCGTTGTTGTTCAGAACTGAAATTATGTCTCGAATGGTTGGTCTAAATTTCTCACTAATACTGTTAAAAGGGTTTAAGTAGATTACGGCGACATTAGCACTCAAACTTTGCTCTCCGCCAACCTTTACTTGGCCATAGGATTTATGCGTATCATTAAAATGCCTGTAATTCAACGAGTTCACATCTTGAATTGTTTTCGATGGATCACAGTGAATGAACTGAAAGGAAATGACAATTTTTGATATGGGTGAAAATAGCGAGGTCAAGTTTAACCAGGTGATGGCTGTGCATATAATGTCAGTAGTGACAATATTTGGTCACCAAGTGGGGTAGCTCAGATGGTAACGCTTGGCATTCGCATTCGGGTGGTTCAGAGTTCGATACACAGTGACCAATCAACCTGACCAATTTTTTTGCACTTTTCCTTAGTCACTAGACGAATGCTAGGGTGGTTACCGTCCTTATCGCGACTTTCTGCTCTCCCATTCCATTTTTGCCTCATCTTCACCCCAGAGAAGCTGTTGTGCGATGGTGCGGTGCTGCCACCTCGTGGAAATTGGGCCTAGGAAATGCTTTTCTCGGAGTTGGGGGTGCGCTGTGGTTGATATCCCACGGGAAGGATGACTGTCGAGACCAGGGACCCGTGTTGTAGATGACTGCGCGGCGCACTCTAGCGCCGGGACGTATACTCAGCCACTGTAAAGAACGTAGTGAATTGCACCTTCCTGCACCTAGTTTGCAAGACACCGGTTGGGCACTCTAAGCACCTTCGTCCCTTTCGAGATTTGGTGTACAATAACCTGCAGATGGTATAGTGCGTTGTCTTTCCTTTACACTTTAGGTGTTAAATTTATTCATGGCACCTTCATTCTAAAGATAAATCACACTAAGTATTCAGTGTCCTGGAAAAGAACTAAGAACGTTTCTTTCCTCTACCGCTACGTTAGTTCTCAAACTCACGACTGACTATGCCGTATTATGCCACTCGTTAAGTGTCAAATTATATTTTGATTTTACCCAACTTATGGTTGACTAAATATTCCCTTAGGCAACTTTTCTCTATCACATATTGTCCCACAAGAAGAAGTCGAGCAAAAATCCATCACAAGACATTACCACTCACAGTATGGAAATCCTCTATTCTCATGAATAAAGTTAATCGCATATGGTCCTATTTAATAAAGACAAAGGTTTATCAGCACCATAAGGTGAGTAAAAAATTCTAGAAGCTGAAGTAACAGAAATAAAATTCTTGTTTTTAATAACAGAAGGAATGAACAATGTTGTAGCTTTATGTAACGGTGCCTTATAATTTTATTTTATGTTGCATCGATCAACTATTTTTTCATGATATTTATAAAATTCTTTTTCTTCTTGTGGATTTAGTAGAGCAATATTTGAGCACACTGTAATGCCTGAAATTGCTACGAAAACGAACTTTGATCTAATGGAGCGAGAAGAAAACTTCAATGCTAGGAATTATTTTTAAAATTCTTCAGCTTCTTCATGGACACACCGGTTTTTGAACTTTCACTTGCATATCGTTCCGTTTAAATCACGTCAGTGACGTCTTCAGGTATTACGTTTATGAGACGAACTGAGGAAAGAATGGAACAAAATAACTTTGTAAGTGCTACACACATTAAATCTGAAGAATCAATAAAATTTAAAAAATATTGTCGCGGTAACGGGCATTGAAGTTTCGGCGCAAATAGATAGTAGATGGATAGGTTTCACGTAGATAACGAACTTGTGTGAACAGATAACGCCGGCAAGCAAGATAACTGAGGCGAAAGCCTCGCCAGCGTAGATTAAGTTACGTTTCTCGAAGGTTATGGAATGTTCGAATTATGTAACTAGATGCCTTGTTTTCCAGAAACTTCTAGTGATTGTCAGAACAGTCTGGTAATCATGAATGGAGATATAAAAGGGATTGTGACACGCTAGCAGGACAGTTGTAGTTGTGAAAAATTTGTTGTAAGCAAGAGTGAGTAAGCAGTAGTTGTGTAGCAGTCAGTGTTGTTGTAACGAGAGCTAATGTAATCAGCTGCAAGTGTTTGTTGTTGTCCTCGACCTTGGAAGATTGTGTGATGTAATGCTGTTACGTGAGAATTGGACAGTGTATTGCTACGGAAATAAAGGGGATTTTTAATTTCTGCAACTCGACCTTTTAATTCTACGAACCCACAAATTTAAAATATATTTAAAATTGATAAAATGAAATTCTGAGTGAAGGAACGGAAACGTGAAGTTTAATATCGTTCGTAGATTTCTCACATTAATATACTATATTCCCCTAAAAATTTGTCTAAATTTGAAGAGGAATACCCCCTGAAGTTACTATGTACATATATAAGCGTGTTTGCAACAAAAGCCAAACTTTTCCGTGTGGAGGTAGGCTAAGTATCATTCAAAAATTAGTGGCAACACGCCTGCAATTAGCGCTACCAGCGGTAAACCATGTAAGCTGGTAACAATGAGAAATAAGTGCATCTAATATTTGTTAGCTGTGAATTTGAATACAATAATTCTATTTAATAAGACATTATTAGTAATTTTAATTGTAGGCTGTTATCTTTAGTGCTCTAAATAAGTTTAGTAAATACGAACAAAGATGCTTAATTAAAATTTAGGTTGCAAGAGGTATCAATGCTCGACAATGCCATACAGAACTATTGGAAGCTTGTGGTAGATAGACTTTACCATATCGTACCATGGCTAAGTGGGCGAATTCATTTCTTAGAGGACTGAACGACGTTTATCAAGATTTGGAGCTGGAAGAATGCATCAGCAAGTGATGATGTGCAAGTGCATGTGAAGAGCACTGCTGGAAGAACATCGTTGCTGGACTTGTATTGAACTAGGAAGTGAAGTTGGAGTTACCCCTGGCACGATTTTCCAAATACTTAAGAATAAGTTAAAGATAAGGAAAATCTGTGCTCGATGGTTTCCACACAATCTTACAGAGGTAAACATGTGGCAGAGGATGGAAACAGTGAGATTATGCTTATCTATAGAACTCTAAGAGCGTGAAGACGAGCGTTTTCTTCGACGTATCATAACATTAGATGAAATCTGGGTTCTATGCTACCAACCAAAATTAAAGAGATAATCAAATGAGTGGCACCACATTGATTCACCACGGCAAGAAAAGTATCAACAGGAGCAGGATCCACTTAAAGTCATGTTCATTGTTGCTTATGATTGCTTATGATTTTGACGGTGTTTTTATCACTCAGTCAGTTCCGTAAGGAAATCATGTGATAGGTGCATATTAGTTGCTTTATGGAACAACATTTACGACCAGCTGTGCGTACTAAACGTCTAAATCTCCTGAATTTTCATCCCATTGTGTTATATGATGGTGATAGCTCTCATGCGTCTGCCCTGTTGCAGATGGAACTGAGAAATTCTGGAGCATCATCCATACTCCCCAGATAGGAGGCCATGTGATTTACAACTTTTTTGCGAAAATGAAATTACCACTTAGGAGAGTTCACTTTAGAACCAGACAGGCAATTATAGCAGCACTAGAGCAGTCTGTTCGAATATTAGGACAACAAGACGATAAGGTGACTTCCTGTTGGCTCCCCGATTGTGGAGGCGAGTTCATGTTGGAGGAGGTTACTTCTAAGCACTGCAATAATGTGACTACTCCAAAAATGTTTTATTTGTTATCAATTCAAATGTTGGAACTAATTATTGAACGACCTAAGTACATTGAACGTTTACTGTTGCGAATTTACTTTTGCTGATCCTAATATATTAGTTCTATTTCGGACCGTGGCCAAGCATAAGTACGGTTACTACCTCTCTCTACCCAATATCCTTTAAAGCCAATCTAATTTACCTCAACACCCTGTGTAAGACCGTTTCATGTGTTAGACCAGATACGGCTCTCCGTTATGAACAAAGGCGGTGGGTGTTAGCTGACCAACAACCAATTTATAAGAAGGGGAATGCACCTGACCACTTAACCTGTGCATTTTCATTAGTAACACATCAAACGTTAGTTCACTGCATAATTGTTACTGTTGTTGCTAGATTCTTCTTTATGGTCCAATCTTGAGAGGTTCAGTGCAATGGAGTCGATTTATAGCTCGGAAGTTTCAAAAGTTGACTGTGAAGTCCACGTAAATAGATCATGAACCGGCTACCACTGATTGGGTAGGAAGCATCGGACCATAAGGCCTGATTATTCGTGATGGGTACCTTAGATTAATACTTCAAAAACAATTTATTTTATTTTTCATCCTGTTGCAATGCTATAACATTCGCTTATATTTTTCATATTGGAAACAGTTATCCTATCTGCGAAAACAGCTTTTTACCGTACTTATGCATACCTCTGGGGTGTGGTGATTTTTACTATGCTAAATAGATGGATGTCCTGTAAACCGGACCTCTAAGGACTCCAAGCTCCTTTGAGCGTCACAAGTTTCATTTATTCACTCTCCGATATGCCTCACCATGTTACAGGACGTTAAACTTTAAGTAAGGATTATTAATACTTTATTCCACATTTACAAATCCAAGAAACTAATTACGTCTCCTCAGTAAGGCTTTTAACAATATGTTTGCCCACCTCTTAGCGTAGGTGGTAGCGTGTCTACCGCACGTTCGAATCTCGGTCAGAATGAATTTTCTGGATAAGGCTTTTTTCCGGGAGTTTCCCTTATCCTGCAAGATGAATGTCGGATAACCCTAAGTTCTATGGAGCCTGGGCTCATTTGAACATCATTTCACCCATTTCATTCATCGTCCGATATGACTTAACGTTAGATGATGTTAATTGAAAAATAGAAAATAAGCAAGCCTTTCCTATAGGACATGGGACATCTTGTTAACCACATTAATACATTTTTCATTCTGACTGAGTTACGAGGGTGAAACAAGCTAGACGAGTATTTTCTAGACCATTGTTTCTCTTATGCCAAAAGCAACGACTTAACCAAAGTAAAGGAAAACGACCAAAATGTTCGGGAGACTTCAGCAATGGCAGTGCCTTTGGTTCTTCGGATTATATATGGGCAACATAGTTGAGCACATATTCTGCATTCCTGAAACCGTTGAACATAACACATCCTCTGCTTTGGTAACATTCCTACGTAACTGTGTAAAGTATTCTCTTCACATTCTTTTTGTTATAATTCGTGAGATATAAATGAACAAAGGTTTCGGTGATGAAATGGAATTGCAAACATGCGCGCTGCTGCAGTTCTCTTTCGTGCTGCTTCCTTCAGGTTGTTTATCACAATTATATTAACAGACGTTGTACACTTTTAACGTTTGAGATGAGAGTGGGTAGTGATGTGAAAAAGCCATACTTTTTGTACCCGATGGTGGCTTTATGAATAACTGTTAAAACAATAGCTTTTACACAGAATAAATAATTATTTGATTAGTATTTTCTGTCTATAAGCGCATGTAAAATTTTTGTTTTTCTTCATCTCTTTCGGAATGTCACGGCAACATATTCTGAGAGTGACGGGAATTTCGTGTATTTCTCTTTCAATAGGAGTTCTGTAAATCTCTCGGCGCATGAATGTAACACGTTTCTTTAAATGTGTGGTACTGTGTGACTTATCACTGTGTAAAATTGTTTTCACTGCTATGTTATTATTAGTACTGTGTGCTTCAAAATAGTTCCACGCTTCTCTCTGTTGTATTCAACATCACTATTTCACATAAAATACTCTAGGATATTATTCATATGAAATACTTATTGAGTTTTGACTTTCGAAACACAAACAGAGCGAAGGAAATTATAAATATTTCCATATCACCTAAGCTATGATTATTAATAGATTTTGAAATAATACAAATGGTGGCCGTGTGTCGCCAATCCAGAACATTGTAAATACGTGATTTACTTCGTCAGCTAAAATAGCTTTGCCCGCATCTGTAGCGTACATGGTAGCGTGTCTGCCTCGCTTTCAGGAGGTCCTGAGTTTGAATCTCGGTCAGGATGAGTTACCTGAATACAGATTTTCCGAGGTTTTTCCTTATCCTGAAAGACGAATGTCATGTACCTCTAAGCTCCATGGACCCCGGACTCATTTCACCCATTTCATTCATCGTCCGATATGACTTAACGTTGGTGGACGCAAATTAAAAAAATAACTTCATTCACAACTCAGTGCATGCTGCTCCTTCCTTCATTGTTTTGCATGTTCTCATTTAGAGTCAAAAGTGTATGAAAAGTTTAATCCACTTACTCACATAAAACATAGTCAAGGCCCATCAATATACAATACAAATAAGATAAAATAAAAATGTTTATAATAACCCTGACACCTAATTTTTTAAACCAGGGCTAATATGCCGTATTTTTAACATTTATTCATACTGCAGTCATTCTTACAACATAATTTACAGATAAAGTTCAAGAATAAGAAAGGTTTATAAACATATTAGGATTAATACATAATTTTTATAAAGAAAACGAAAATATAGAATAAAAAAGCTTCTTATCAAAATCAAACTAAAGAAAACATACATTGCAGTCATATCAACATCACTCACATAAACTAAAACTTACTGTTAAGAGATACATAAAATTAAACTAATATTATTTATTCTTAAATTAATTTTTATTTTATTAAATGTATTATTTTTAAAATTAACCAAATTTTTATATCTAATTATTTTTAATTCAAATTTATATATTTATTACAATAGAATACAAAAAAGAATTACTGGTATTCGGTAAACTATAACTGGTAACGAGTTATAAAAAGAGCTACACACTATAAAACTACCAATACAAATTTACAGCAAGTGTGTTGTATAAAATTCAAACCATACATTCAAAGATTTAAAAAAGAGATTAAAATATACTGAAACTTTTACTTTAATAAACAAATTTTTATGCTTCAATATAATACTGTTGTTCAATAATTACGCAAAATTATCTCTTCCTGGCAGTTCTCTTTGAACGTCTAAAATGTTTTAAACTTGCACTTCCCTAAATCATTTCTACACAACAGTTAATCACTTATTACTTTTGAATTAAATTCAAAATTAATTAAACTGTATTTCGTTTCAGACATCAAGATACAGCTCTTAGAGGACAGGAGTGAGGCTATTCCATTAACCGAGTTTATTTAGGGTAACACATGCAACCTTCACTACCACAATAATCGTAATTCTATAGCCAGCAGAGACTTTGAAACATGCTAGGGCGAGACTATGAACTATGGAGTAATCGTGGCTAAGCTGGCTGAATTTGAAACTAGTAATGGAGTTGGTTCTCCAGATTGCTTGGAAGCTGTGCTCAACACTCTCACCTCATTCTGGTGGAAATAAGCGATGCGCCTTCTGGCATATGAACATTTGAGTGTACCATCATAATCAACAATAGAGATGGCTCCGTGGTATATTACAGGTGACATAAGCTACATTTCATATGAATTTCTCTATTCACTATCATCTATTTCTACGTAGCTTCCATAGGCTCTTCTTATGAGCGTATTCTCTCATAAACGTTTGAGTAACCGTTACCATTAAACACTTCGTTATAATACATAGGACAAAGGAAACTTAAACGGCAGTCATACACTTAAAAGCGGCCTTGAAACTGCATATCTCTTCCATAAAATTCCGAAAAACAACGTTAAAAGTGATAAAACTATTGCAAAACTTAACCAATAACAGGACCTCAGAGATGACCAATACCACCAACAAGGTACTGTAAGTAAATTGTTTGTTTGAAGTGATCTACTTTCTTTATTTTGTTATAAGCTTCTGGCCGCACATTATGTTTGCCGGTTATAGAAAATTATACAAAAATTTTCCAGAATAAATAGAATTTTACAGGTTGTGCCAGAAAACTACAGATGTTCATTTTATAAGTGTAAGTTACTTAAACATACGGTAACTTAATAATTATAATTTGAAGCAAAAATACGTAAAATATGAAGCCATTAACAGTGAAGCAAACAAATACCTACAAATATAACAATTTGTAACTTAAAAGTTCACTTATCGTATAAGAAAAGGTGATATGTTTCCTATAAATTGTCCGGGATCGCGATTTCATGTAAAGCTTTTACCTATCTTCAGCCGGAAACAACAAAGCTGTCGCCATCCTCACGAACGCTAGATGTTAATATTTTCATGTTAGTACAACCAAAACCTGAAAATAAAACAAATTTAGAAACAGAATCGACTGCCGGTATTTCAAAATTCAGCACCCGATATTTGTTTTTTAAAATAAATATATTTTCCGAAACCATTAAATCCATTGGACCATTTCATTGTTTTAATAATTTAACTTCTGGATTTATTTCATGGTTAAATGACCAAAAATGATCTCATACGGCCGATTTATCAGTCTGTTTATACTTAATGTTACGAAAATGATCTTTAGTTCTGGTTTCTAAATTACATTTTGTCTTTCCAATATAAACGTTATCACAATCGAAACAATTAAACTGATAAATACCATATTTTTTATTATTAGGAATTTTATCTTTTTTAGAGAAATGCAATGAAATTTTAATACTATATTTATTTGGAGGTACTGAAGTTGTACCAAACCCTTTAAAAATTTTTGAAAAAGTTTATTAACCCAAGGATGGTAAGTAAATTTTTTAAAATTATAATCGTATTTTGATATAATTTTCTAAAATCTTCTTGTAGCCTTCCTTATTTTTTATTCTTCAATTTATAACCCCTCCTTTGACTATAATGGTCCTATCGACGGCCGTTCTCCTTTGAAATATATCGTGATGGTATTACCTCGTAAACGTTTGGTTGGTGCTACTTTGGATTTCTTTTTTTATCAGTATATCACACACATTCGTACTCCCTCATTCGTATTTCCAAACTCTGGGGAAGTTGGGGAATCATCTTGGTTGGAGAAAAATATCCACCCCAGCCGGGAATCAAACCCGCGATTCCTCGCACCTTCCTACTTTGAAAGGCACTAAACGCAAGTAAAAATGTTGTACCTACCAGACCTTTTACTTTTTGTGTTTATCACATGCAGCATACCAGCAAGCAGACCTTCATTGATTTGGATTCAAATGGCTTCAAAACCTGTACTCCAAGTGAAATTTCCGCATCCATATTTTGTGTAGAAAGCTATACTTCCTCTATCTGCTAGGTAGAAGGTAGAGAATTTAACAAAGATAATATAATATTAAATTTTGTGTGACAAGCAGAATCAAATGGCTCTTCCACTCTATTATTAAGCAACATTATTATATCTCTGTAATTCAGACAAACCGAGCGAAATGGATTCGCCGTGTGAGACTCACATTCGGAGGATCTCTGATGTCATTTCCAGTAACCGTCCTCTCAATCACATGCTTTTTTGTGGTTTGTCCAGGTCGCAAGGCAACGCCGTTAGGGTTCTTCTTTTCTCTTAACTTCCCAATTTCTCATTTTCTGTACGCATAATTTCCTTAATTGCCATCTGTCACAGGTTTGTAGGATCAGGCGACGGTTTTCGGCGTGCTGCGGCTTGATGATGAATGAGTTAGGGGCTTATGATTAAGCTTGGGCAGCGACGGATGTTTTGGGACTGGAAATGTTAGGAATCCAAGCTTGCTCGGGTTGTCATTCCAATCTGGTCGTCCTTCTTGTCTCAACCAGGCGTCACCTCAGAAGCACAAAGGGCCCGATGGCCTAAGTGCGGTGGTCTGCCTCGGTGGCGTGGGGCCCACCGTTCATATATAGGCCTACTGGTAGCTTTACCTAATCTAGAGAAAAGTATGTTTCCTTAAGGAAAACAAATAGAGCCAGAAATTCCACATGCGGATTCTAGAGTATTCTCTTAGAGAAAATATATTAGAAGAACAAAATCCAGACACTCACTTCGCTAAAAGAAAGGAAATGGACTAAAACTACTTACTTGATGCAATCCACTTCAACCAAATTTCTGCTATAACATAATGCTCAATTCTTTATAAAGCAGAGTTCTTTTCTCTAAGTGAGGCTCTTGACGGAGCAGATTTAATTACTGAAACGAATAGTTATTCAAAATGGGAAAATAAATGGTACTTAAGAGTTAGTTTCATCGGTATAATTTTGGACATTCAAAATAGCAATATCAGAGAATGGTAGAAGGGTACAACGGTAATAGCAATGATTACTTCAGGGAAATAAAATTATGCTCATCCTGGGAGCAATACTTGCGGAATAATTTCGACATAAGGGGCGACAGAGAAGGAAATACAAACGCCAAATGCCCTTTCTGGCATGGAGATGTAGAGAACAGTATCCCTCTGTTTACATACAAACACCTCTATTTATGCAAAACAATTTCTAGTTGGAAACTGTAGCTATGACCCAATTCGTTTTCCTTGTATGACCCTTTGTGCTATCCAAGAACTGCCAGGACAACGCAGAAGCCAGGTTCTTGGAATATACAATGAATTTAAATATGGTTATCTTACGAGAAGAGTACAGCTCCGCTTTTCTAAAATGCTTCTCTATAGATGTAAGAATATGTCATTTAAAGAGCAAGTTTTAATTGAAATAAAATTCCTTGTGTTTATTCTTTAAATGTAAAAAGGTTCATTATATGAATCACATCTTAGCATCTATATTCATATTCGCGACTTTACTTTTGAAACAATTGCTCAACTATAGTGATGTTCACTTGTCTATGACTGCTAATCTTTACGTTTACTCACGTTAGGTTTTCTTTATAAACATTAAATTCACAGCCACGTTTACACTCTCACCTATACTTCCAGACCTTAGAAAAGACGGTGAATAAACCCGTTAAGAAAAACTCCCATTCTTAATCAAGAAATCGAGCCCGGGATCTCTTTGTACTTATAATATAACCACCAGAACACTCCAAAGAGGTAGTTAACACTATATTCATCTTACCTATGGTATAACTATATTTTTAATCCCAACTTCTTCGGGATGTGCGGTTCTGACGGTATAATCTAACGATCACGCATAAGCGTTCTTAAGTAACTGCCTTCGTGTTATCTACATTTAAATCATATGGCAAAGCCAAGCATGTAAATAACAGCGGCCAAGGGTCATTGACGAACGGTTAACACGGATTTAATGAGAGCGGACAGCAACACAGGCATTGGACACTCGTGATAGATCATATGAAATGCTAAGTGAAACATGAAATTTCAGAAGGAAACGATCCACAGTTTAATTTGGGGTACCTCCCAGGCATTTGCCAATCACTATGTCTGAGGGAAACCTGGGCGGAACGGTCCTGGTTGATTTGAACCGTGAATCTACTGATTACGAGTTCGTTGCTTAACCACTTTGTCTACTGTGTCGTGTTAGTTATGATATTTACTCTGCCGATTGCATAGCTACACTCTCACCCTCAAGTTATAATACAGATGATGGATTTGTCATGTTGAAGGTATAACTTAATGGTTCATGCCACCTTCAATTGGGCACAAAACAAGCTAATTTAAGGTGTTATCCTACTAACAAAGTACTTTCGATCCCTCAGCTCAGTAACAAAGTTACATCTTGAATTTACCAATAAACGTCTATTTTATATCCATAATTAACCAGATTTTGGTACGGTAATATAAATGCTGCTTATACCCTCGGGTTCATCATATAAATCCTATATTTTTAATTTGACCTCAGAATACAAAGTAATTGCTGTATGGGAATCTTTTAAGTTTCATTCTTTCAAGAAAAAGTCATATGCATGTTATTACATTTTCACGGTGTACTGCATAAAATAAATAATTTCAGCTGTTATATTTAATAATTTTAAGGGGTGCACAATAATATTTAAATGTACAGTTGCTGAAGCTCTCGTAAAATGTTCAAGCTAATAAGAAACTTTTGATCACTGAAAATTTCTGAAAAGAATTAGAAAAAACGTGGTTTATAGTACAACGCAGTGCATTCCTGAAAAAACACAGGGCTAACTTATCATTAGATATTTTAAACTGTTTATGTTAAAAGCCAATTGTGTATCATCAAAAGGTTTAAAACCACATCTTCTGCTTTGTAATATATTCAGGGCTGTTTAAAGGCGTATTTTGAAGAGAGAGATGCTGGAAAATTTGAAACTCTATAAAACAGACTTAAACAGAACATTAGAAGATATACCTTTTGAGTTAACGAATACATTTTTGTACAATAATATGACTGATTAAATAATAATAAATTCTTTATCAGCAAAACATTCTTATTTGAAGTTGAAATCAATTACTTTTTAAACAGCACTAAACTATTAAACTGTAAATGTATAATGACCCATTTCAAATAGGATTGATATATGAGTAATCATAATCGTAAGCTTTCATGGCCGGGACCAGAATAATCAAAGATGGATTACTCCAGACTGATAGGCCATAGTCTGCTAGCAATTTTCACTTCCAGCCAACGAGTTAGTCGTGACTGGAACTTCGTCAAGAAAATTGAGACCACGCCACTGATGATACTCACCACAGATATGGGGGAAACGTCTAGATTTCAAAGTTCCAGCAGAACACAGTTTATTAAGTCGGAAGAATTCATAATTGATTATAGTATTCATATACTTAAGAATATAGCTTTATACATAAATGATATCAGTTTTGTAAGATCAGTATTATTACAACAAACAAATCTATCTAGAAACTTAATGCATGCAGTAAGTGTACAACTTTATTTCAAGAGAATTAATAAAAATATAAGAAACTCATGATCACTACAATAGATAAAAAACAATGCTAATTATTGTTTTAATATACCAAAATTTTATTTAGCTATCTTCATCATTTCCTACATTTACGGAAAAAAACCGTCATGCTTCTGTTCAAGGTAAACAAAAGTGAATGAAAATACGGATGCAACTTTGCAATAAAAATCAGATTTCTTGCTCATTTGAACGCTGATATGTAGCGGTATAATTTGTATGACTACCCTTTCTAATCGCTCCAAAGAATACCTACAGGAATTATGATTTTATGTGTGGAGCGATTCTGAATTCAGAATGCAAAATGACAAATGCACTACCATTGTAGAGATACTCTAAAACACATATGTTTTGCCTCCAAATACATAAACACTAAATGAAAGAGAGGGTTATAATTAATATGACTAGGTAAACATTAAAATGTCAGCTTTGGCAATTTTCCGATGAGTCTAATATAACACTGGAGAATTAAAAAATCACATTCGCTCGCAGGAAAAATATCTTATGGTTCGTTTCGTTCATCCCTGCATAACGGAAGCTCTGTGGCTTAGGAATGTGTAAGCTAAGGGAATTGGATTCCTCCATTGCTGAATTTCGAATAAAACACTAAAATGACGTCATCTAACCCCACCCATAAATTTAAGATTCATTGTTTCTTCGAGTGAAAAGAAGGTTGATAAATGAACTGATTGGTAGTAAACATCTGACGTCACTGCTATTAATGTTGCTGCTCCATGTTAAGATGTGGCTAAAGAGTAAAGATAGAGAGGGCGTGTGATAATAAACATTCACTTTTATATGTTTTCACTAGCTTCTCCTTGCTAATGAGATTGCGGGGTATTTTTAATGCTTTCTTGAAACAGGTGATAATCAGAAAGAGAATGGTTATGTGACTATTAATATTAAGACCAGTGTGGCATATCGCACAGCACAGCGAAAATACTTTAACAGACAAAGACTACACAAAACCATAACATCATGTATATGACTTTTCACAGGAAGAGGAAACCATTCCTTTGTTCAACCTGAGTAAATGGCCTTTATCTTAATTAAAAATGTTATTTGGCTACTTGAGTAATCGATATAAAGCGTAGGGTACACAGTAGAGAATAAAACCTTATACACTTTGACTTATTATGGCTACCATCGCCCCAGGAGGAGGGGGTGAAATAACGAAACATTAGGAGGCTGCATGGTCTCTGCCAGACAGGTCAGTGAGACACTAGGGAGTCGCTGAATATTCCTAACTGAAAGACCCGTTCCATTAACTGGAGTTTCCAAGATAGACCGGTTAACAAACCTTTAAAGCAAGCAGCCCTCTATTTTCAATGGAACGCTCTTTTGAAGCAAGTATCCCCGCATCTGTGGGGCACCACCACACACACGGAACCTACAAACACACCTGAAAAATGAGCGAAATGGAGTAAAGGTGAAATGAGACACAATAAATTGTGTTTGATGAAAATTTAAGTTAGTAGTTGCCGATCGATCAGGAAAAATTCATGAAAAAGCCAACTTCAAAGTGGGCGTTACTACAGAGCCAACTTACTTGGTGCATTCGTCGATAACATTGCTAGATTTTTTTGGATATTAAAATGCCTCCTATTAACTTTCTGTAAACAGAATACAGGAAAGAATGCGACTTGTCCTTAACAACATGTAAGAGTATAAAGCCAAAAAGGGCCGCAATGTAATTCAGCAAATGTCGTGATTTGAATTATTTTCAACTATATATATAATACACCTGAGCAAAAACGTTAGTACTAAATAAAATATTCTGAATATTTGGCAATTCAAATAATCTAAGCCTCATCGTGAGGCATGAGCCAAATGGCTATACTGCAGTCTGAATTCATTGCTTCCTATGATTTTGAACAGAGTCTCGTACTTTAGACAGCAGAAAACACAACCCTATTAAACCCCATGGCTTGTAACGAATGAATTAGTGATTAGTAAAGCTCCCTAATACACCGTCAAGGATTCAAGTGATCCTTAGAGATTGCGGATGCAGTGGCGTTTTCCCCAAAATATATCATAACTGATTTGAACTGTCTTCTTCCTTAAGCGTTGAAAATATTCTGGTTTTGCCCAATATTTTAACTGGCACTTTATTAAATTCTCACAATCACTTTGCTAATGTAATATAGTTTAATTTCTCACACTAACTTCACTTAGGTTTCTCTACCACGTTAGTTTATTCGTAACCTAACAGCTTTAAATTAATATAATAAACGAATAAAAAATTTGCGTTTAACCGTAAAAAGACAAAATTGACAAAATATTTGTGCTTTCTCCTGCTATAGGACCCCTACACGTTTTACAAGTCCGATCGTTCTTTTTGACAGCTAATGTTTATAGAGACAATGGACGAAATGCGTGGTATGATATTATAATGTTCCCGGGGTCTTTTGAGCTGGAGTTATCCGAAATTTGGTTTTGGAGAATAAGGGGCGACAGTGGAAATAAAACCTTAATAATGTAACGTTTTCCAATAGAGGTTCAAACTGGAGCTCTGCGAGATGGAGTACAAACTCTCAAGCACGACGGGAGAGATACAATTGAGCTGGTCACAAAGTAACTATAAATATACGATATCCTGACAACGTACATTTCCTAAATAACAAAAGAATAAATTCAACAGATCAAGTAAATTCTCAACAGAGCACAGCAATTACAGTTTCGCTTTTCAGATGTTATTTTTATCTCTAGTCAGAGCAGAAAGGAAAAGAGAATAGTAACATGTCCTTTTAGCTTTTGTCAGGACTACGGACAGCCATTAAAAGGAGACTATCCTGTTAAAACGGACTGTCTGGTTTTCCTCTATTAAAGCCCTTTCCCTCTGCGCAAGAAGGGAAACATCCAACCATTAGTTTCGACATCAGTTATGCAGGTGGATATACATATTGATTACTTAGTATCAGTATTATGTTCTCATTTGTACTTCAATCCGCATAAATGTTTTTAAATTAAGGAGATGATTAGAATTAAACATCAAAATATTTGTTACAAAAGTATATTATCCATTGTGTTAGTATTACACAAGACTGGATATATCGTTAATTAACCAGTTATGGAGTATAGAGTATAGAGTTAATATTTACTACCTAGGCAGCGTCATTGGATAGAGCGAGCGTTGCTGCACTTACATTTAGGTAAGTTCAAGTTCAGGTGAGCTGATCAGTTAAATTCTGGAAGTTGTGTGGGAGGTCCTTAGAAATAATATTTGTTCTCTGTTAAGGGAAATGTATGCAGCATAGTTGAATGTACCTCACAGAATGTATTTATCTGTGCGGCTTGTCCGTAATTTCTAGCTTTCTTAACATTAGAATTCCTAGCAGGGCGGCTATCCATAATCATATGAATTCGGTGTGCTAAACATACAGGCCTATTTTTTTGGCAAAAGTAAGTTAATCATGCCTGTATATACTATAGAATAAGTAGACAAAATGTGGGTAGGTTATACCACTTGCAATTAAGATTGAAGAGTTGTTAAACATTTAAAAATCATGCATATTATGTTAAAATAACTTTTATGTTAATGCCAGTTCCATTTCTTGTGATTTGTCTGCACTTATAAACAATTTCACAATGGGTGTGGCAAATATCGCCAGTCCAGGACTGCTGCGTAGTCGGTCTGTGTGACTCTGGGCTTTATGATTCAGAATACACGAATGTAAAAAGTTCAACAAAGATATGAGGTAGTCTATTCTGGTAAGTAGGCTTACAATAATTCAAGCCTTCATCACTAAGGAAACATTAATTCACGCAGCTGATGAGGTGCCAGTGATGTTAATTTCACTATACATTTACCAACGCTCTGCTCTTTTAACTTAAAGAATTGTTTCGGGAGCAGACAGCAGGCATGGCAGAAGTTAACAGTAAACTTTTATACACTCTACTGTCTAGGGCATATACGAGGTAACTCGGAAAATTCGAACAAGAGATATAAATACTTTATACTCGCCACAGACTACGAGAGCAGCTGTCGCTGTCCATACCAGATATTCAAAAAGTTCTTCCGCTTTAAATGTTGAACTCCAGCATCGGTTTGGACATATTTCGTTTCGGGTTCCAAAATGCTTTATATAACTAAACCATCATCACTTGTTAGAATCCGAGACAGATGGGTACGAGATAACTTGTGAGGCTCCTGTTGGGAGTAATAGATTTGATTCTTTTATGGCCGGCCTCTCTGACATATTTTTTTTTGCTATTTTCGTTAGTTTGGAGCTAAATCTTGTGGTTTATAAAATGCGCGAATTTCCGGTCATTTCCCTTCGTTATCATGTGTGAGGGTGCAAAGATCAGGCGCATGGACGGCGAGCCGGAGAGAGAGAGAGAGGTAGAGGAAAAAAAGAGAGAGAAAGAAAGAAATAGTGAAAGAGATAGAGAGCTCTGAGTGTGATATGGCAAACCTACGAGGGGTTCCCCACATATCAGGGTATAAGACGTTTGAGATCAGGTCTCTGTGCAAGCCTTCCGACCCTCATTTGGTTGCCGTCTACGTCGTTCACCTTTTTGAGATTTCCAGAAACACAACAGGAGGCTGTGCGCTTAAGTGCCGGAATTCTTATAGGATTCCTCATAAACAACCTTATTTGAAGTATGCGGATACACTGCTGCATAACATGCATTGATACTTCTGGTAGAAATGCAATAAAGACTAGCTTATTAACTCATATCAAATAATGAATTTAACGCCGCTTGGCAGATGTACTAAAAGCTTCTCTAACACTGCTTATAAGTTTGTTGAACTGAACGTAATAAGCTCACTCTTTATATTTTATCATTTAGGTACCATAGATATAATGCTAATACTCCAATACATCAATTCATTTTTAAGGTAGAGCAATTTCAATTACTTACTCATTAACAAAACTTTGGTACAATCAGAAAACGTATATCCTAGAGCATTGGAATTTTCAATCACTAGACTCAATTACTAAAGGAAATTAGGTACTACTGGATTTTATACAGTCACGTAATAAATACCAAACTGCCATCACCTAACTTCGTAAGGTTTGTTAGCACTTGCAAACGACATTCACAAGGCAGTCGATACCTACATTCAGTGAGCCTTCACGCTACACATTATGTTCCTTGTATTGATACTGGTTTGAGTGCAGCTAACTTGAAGCCAATTGCTTAACAATTACTATGCTAGTGGCTAGTAAGGAGAACTTTGACATAGATTACAAGAAGAAAACGAAATCACTGAATAATTATAGTTACTAATCCTAGTCTGAAAATACTTCTTCTATTTTCTGGAGGCTTATTTTTTATTTTTATTTAATAAAATTTAGTTACAAAGAAGATAATACTGATGACAGAAGATCCACAGTATTTATTTATGAGGTTGAATATTTCGTTAATGCTTATATTCAACCTTATTTGCACAATTTAATATATATATATATACTACTCAAACTGAACGTATCCTTTAATAAATATGGACTACAACTTAAGGACCAG
Organism: Mantis religiosa; assembly: GCA_030765055.1. Lineage (NCBI taxonomy): Eukaryota > Metazoa > Arthropoda > Insecta > Mantodea > Mantidae > Mantis > Mantis religiosa. The sequence continues at coordinate 153,785,628 of CM060948.1, read as the reverse complement.
TTTGGAAATATATACGTGCATTTACAAATAAAGTCAAAATAATTCTAGAGAAGAAGAGATAGTTTTCTGCGTTTACAAAGTTATGTCTCACTTAGTGATAAAGGTATGAAAGATTAAGGGTTAGATAACTACCTGTTTTAAACTTGAGTTTTCAAACATTAAGGATTATTAACCATGACGTGTAATAATTTTATTTACAGCCAATGCTGACTACTAAGGATTTGATAAGCCCTGTTCTTTAATAAACGTAAGCTTCTTAAAATTAGCTTCGAACTTACGACAGAACTGTTGTCTAGAACTGTTCTGTTCAGCAGAATATTACTGACTAATTTTGTATACCACACTATTTTTTGGAAATATTTTAATTGCTTAATTAGTTAACCTTCAGAGCTGCAAACTTCCCTTGTAATGCCAGCTTCATAGGCCGTACTATGTCGTCGTCGTCGTCGTCGTCGTCGTCGTCGTCGTCGTCGTCGTCGTCGTCGTCGTCGTCGTCGTCATCATCATCATCATCATCATCATCATCATCATCATCATCATCATCATCATCATCATCATCATCATCATCATCATCATCATCATCATCATCATCATCATCATCATCATCATCATCATCATCATCATCATCATCATCATCATCATCATCATCATCATCATCATCATCATCATCATCATCATCATCATCATCATCATCATCATCATCATCATCATCATCATCATCATCATCATCATCATCATCATCATCATCATCATCATCATCATCATCATCATCATCATCATCATCATCATCATCATCATCATCATCATCATCATCATCATCATCATCATCATCATCATCATCATCATCATCATCATCATCATCATCATCATCATCATCATCATCATCATCATCATCATCATCATCATCATCATCATCATCATCATCATCATCATCATCATCATCATCATCATCATCATCATCATCATCATCATCATCATCATCATCATCATCATCATCATCATCATCATCATCATCATCATCATCATCATCATCATCATCATCATCATCATCATCATCATCATCATCATCATCATCATCATCATCATCATCATCATCATCATCATCATCATCATCATCATCATCATCATCATCATCATCATCATCATCATCATCATCATCATCATCATCATCATCATCATCATCATCATCATCATCATCATCATCATTATATTTGAGTTAAAAAGTGCTGCTGGTTTCTGAAATTACGTTTTCCAACCCGGCAGAGGGCGATAGATATTTTCGGACGTAAAACTAATTAACTTCCTTTGGATGGGAAGGTGGTTGTCTGTCGTAATCTCGAATATTATAAAGATGCCTCTGTACAAAATTAAGCAGTCTTTCAGGCTCAGCATAGAATGGGACGTTAAAAACCATAGGAGGTAAAGCTTCCATAAATTAGGGAAAAAAGCACCGAAACAAATGCTGCGGTTATTGTGCGGAGTACGGATTTTATTCCAGTCCGTGAAGTAGTTAAATTACCTGTGAACTCCATGTCGTATCATCCCACTTCTACCGTACGGACACTGGGTTCTCTCTCTCTCTCTCTCTCTCTCTCTCTCTCTCTCTCTCTCTCTCTCTCTCTCTCTTTCCCGCTCTCTCCCCCCTCTCCCTCTGTCCACAAAAGACATAATACAGCTGTTTGCCTGATCAGAGGCTAACGCTTCTCTGTCAAGTATGTTGTTCCACTGACCTCATAAAACTAAGTTAATCGTATAGTAGGCGTCTCGCTTAAGAAAACTGTCCTGAAGGCATCAAGCATTGAATACGATCTCTTTGGACCTACAAATGTGAATTATCACAACTCTATAACGACGCTTCTGCTACTTATTATTAACATTCCTGCGGGATGGTGATGAGGATGAATGGACAACATGACAAAGATGGCAAATGAATGCCTTGCAACCTCTCACTTCTAATACTGGAATTGGTAATTCCAGCACCGTTTTTTATATTTATATGAACTGCCACTAATAATTTTTAGGCATTTCACTATTGATAAGAAGATTATAGCCCGAATATAATCCACAAGGGACTGTTTTGCCCTTCAATTTCATTCTTCAGGCGTTGTTAAGCTTTGTACCACAACCTAGTAGGAACATCCAACACTGTGACATTACGTGACGTCAGGCTTGTAGAAACCCACTCTAGTTGTCTAAGTTTTGTGTGTTTATAAAAGGAAGGAAAAAGATAAGAAGTCTATTTCGTTTTCGCTCTTCGTGGTAAGATATGCCTCTGCAATATCAATGAACTAGGAAGGGCACGACTACGCTCAAAAGTTCCTAAGGAGAAATACTCCTGAGACAAGTGTACTTTTAGTAAGTGACCATTATTTACCATTTTGCTAAAACTAATTAGTCTCTCTACTAATTATTATAAAGGACTGGATTATACATCAATAATCTATACCAACATTTCAATGGAAATAGAACTTTTGAGGTGCCCCAATAAAAATTGTTTTACAGGAACGTTATTTTGTGTCTGAGAACAGAGTAAGTCAAAAATCAAAAGTTGGTTAAACAGCAAACTTCGTAATTAAGTTCAGCTTCATTCAAGGATGCATTTAAATTTTCAATAAATTTTCTTAATTATAAATTTTAAACTATTCCTTCTTTGGAATGTTCTTTATAAACTTTTGTTTTCTCGAAAATGACTTAAAGATTTAAATTCTTTTAAGATATTTATAGGACAAATAAGATGTATTAATTGAATTTTTGGGAATAGCCAATTAACTTATCTTTATTTTGATTGGTATCCGTGTAATTTGTAAACCAGAACAGACCTAATTAATGCACATCATTTATTCTAGTAACATTTTTGCTAGTCTATTTCCCAAGTTTTATTTGTTACTTCCTGGAACTTTTACATACTTGCGAAGTATTCGAGCAGCGAGTCGCTATTCATTTTTCTCTTGTGGTCATATAAATTATATACAATTTCAAAACCATATAATAATAACAGAATAATGTTATAGACTACAGTATTCTTCCAATACCTAACGCAAAATGAGTATTTATCTCGATTATTGAGAAATATACTGAAGAACATGTTTCGTAAGAATAGTATGTGGAAAGGTGAACAGAGAAAGGAATGTGAATGAGTCATTTCAAAATTATTTTATTCAATACCCCTTTTGCCATCGTAACATATGGTTACGCTTCTCAGTTTTCTGTATTCAAAATGCTGAAGAGCGCAATGACCTGAAATTTATCTCATGAGCAATTTTATTGCATTTCCGCGATTTTGATTAGCTATACTAGTTTAATGAATCATACTTTGAACAACAGAGAAGAACTAAGACGAATTAACATTTTTCTTGGTGTGCACTCAAGACCATAAACAGTTAAAGAGCGTAAAGGTGTTGAATTTTATGTCCAAACTTAGTGAGGTCATATTGCATCATCTGTATTATATTCAACTACTGAATTACACAAAACCTGTGGCAATTGCTTAGGATCTCTTCACATGAATAACCAAAGCACTAGGTCATAATCTAAAACGATAGCTTTACAAAATGGTTGACTTACTGCAATAATACATTTTTATATATATTCACTAAGAGCTGCGCTCTGACGCTTTATAGAGTCAAAAGAAATTCAAAATATTCATAAACTTGTCATACAGAAGCATTGGAACGTCTTACTCAAGGGACAATTTCAAGGTAAGCCTTTTGAATTGAAAAGCACACTTATGCAACACACACGTCAGCACAGTAGTACTGGGCATAGCGCGATATCTATTGCTTGGACAGGAGCATCTGCCCCTTGAGACTTTACTCTACGCCACGCAGGGAAGGCAGAGAAGTTGCCTTTGTAGAAAGGCAAGGACAAGTAAACCCATTAATGCCCTACTGCTACATATATTACTTATTTACTTATTTTACATGAACTCTCAACAGTTATTTTCATCACGTATGTCATCACTGAAGTTATCGGATTACGTAAACACCTTGTCAACTTTTAATAATGAGCATATGTTGCAGTTTATTAATTCGCAACAGGTGCTAACTGCCGCAGTGTATGTAAAAGTACATTATAGCATTTTCCGTGGTACATTTCCCTCCCAGTTTTCTATAATACCATAAACTGTCGATAAAGGTTCGTATTATTGCATCACACAAAGAATCTGAAGCTATAAGTTATTCTAATGCTAAGAATATGAGCTGAAAATCAAGTGATTTGTTTATGGACCAAGTGATTTTGGGACACTGGGCGAATAGAAAGTCAAACAAGATATAATGCTGACATTCTGTGTGATAAACTAATAGATTATGTGTGCTTTTTAACATTTTTGAGAAACAATTTGCGCTTTAATGGATTAAGTTAGGTTTGTTTTTGCTAATACTTCTCGAAAGAATACATAACTAAAGTTTAGGCATGGTAAACAGGAAAATAAGCAGCTTTGTTATCAAATTTTGGAAGTAAGCAAAATTAATTAAACCCTCTCCAGCATTTCATAAGGCTGTTAATTCAAGAGATAATTAGACTAGATAACGGGATTGATTATAATGGATAATCTGATCTCTTTCTGAAGCTTTATTGCATGTGTTTTACGTATCTTGATATATTATGAAATTAAAATGCTCTACTTTCCAAATTTTCATTCTTTCAGAGATCACATTTCCCCTTAAGTGTGGTACAACCATTTTATAACGATCACTATAGAAATGAGGATTTGAAGAATTCTTATGTTTTCTATTAAGGTAAGTGAAGCACATGGGAAATAATAACCAACTGCATACTAAATATATTACTCTGCGGTTAAAATTCATGAGATGATTTTGCAATTCAATTCAGCGTGATGAGTAACAAACTGTTTATTTCTAATATATAACATTAGTCTACAGTTTAATGAATTTCCATTTATTGAAAATAAATATATACGCACATGTGTATGCAAGTATGCAGGCATGTACTTATGTGTATATGTGCGTGCGAGATGTGTATTAGCGAGTCTCAGAATAAAAAGTAGCAAAGATAAGAAACCGGATATATACAAGAATTTCATATTTAATTTAAGTACATTACAATTAGGCGACAGGAGCCCTCTACCCTAAGCTTAGATACTCGTAAATACTTTTGCATTATATTTTATTTTCTAAAAATAAAATTTTAAATAAATTTATAAAAACATCATTTTGTGAGATATCTGCATAAGTAATACATTCTGTAACCTCAATTTTATGCCAATATTCTACAAAGTCGCTTTATTCTGAAGAAATTTTGTATTTTATTTCGTTGTCTGTATAGCATGGGACATAGATAAAAGCTTCCATACATAAAGGATATACCACTTTACAGCTAGATATTTATTTCAAATAACGTTGTGATATTAGCCACTTCCGAGATATTTTATTGCTTTCAATAACTCTTCATAGATTCTTAGTTATGCTAGGATTCAGTTGTTTCTCGGAATGCGGCATTGATGGCATTTCAAAGTCAAATATGACGATCGGATTTTTAAATCTTAGTTGATCTTGTATCTTCAGCGAAATTTAGATGAAGCTATTTCTACAAACATTTATGTCGAAAATCAAGTACGTAGAAAAGTAAGATTTATTAGGAATAGTTGCAAAAGAATAAAAGTATTATAAAATAAGTGGGAATACTTCCGAAAAGTCATGCTAATTCAACATTTCTTATGTTTTAATTTAGAGGTCTCAAACCTGTATTTCTGGTACAAGAATACATAATTATTCTATGCGTTTGAGGTAGAGGAAGCATTTTATAGCTCCAATGGATACTGTTTCACCTGTCTTGAACAACAAGCCGGCCACCTCGTTACATTAACACATGAGAGCTAACCGCATTCACTTTTCCTGTATTTGTGCAGCCTTGGGAAGGGGCAGAGGGCAGCCGCTACTTTAACTCGTTGGAGCATGAATGACGCTGCGTGTACACGCTATCTGTGGTTTTTCCTAGAATTTGACCACTGGCTTTACCTCTACCGTTATGTGTTGGTCTGTTTTAGAAACCACACTTGTGAACAACGGATGTTCATTCTGAATAACATTCTACAACTGAACAGCATAACCCAAAAGCAACCATTTCTATAAGGACTAAGAGACCATTTGATACTCAAGTTATGTATCTTCCAAAGGCTTAACACGAACATTTTTAAAAATAAATTTTCCATCGCAATACACCGTACATGGAAAATGTTTATAATTGATGTTATAATCATTCTCACTATCGTCATCGTCATCGTCATCGTCATCGTCATCGTCATCGTCACCGTCACCGTCACCATCACCGTCACCGTCACCGTCATCGTCGTCGTCATCGTCACCGTCACCGTCACCGTCACCGTCACCATCATCATCATGCCTTCGCGAATTAAGGGGTATTTCCTCTTACGGTCTGCTGTCTCTTTACAACTTCTTTCCGCTCTTCCAAAATATCTTCTTTCATATATTAGATATACATATATCACTTTGGGACTTTGAGCTTTGCTCATACCCCATAAAAGCCTTCCGGCATTAACCTTTAACCGGTTAATTCATATCAGACAATGAAAGCAACAGGTGAAATGATGTTGAATAAGTTCAGGGTCCATAGAGATTAGAAATAGCCAACATTCATCTTTCAGGATAAGGGGAACCCCCAGCAAAAACCTATCCAGTTAATTCACCCTGAGGGAGTTTCGAACTCAGTATCTATTGACACGCTACCCGCATACCGTAGTGGTTGCTTATGTTTCTATATCGCTTTATTTTTTTACTTATAGGGCTAATAACTAATTAATTTCTGCATTTTTCATTTTTTATTTTATCCATTATCGACCACCCTTTAAGATATCTGAGCAATCTTATTTCTGCTTCATTTTTGCCCATATAGATTACATTCACAACCATGCATGAAGGTTAGAATCGGGATTGCCATGTAAAATTTAAGCTAGTTTTGTAAAAATGGTAAAACGTAATCGATAGTCAAAATTCAAAATCCTGTACGAGGTCTGCACTACACTACACATTTCATTTTGTACGAGGTCTGTTCAAAAGGTATTGGGAATTTTGAACTTTTACGGGTTACGTATATTCGATTTTCGATTATTTTGTAGCCTCATATCCCTCATGTCCCTCACTTATATTTACAAGCTGACTGTTTTCAATTTTCAGTTAATTGTTGAAGCTATTTTGATTGGACGTGTTTTGGCTCTTATTTAATTTTTGCCTATTCCTAAAAGTGAAACAAAGAATCTGTATAAAATTTTGCGTGAAAAACAAAATTAAGTGCACGGATGCATTCCGAATATTGACTTTGTCATATGGTGAAGCTACCTTGGACCTAAGCAACGTCTATCGGTGGTAGAAAAGGATCTCAGAGAGCTGAGAAGTTGTAAACGACAAGGAGTGTGCCGGAGGCCCAAACTCGTAAACAACAGACGAAATCATAAAAGAAGTGAAGAAAATAGTATTAGTCAATCGTCTAATCACCGTTAGAGAAGCTGCTGAGGACCTAAGAATATCGAATGACTCGTGTCATTGGATTTTGACCAATGATTTGAGCATGAACCATGTCGCAAAATTCGTACCAAAGTTGCTCAATTCCGACCAAAAACACTATCGCATTAACATTGCTAAGGAGCTGTTGAACTCTGTCCGCGACGACCCAGATTTGTTCCAGAGGGACATAACTGGTGACGGATCATGGGTTTATGGTTATAACGTGGAAACTAAAGCTCAATCAATCATCCCAATGGATGCTGTCACACGAGCCAATACCGAAAAAAGCGCGCCAAGTTCGGTCGAATGTGAAGGTTTTGCTTGCTTGTTAGTTTGATTGCGGGGGCGTGGTGCATCATGAGTTCTTTACACAGAATAGAACGGTCAATAAGGAATATTACCTGCACGCTATGCACAAGTTGCGCGAAACAATCCGTCAGAAACGCCCGGAGTTTTGGAAGAACAAATGCTGGTTTTGCGCCATGATAACGTCCCTGCTCATACATCGTAGCTTGCGCGCGGACTTTGGACAAAAGCAACACGCTTACGATGCCGCAGCCACCGTACTCCCCCTCTGACACTTCTTCTTTCCTCCCCAAAATTCAAGAGGCCCATGAAAGGACGACGCTACTCTACGATTGAGGAGATGAAGACGGCATCGAAGGAGCTGAACAAGATCACAAAAAGAGAAACGATATTTTAAAGTGCTTCGAGGATTGAAAAAACTTTGGCAGAAGTTTATAATATCCGGTGGGTATTACTTTGAAGGGGACAAAATAGATATTAATAAATGAATGCATATCTTTTGAAGAAAAACAACACAAAATTCACGATACTGTTGAACAGATCTCATGTGTGTGTGAAATACATTTTTTTTATTTTATTTTTATAGGCGTTAGCCATTATAAAGAAATTCCTTTACGTACTCCAACGTTAAGTCATATCGGACGTTGAATGAAATGGGCGAAATGATGCTCAAATGACCCCGGTCCATAGAGCTTACAGTTATCTGAGGATGTGGGAAAGCCGCTAAAAACATTATACCATAACTTACCTTGACCGAGATTCGAACTCGGGATCTCTTGAACGTGAGGCAGACACGCTACCATATACGCTACAGAGGCATGTGTGTGTGTGTGTGTGTGTGTGTGTGTGTGTGTGTGTGTGTGTGTGTGTGTGTTTGCGCGCGCGCGCGCTTGGGCGGTTGCAAGCGCAGGTGCGCCTACCGAAAGGTGTGTCCTGCATCTTCTTGGAATATCCTGCGAGGTCCTCTTCATTAAATGGGACTTTTGCATAATGTTGAAATAGAAATAGAAAATATATTATTCAACAGAAAATGTAGACTTCCTTAAGACTCACAATTTACCCAGAATTACTTTTTTGAAAGGAAAAACAAACAGTTCCGAGGTATTCGTTGTCATTGTTGAATTGTCAAATACTTTACTTTCCTCCAACAGGATTAGGTTGTTTTATTTTTAACTCTTGCCCACACAAAGACATCACATTGTAAACATTTCTTTACAGTACGAATTGCAATATTCCAGTCGTATTTACAAGAACATTACTAAAGGTAATTTCTGCAAATGTTTATCTTGATCAAAATGAAGAAGATAGAGGAATTGATATTATAAGAATAGTTGTACAGGAATAGCTACAGAAGATCTTGTGTGTGCAGCACATGCTTTTGTATGGTTTAATGGCTGGTCTTCTACATAGAGCAACACAGCTGAAACAGGTGTTAAATAGAAGTGAAATTCAATTGGGATGGCTGAATTAAGTTTAGTTTAAGTTAAACTTCAGTATGAAGACTGAAGAAACTTAACAAAACGCCTGAGAAGGGAATGGTCCTCGATATATATACGTTCATGCGTCCGCGTCTTAATGACTTCGATTACCTATATCAGTTAATGTTATCCACATATTCTTAGCTGTAGATGCAACAGAATTGAGACCTTCATTTTCCGTAAAATACAACTGAATAAAACACCTAAAGTACAACATGTATGGGAAAATATTTTGATACATTCTCCCGTATATCTTCATCTACTTTTAAATCTTTGATACATGAAGATTTAAGTCCTCTTATTAAAAATTAGCACATAGTTGATGATTGAAAGGCTTAAATATTGATGTTAGGAGTTTATTTTCCTTCAGCAATCTCAAAACGTTTCCAGCAAAATTTGATTTTTATGCATTTATATTTCTCTGTCCATGTTTAACATTCGCTATCTTCCCCCACAGGTTCCAGGAAAGACGAGGGGAATGAACTAACGTTGAAGAATTCGAGCTCTTAGAATCCGATATTTATCTTATGTTCAAGATTTCAAACGGGAGAAAAAGGCTTTTAAAAATTTTTATGGGAATTTATTCTAATATATTTTCGTGGCAGCACCTGAAACAGCGTAAAGGTAATTCAGTATTTTAGTTTAAAGCTGGATGTTTATGTAGCGAAATTAAACTGAAATTGATATATAGATCTCTCAGGCGGATAACTGATTCTGTGAATGTTTCCCCTCAGAGTTACCGGAATATGTTGTTATATCATGAACTTAAGATACACCAGGAATATCAAGGCTCATTGCTTACCTGGTTTGGGACCAAAAAGCGAAGGAACCTCTGGTTTAGTATAGCGGTTAACCCCTAGCGTCAGATGTTAAACGTCCATTTTAAATACAATATGTATTTAGTATATAAATAAACAGCGTTCTCTTTGTACTCATAGAGTATCTGCTGCGGAGTTATTTTATATATTAATACATTAATACATGTTATATTAATACATGATAGGAGTTGCAAGACAGTATTTACAACTTTTCATTCCTTCGTAACATTATAGTATCTGTACCGGATGCATATGGAATATGGTAGTCGCTTATTTCCCTAATTGCATCATATCGTACAAATAAGATTCATCTGATTCTTTTTAAATCTTAAGAATATCCATATGTAATCAATATCTGATACCGTATATTTACATGTATTTCTCCATGAATTCTTCAACAAATATTCTTCAACAAAAGCTTGTGTTTATAGTTCTTTTTCATGGAGATAGTCTTCAGTAATTTGGGGTTTATAATGCAGCTCTTTATAGATATAATGATAATACGGAAATAAAATGGGCTTAAGCGATAGTTAAATGTCAAAAGGTTGTTTGGAATATGAAGACTTTGTAATTGCGTTCTGTTTGTATGGTTAGGGAAGAGAGACAGAGAGAGGGGGGAGAACAATGACTTCCACTTTGAGAAACTGTAAATAACTGTACATTACAAGCAATCACAAGGAATATCTCGAAAATGGGAATCTCGACAAACAAATTAGGCGAATTGTGTGCTTGAAAGATATCTATTATTTTTGTGTAATAAGATTTCGTGTATCTCTTACCGTTTGCCTGTTTTGCAAAAGTCATTGAAATTTAAGAGAACTTCTAACTCTTGCCCAAACATTCAAGATGTATATTTTATTTTTCATAGAAATCTATTAGGGGTATGGTATTTTAAGAAAAAATTTTAAGAAAATAAAAGCTTTCGAACACTTTTCATGTAAAGAGTAGTTTAGGATGGAATACTTTATTGAAAATATTCTCGTCATATCCTCAGAAGCTGGCGAATTTATGTAATCTCAATATGAACTGTGTAGGTGGAATGCAGTACATTCGCTTCTTACTTGCTATACACAGTGGAGAAAATAAAAAGGAGCAAAAATTGTCAAAATTCATTCATCTGGGTTTTAGTGTTATTGTACACTAGGATGTTTCTACCTTAATTCTATGTAGCTTGTACAGTGGTATGACGGTTTGAAACATGTTGTATAGCAGTTTAAATCTCTGCCTGAACTTGGTAACTTGAAATAAAACAGCAGTACAAGCAATAAAGTTTTTTTTAGTTTTAGAGTGAAAAAGAATATTAAAAGAGACCTCAAAAACTTTCAAATATTGACTTAGCCGCAGAGGAGAGGAGAACGATGAAGAAGGGCCTGTACATGCAATAAATGTTGTGTAAACAGAATAAAGTCATAAACTTTGTTTTACAGTCTGTGCCTTACGGTATAAATAAATTAAATCCATGCAAGTTTTTGTAATAAGAGGATAAACATGTTGAAATGTACTTCTATTTGCATGCTTAGTCGTGACATACTAAATGAGAATATTCATATTATACAACATTCTTTTTCAGAAATTGCGCTTCCACTTTATTCTTTTTCCCAAACTAGTAGAATTATTTGGCATTCAATTCTACAATTTATTATTAAAATATTAAGTACTTTCATTAAATAATTTTTAAGAAAAAAATTGCATTATAATTTTCCAAAACACAGCAAAATTATAAAAAATGAAATTAATATCTCTAGAAATAATTTAATAATATGTATGAATTTGAGTGAAAAGCTGTGCTTCAAACGGTCTATTACTGTTTGCTGAATTTAAAATGAGTCTACATAAGATTGTGGATTTTAGTTATTTTATAGCTGAGTAATTCTAAGTGCAGAACTAATGACAAATATATAATTTAATTTCTTTGTATTTTAACATCTGCTATATAGATCTTATATCTTATACATTCTTGAGTTGTAGGGCTATGGTTTTAGAGGAGAGCTCTGTTTCACCGCTACAGAATGCTCCTAGGTTCGATCCCTTATATTTGGTATGTAGTTTATATCCCAGATTAACGACCGATGCACACTGACCATCGTGAGGAGCTGTAGTCCTCGCTTCGTGGGCCGAATTTCCAGCTATGAAACGTCTGATGCTGGCCACATCATCTATCGATATCAACTGTTCGATCTGCGACCTCTGCCCGGCATATAGTACATTTTATAATTTAAATAGCATTACAAGTATGGTGTTCACAGCTGCAAATCCAAACCCGCTCCTATACTTGATTTACACTATATGGGCAAGATATATCTCTGATTGGTTACAGTTAGATATGAATCGATTCCTACTGATGGAAGCGGGGTAGCAATGAACTGTACTCTATAAAATGTCAATCATTAGAGTACCAATTATAATTTAATGGCGACAATCTTGCAGGAACTTGGTGTTCGAAAAGTATTGCGACGCAGCGGATACGACCCAAAGTTACCGGATTTTTCGAGTCAGGTTTTGGAAAGGTATACGGAAAAGTCACTCGTTTGCCCAGCGAAAAAATCGGAAGTATTTTTGTCAGATGACCACCTAGAATTTTCGCTACCTGGAACGCTCTAAACCTGAGTAGACATGTCCATTGGATATATAAGCGAGCGCTCTCGCAAGTTGAGTCAGTTCTGCGAAGTCGGTGAGTACGAAAATGACTTCTTGTGTAAGTAAGCGACTCAGCTCTGTTGCGATGAGAAGTGCTGTCCCCAGAGGGATTCTGTAACTACTGTGGCGGTCTTACAGTGAGTTTTGTTACTTCAAGGGAATCGATATGCCTTGTATTCGAGTTCCCAACCAGTGAACCATACGGAAGAAGAAGCTGCGTCGTGCGTATTTTATCATGAGGCGAAGAAAGTGAATTAGTAGGTGAAATTGAAATATCTGTCATTAATGAATTGTCAGTGTGAGCTAGTAAAGTGTCACAGAAAGTTGAGCTATTAAGTGATATTTAGAAAAACGGCGAACTCACAGTACTGTCTCAATTTATAAGTTGTAATTTAGCTGCAAAGTTCTTAAAAATACTACCTTCCGAAATTTGAGTAAGTGAATGTGTGAGATTTAAGGGTCTGTAGACAGCTAGGTTATTTGGACCCAAACTTCCAAGATTGATTTAAACGGCAGAAGTGGAACATTAGGTTTTAAGTGTACTGGTTAGAAACTAAATATATCTAACACAAATTAGAGAACATTTTCAATTTAAAGGGTTTTATCGTAGTAACTGTAAATGTGTGTGTTTGTCAGCAAATATTTGGTGGCAAAATATTTCAAACTATGTTCCGCCATCATTTATCCCTTTCTCATTCTCGAAGACCTTTGACAGACGGCAGAGAAGCATAAAAGGCTTCAAAAAAGAGGAAGAAAGAAATGACAACAGCGTTTTCCTACATTTCCCGGGGTACCGCTTCTCTGTAATAGTGCGCTCTGAAAATGGCGGATGGGAATAGCGTGTGCAGTTACTGTTCTTAATGAAGACCAGCGGGCTTTCATTAGCATAAAACTTAAAACGCGGTAAGTCCAATGGATTGCAATAAACGGATATTTCGAGCAAATGGAGCGCTGTACCACTAGCTGGCTTCTTGAAGGATCTGAATTTACAATAAGGAATAAAGATGCATAGCTTTTCTGTAATAGTAAACACATTTTTGCGATACAAATAAACATATAAACCGTTCCTCCCTATTTGAGGTATATGTACACCTCCATATATAGAGGGATCAGCACTACAAATTTTCAAGTGGCTTAATGAGGATAATAAGTATCTGTGTGTATTACAATGTATTACAATGATACCTACATTCGTAAGCAATTGAAAAAAAATCATTCTTATCTCAGCGTAACATAGAGGAATGACCACTATCTACTAATACATCCACCATACCGTATGTATCATAAATATTAAGAAACGTGTAGCATTAAAATACTTTATCACACTCCTCAAAGTGTTATAGAGGGAAATTGTTTTGATAAGAAATTCGTATCTGGAAGCCTAATAATTTATTACTGCACCGTCGAAAACGTCAAATCAATGGCAAATATTTATCTTTAAGATAGGCAACCCTAGCGAATCTCTGAATGTTATTTATACAGCTACATCCAATATTTTGTTTTCTTTTGTAATTTACGCCCTCAAACGTTAAGTGATATCGGAAGAAGAATGAGATGGGTGAAATGATGCTCAAATGAGTCCAGAGTCCATACAGCTTAGAGTTACCCGACATTCGTTTGTCAGGATAAGGGAAGACCCTAAAATCCAGTCTTATTGACGAGACTTCTATAAATAAGGTTTTAAATCATTCGTTTAAAACCGTTAATTAAATCCTCCAATTTTTATTAAAGAAATATATATATACTGTGCACCAAGATCCTCTGTTCATCCTAAATTAATATATTTAATTGATTTTAAACCAACTGTTAGATGCATCTTACTTTCTTCTGTCATGGGCGATTCTGGCTGCTGCAGAAATAAAATCGACTCAGACGACATTTTCAATGCGTCTGAGATGCTTTGCAGGCATAACGTGTGTAATGCAGGAACATCGATGTAGTTAGATTGAGCAGCTTTGGTAGTGCATGCAGGTAAGTGATCGCTGACCTGGATGAAGCGGAAAGTATGTAACAGAAATTCTGAGTTATAGTGTGGCACTCGTGATAGGAACACATATAAAATCACGTGACTGCGGACTTCTCACTCTGTCAAACAGGGCTGCCGACCGTGAAGTGGAAGATCTGAAATCGATTCGGTCTTGTCATCACCAAAGCATCGAAACACTGCGTTTCTGAAAATGAGATCCTCGTCAGTACTTTATTTACCAAGGCTCTGTGCAATCACTGGAATTGAGCAACAGAAATTCTAAATCACAATTTAGTAACTTCATCACAAGCCATCTCACAAGTAAGAACTAATACCCTTGTGATTAGTAATTGTATTTCTCCCATTTATATATATATATATATATATATATATATATATATATATATATATATATATATATATATATCATTGTGTTTAGGGAGGAGTATTAATGTGAAAATGACATACAGCTGATATGAGGAGAAACACACTCCAAGTACGATTGGAGAAATGTAGAAATAATAGTTAACTTGGGAATAATCAAGCATGCTACTTATTATAGTTAAAAAAACTGCAAGCATTAAAGTAAGCTGGAATGCTCATTTCTGGCAGTAGATCAGAAAATGATTAATAAAGATGGGGTGTTAAACAAAAGACAACCGTATCCACTGGGTGTGGGTGCTTTATTTTTCTGCTATTTATGTCCCTTTTTAGTTACTGTTAGTTTCTTGTGTTTATCTGAGTTTTTGTTTAATACCTTACGGCACTACAATTCATGGTGTTATGCTTTAGCGTTGTGTTTTGAGATATTTATTTTAACGATACTGATATTTGAATATGTTTAGCAAAAGTATATTTGTATTTCATAGAAATGTGTTCTCTTGTATACGTATTTTTACTTCTATTTTCTTTTTTAGAGTTTTTAAAGCTAATATGTTATTGTGGATATTATATGAGCACTAAGGTCTAGGGACCCATATGTAAACTTGAATATAAATAATAAGTTAACATAAAAATAAACACATCCATAAAGCACAATGCTTATTCAAAAATTTATTCAACTGAAATCCTTTTTTGACAAATGTTAGGGCACCTGAGTGTAATGTCTACACCAGTGAACACAAAACGAATTTCATAATGTCATTTGGGAATACTATTTTCCTATTGTACGCCACTTGCATTGCAATTACTAGATAGTGTCACCACATTCCTTACTGAAGAGAGAATACGTAAATGCTGATAAGTTTACGGCAAGTTGCCTTGCTTCTTTTACGGTACACGCCCCTTTAGAAATAAACTTAGCCAATTTCTGATCACCTGTAGGGGCATTAATAGGGCTGCGTTAGTCTATAAGGCTGGTGCCCTCTTCACCCTTAGTACGGGAAAGAAGGAAGGGGTTTTAACTTACCTGTTTTAAGAACATATCATTCCATGCCTCTTTCTACTTCTCTTTTCTAGTTGATACAGATGGGCATCTGTCCCATATTTGTAATTATCCAGTGAGTTGACTGAACTAGCATGGGTATGCTTACTGGTCCGATATGCGGAAAGGTGTGATAAAACCTACAAATGACAACACTATCTAATAAAATGAATTAACGACAAGAAGTATTCTAGAAACATTCAAAAACGCTGTTTTGCCGCGAAGCCGAGTTGATTTCTTTTGATAGTTTCTGTGTCCAGTGTCTGGTTTGTCAGGTGACATCATCTACACTTTGTTATTGCTAAATAGCTTGTATATGCACCAGGAGTTTTTGACTACTTTTGATATGTTTGGTACACATGAAATGAAGCAGTGTTTTAACTTTCAATTTTGAGATTAGGGCCCAATACAGGATTGCGCTTTTGTTACTACTAGGTCCAAATAAGTTAACTAAGATAATACTTTTAATTTGCTTGAGGAAATTAACTATATGTGTTTTCGACGTCTATGAAAAACAAATACCGCTGCACTGAACATCTTTGCAACCATAGGAATATAAAGTAGAGATAAGCAAATAACAGGCTCTGAGGGGCATAAAGGTCCTGCGCCGTGGCGTAGTGGGCTAAGGCCTCATGCCTTGGCTCCCTGCCACGGAAAGCGGCCCGGGTTCGATCCCATCCATGGGGTGCGGATTTTAAGTCCCGGGTATAGGACCGGTACCCACTCAGCATCTTGAGGAAATTGAGGAGCTTTAGATAGATAAGCGGCCCTGGTCACGAAAGCCAACACTTTGGCTGGGGGATGCTGAGATGCTGACCACATCTCCTCCCCGTACCAGCTAGAAGATCGCCCACCTCTACCATGCGTATTTGGGAGTGAGGCCGGCAGTCGGGTTGGCAGGTTCTGGCCCTATATGGGCTGTTACACCCTGGGTTACTGTTACTGAAGGGTATAAACACTGTCAGAGTAGGCTAACCAAAGCAGAGGTAGTGCAAGAGGTAATGGAGAAGAGTTTGAGTACGATTTACATTGTAAAACACCTCTTTAATTTTTGGCGGATGTATCCAGGCTCGTTTAAGGCTTACTTGGGCATTTTTGTGCTTTAAGTATATAACATTAGTATTAGCAGAAACCATGAGCAAGCAGCCCATTGCAGTTCAGTCATAGAGGATACCATATAAACGTTAGCTTTGACAGGATCATTCAAAGGAACTGCTTTAATATAATATAGTAGATACGACGAACATTTTTGGATACCATTGCACCGCGTTTACACTCGTCAGCACCAGAAGATAACAGGGAGCTCTTAAAGTCTTATACGAGTTAAAGTTTAATAAAAACAAAGTATGCTGTGATTCACTACTTTTAAGATTATATTAGGCGAAGATCTTGAATAACTTTTGAAGTAATAAATGTTTTTAGTAACGTAATGAAGAATAAGTACTTATTGGAGTTCAATATGAAATTAACCATTAAAATACACAGTGAAAAGACGATATAACTGATTTTAGAATTAATACCCGGAAATGTTGAATTTTACACGTAAGAAAATTCGAGTAGCAGAAATTAAGCAGCCCAAATGATTTATTGCCAAACTAGGGATTATGCAGATCCCTACGGATCCATACTGTTATCCACGAATGTGCACTGGATGAAAAAATTACAAAATAACTTACAAGCGCATTTTGAGGTATAAGAAGCATTTTTTAAAATTTGTTTTCAATTATAGTGCCTTTGCTTCCATTTTGGTACTAACATCATGTTATTAAATATAAATGAGGATGAATTTTAAACAATTGACGGTAAAATTCATAAAATAAATCCTTATTCCTTAATAAACCAACTTCCTGAATAACTTAGACCAGTAAAACTAAAATACCTTAAATATCTTCTGACATAATGGGTCACAAATTCAGCAGAACCAAAGATAACGAGTTAACACCTTCAGTATGTTCCAAAGGAGAACGGCCGCCGATGTGACCATAGCAGTTAAATGCGGGGTATAAATGGAACAAGGAAAAAAAAATCAGCAGATTTGACATTAACGGGATATGATTATCTCCGTTCAAACATGAGCTCCAGAAATTCATTCAACTTTTTCCTATTGAACGTAATTACAGCGATGCAACCTATGGTAGTATATTTGGCCAAAATGAAATCCACGTCAGGAACATAGCTATTTGGGTAAGAAGGTATATATCATGAATAGGGTCCCGAAACCGCTGCAGAAAACCTCCCGTAGGTCAGGATGGCCCTTTTGATGTTGCAACTTGACCACTGGGAAGGAAGGACGGGGAAGTGACCCAAAGGTCGACAAGTTTCAGTTGACATGCACAAGCAGGGATGGGACTCTTAACGTTTCCACACTGAAACACATTCGAAGTCGTTCAAGCCTATCCTTAAGCCCCGAGTCTTCCAGTGAGCTCTTAAGGGAAATCACTCCCGGAGTACCAGTCCGTTAGCAGTCCGACCTCTGCCCAGATCAACGCTCCTAATACCCCTCTCGCATTCGCCCACCGAACAGATGAAAAACCCATTGGAGTTGCCTGTCGCAAGGAATCGAACATGGGATCTCTGGGAATGCTAGTCTCACGAATTACCGCAAAGCCAACTAGCTCGGTTAGCTAAGTAGGAACTGAAGTATTGTGATGGTGCAGTAATTGGGGTTTTAATGCTCATTAGAAGAAAAGGTCCTAAAAGACTCTTGGATGCAGGCTTTTGTATAAAATTACTTTTTTTCTTTATATTTTGAGTTTCATGTCCCATTTATTCGTTAACCGTAACAGGGTTCATAGAATTTAGAAGCACGCCCAACATTTTCCGAGACTGTGGCATTATTGTTACTTCAGTCTGCGAGTCACAAGTCACTAAACTTGCACCATAAAGGAGTTTAATAAGAGTCGAGTTTTATGTGGCCGTTACCTTGCTCCATGATTGTGTTCAGGAGAAATAACCAGTAAAGGCTGCGGAAAAAAAAAACGTTTTCAAGCTTTATTACAAGCTCGCAGCTGCCGCGTTCGCGACGTAGGCGTGCTGCATTTGCTACTTTAGATGTTTCATACGACATTAAATATCTTCTTTGCCGAAAACAGTACTTCCCAATTATTGTCTTTCCAATATATTTAGGACGACGACCTACAGGAATTTACTCCATATACGAATATTAGTAATATTCGAAGGTTTCGCAGAAAGGCTAAACCAATCAAAATAAAAATATCTTTGGAATATTATCATAGATCGTGAAACTTTTATTTTGCAATATATCACATATAAAGAGGAAACATTTCCTTTAAATATGTGTAGGTATGGTAATAATATCCAAAATTGATAATTCTTTTATCACTGGAATAACGATAGCCAAGCATTGTATGTGTCACCTTTGACCGCATCCGGAGTGGTTTTGTGGCACAAAAGTTTAGTATACCTTTAATACTTTAACTGTAATTAGTTCTTCTGGAAAGCCCTTGCCTTATTTTTTGTTCTACGTTCATGATACAGCTAACTGTCTAAGAATGAATATGAGTTTTCTTT
Source organism: Mantis religiosa (assembly GCA_030765055.1). NCBI lineage: Eukaryota > Metazoa > Arthropoda > Insecta > Mantodea > Mantidae > Mantis > Mantis religiosa. The sequence goes on along the minus strand of CM060948.1, from coordinate 153,765,988 downwards.
TAGTCACAGAAATGTTGAGATATGCACCTTTTTGTGTCAAATCTGAAATACGTTATAGAATTGTCATTTGTCTTACAGGGGTTAAAAGTAGGCTTATATTTTGCAAGTAGAAATGAACATTGTTTCTCAATCCCAAGGGGAAAATGCACAAATTTTCAACACTGCTTCAACAATATTTTTGACAGTTCTTGAATTTTTAATATATCAGTAAAATTAGTGATTTATGAAACCCAAAGAAATCACATTTAGAATGAGATAACAAGAAGTTGTATAGCGAGATTCTTGAAACAGCATACCCTGAAGACGCGGTACATCAGCACTTGGTTGAAGCCCGAGAGGACTTGGAATAGCTGTAGTTTTATTCTTTATAGTTAAACTTCATTTGGTTTTTCCCTTTCATATTCTTCTACGTTTATATTTGCCACCATTTGATTTTTTGTGAGTTTTACTATACAAAATAACGTTTCAGTTTAAAGAAAGCAGAAGGCTGGCGATTTAACGTATACGTTAACTCTACAATGAATTTTTACAAGTCGAGGTCTGACGATTTGTATGTATTGTGAGCAGATACTGCGAGTGGTATAGAAGCTAATAATGTAAAAATACATAATTAAAGGTAAAACCTAATCAAATCAGGTCGAATTATTGAATATATGCATATTAAAAGCGTAATTTACAAGTAATTGGAGTTGAAACCAAAGCTGGTAATAATAAAGTAGTGGAAAAGGTTTTATGTGACATAATATAAAGCTTTTAATTTTTGTACACTATCTTAAGAGTTCAACATTTTAAGCTTTTCTGTCCAGAAAAATCCTTAGAACCAAAATAAGTGCTGAAGCTTTAGTGATATTTCGCCTACCATTCTTGTATTAAAATAAACTATTAGATATTAATTCAGGAGTTAGTAACAATTTTGTATTATTCAGTAGCAGACACTATATTTTGTATACCTGTATTTGTACAATGTATCACTGGAAAGCCCTTAAGATATGTATAAAATGCTATGAATCACAATACTTATTAGTTACCAATAAATATAGATATTGTGACTTTGTGGGTTCGTGAAATGAAAATTCCAATTACACCACTCGAAAATGTTCTTTATTTCCACCGACTTACAGTTAAACTCTTGCCAATTACACAGAATTACGTAATGCACACAATTACGATTCACCAGTTCGTCCGTCACAATTTCACTTGCACTCGTAATTACGTACAATCTTCCGATGCTCTTACGCAGTCTTCTCGTCGTACACTAGCACTGCATTCTTACACCAAGAACTGACTGACTGACTGACTAACTCGACGTGCTGCTTATATAGGGCCAGCGGGTCGATCGGAAGGTTCCAGATTAGAGGAAATATCCTGTAAGTTCAAGAACACAGGTGAAACAGAAAGAGACGGCGCCGTGATGTTTTTTGTCCCAGCCATCCCTTCTTAACGCTATAAGACAAACGAGGGGGCGGAGCATACACCGACCTGTCTGCTGCTTGCCCAGACTATAGGGTGTTCCGACGCTCGGGTGACACTGCTCCCTCCTCAAAGCTGGTCGTCCCGAACAGCACCATCGTAGCGTGCCAGGCGGTCCAGGTGTACCATCAGCATCTGCTCGGAGTCTCAGCCAGAAGTAGCGCTGCAGAAGTTTGTCAATCGTTCGGTTCGCTCCCAGGTGTCCTCCTGAAGTACCAGCGTGCACTTCTTCCAAGACTTCCGGTACCTTACTCCGGGGAAGTACCAACTGTTCTCTCTGCGTCTTCCCATCGGGTGATTCCCATACCCGGAACAGCACGCCATCTCTGGTCTTCAACGAGTCCCATTGGGCCCAGTACGACTTGTAGGTGGCGCCCCTTGGTGCGATGTCCTCCCAGGTTGGTCTTGTCCCTGCCTCCACTTCCCTCAAGAGTGGCCCCAAGTCTGCGTCCACCAGCTGCTCCCTCCTCAGGCCTGCGCTATCCCAGCCTTCAGCAGGCACTGCCACAACTACTCGGACTGCTGCGGCACGCTCCTTCTCTTCCACTCTTGTGCACTGGCCGCACTCTTCTGGAGAGGGTCTTTGGGACATGGCGTCAGCGTTACCGTGGCTCTTCCCTCTACGATGTTCCGAGGTGAAGTCGTACTCCTGCAGCCTCTGGACCCAACGTGCTGTCTGGCCTTCCAGGTTCTTAAAGCTCAATAGCCAGGTTAGGGCGGAATTGTCAGTTCTCAGGTGGAATGGCTGACCGTACAGGTACTTGTGGAAGTGCTCCAAGGTCTTTACTACCGCCAATAATTCTCGTTGGGTGACGCAGTAGTTCTTCTCTGCCTTGGATAGCGTCTTGCTGTAGTAGGCTATCACCCGCTCATGGCCGTCCTGGATCTGCGATAGGACACCTCCAATGCAATGGTCGCTAGCGTCGGTGTCCACAATGAAGGCGCCACCCGGTTGTGGGAAACCCAAAATTGGAGCACTGCACAGGGTCTCCTTTAGGTGCTGGAAAGCGTTTTCGGCGTCCTCTGTCCACACATAAGGCCGGTGTTCCTCCATCAGGCGGGTGAGGGGTTTTGCGATGTTGTTGAGCTTTTCCTCTAAATCATTAAGGCGGTCGTCTACTTGACCCATCCGCTTGCCCAGATTCATGACGTCATCCCTCACGCCGGCCAACCGTTCCTCAAACTTGGCGGCGAGGACCTCGTTCGCCTCCTTCATCTCCGTTGTCAGTTCGGCCATCTTTGCGGTCATTGTCGTGGCCAAGTTGTTGTTTGCCGTTTCCATCTTCGCTGTTTATTCGGCCTTCATTTCTTCCATCTTCCCGGTGATGTTGTCGTTGGCCGTCTTCATTTGTTTCAACTCTGCGGTGATGTCGTCGTTGGCCGTCTTCATTTCCGAGGTCAGTTCGGCCTTCATTTCCATCATCTTCTCCAAAATCTTTTCCAATGCCGCGTCCATGGTTGTAATGTTCGGTGATGTTGTTTTCCCGCATCGTGACACCAACACCAGTGTGACTTTGTGGGTTCGTGAAATGAAAATTCCAATTACACCACTCGAAAATGTTCTTTATTTCCACCGACTTACAGTTAAACTCTTGCCAATTACACAGAATTACGTAATGCACACAATTACGATTCACCAGTTCGTCCGTCACAATTTCACTTGCACTCGTAATTACGTACAATCTTCCGATGCTCTTACGCAGTCTTCTCGTCGTACACTAGCACTGCATTCTTACACCAAGAACCGACTGACTGACTGACTAACTCGACGTGCTGCTTATATAGGGCCAGCGGGTCGATCGGAAGGTTCCAGATTAGAGGAAATATCCTGTAAGTTCAAGAACACAGGTGAAACAGAAAGAGACGGCGCCGTGATGTTTTTTGTCCCAGCCATCCCTTCTTAACGCTATAAGACAAACGAGGGGGCGGGGCATACACCGACCTGTCTGCTGCTTGCCCAGACTATAGGGTGTTCCGACGCTCGGGTGACAATATAGTAACTAAGGAAAGTCTACCCTTTTCTGGTGCAAGTAACGGGACAACTTTCTCAAATCTGTTGCTACCCTTAGCGTTGGTCACAACGGTCATTGGTGTTCCCTTTGTGTAGCGCCAAAAGGAATTTACCGTTTTCTGGAGTTGTAGGAAAGTGAGTGTTGGGGTAGAATCAGGGCAGATTGATGAAGTCTTGGGCAGGGGGAAGTGCAACCCCGCAGCAGCATCAACCGGTGTTAAGTACTTTGCGAGATGTATTCGACGATATTAAGAATATTTTCATATGAAGATAAATATTTCAAAGCTTCGAGAAAGTATATTTACATTCTGCGAGTGGCGCGTAATTTACGAAACCCTGCGGACATTCGGGTAACACGGAACGTTGACACAAAAGAGTTAGAAGTCTTTCTGTTAAAGAACCCTGAGAAAGCCCCAAATTCCCTCTCCAACCAAGCACCAACTCCATAGCAATTAGCAGTGATACAGATGCTCGTCGAGGCGGATCCTGAGATCATAGCGCCGCCTAAGCCACAACATCGACGTGTTCGACCAAAGGCAAAATTTTAAAAATATTTTTTAAGGGCGGTCCTACATCCGCCGCCCCTGGTGGCGTTCGCCCGGCAAGCAAAGCCGTGGGATACATCGCCTCTGTTATGTAGTTAGCGTCCTAACATGC
>CM060948.1:153741850-153756850 GCA_030765055.1 Mantis religiosa | reverse complement strand
ATAATAATAATAATAATAATAATAATAATAATAATAATAATAATAATAATAATACGAAATTCCACAGTATATAAATTATAGACTAGGATTTAAGCTAACAGTAATTTTATTCTTATTCTGATTAGTGTTTTGAAGAAAATCGACTGTCTTTTCAACATTAGCTCTAGAACCATTTCGTTTCTCTGCATTTCCATAAGCTCTTATTTTGATAAAAACTTGTAATATCTGACATACTTCTTTTATAAATGTATTTATATTGTGTGTAATAATCTACTAAATATTTTCCAAACCGCAGATGGTGAAGTTTCAATTAGGAGCCCTGCGGCAGCTATAAAGAAAGAGTCACTTGAGCACGTGAGTTGATCACGTTCTTGCAGTCCATCAATGTATTGACGCCCTTCCGTCGCAGTAGATTATCCCCAATTCCACTTTATTGACAGGAACATTTTTAAAATTCTGACCTATCCTTGTAAAAAACACATCTCAGAATCAACTACAATATTTTTGACCTGGGTCTAAATTTCCTAAAAGCATAAATTATATGCATTCTTCCTCTTTGAGACCCTTTACCAGAAAAGTTCTTGCTGTCATTTTTATGGTACCCTGGTAAGACTCACTTTCCTGCAAGAATTATTGGTACCGTAAATATGTATATAATAGTTTTCAAGGAACTGATTTTATTGTTTACCACGAATTACATATTTTCATAGGATTCTATTACCAAATGTCATATTTTTGAGGGAAACATTTCTATAATGCAAATTTTAAGTAAATTCTAAAGAATTCATTGTTTTTTGTAAAATATATTACGACTGTTGCTAAACAAATATTCTGTAAGTAAATGTCTATGCGATTTACAATATTCCGCTTTCTTTTTCAACAATCATGAAAATTCTAACTTGTGCGTGCATATGTCTGAGCTTATCACTTCAATGAAAGATTGCTGTATCTGTCCTTGACAAAATACCACGTCTTAGGTTTTAATATGTTCATATGTATTGGGGAGACTGTCCGTAAGGATTGATAGTAATGAGTAATAACTTAAAAATTTCGTCAGGAGGAACACAGCTTTGTGAGATGTATGGAAATTAAAATCGGAGAAAAAAGAAATAGTTCAGTGTAGCATAAAATAATTCTCACTCATAGCAACTGACTTCTCTTGTGACGTAATTTACGTATCCCAAAGGGGTCTTTTGCAATGGCTTTCAAAGGAATCGACATTACAAGTCTGGAGAAGAGGCCAAATTTGATTATTTTGGTCAGTTTATTATAATATTTCAACAAAGGGTTGCATTAATGCTACACCTTATATATGCAAAATTCCAGCAATGTGAAGATGTACAATTTTATTATACGCTAAATAGCAATAGGCCATTGTATATAAACTCTGTCTTTCTGTCTATCTCTCTTTGTCTTTCAACTATGCAGAACTAGGACTATCCCTAATGCCTCAAAGGCATTTGAATGAAATTGAAATGAAGATATGCTTAAGATATACTTAAATAGTTTCACGAACTAATACAATCATATCATCTATTGTTCATCGTTAAAATCTGCTCTACTTTTAAAATGTGCCTACGTTTTCTCAACATGAATGTGTTATAAATGGATGAGCTTATATCTATTTGTAATGAATTGCAAATACATGCTGAAACTTACACACACTTTAAGTGTTACTACACACAGGATTTTGCTCTAGAATAAGATTCTAGCTTGCCACTTACTCTTAATTGAGAAATGCGGAGTTAGCTTCCTAAATGGCGGCATGAGTGAGGTTACTTTCCTTCTGCAACTGTTAATCTATGTGCAGAGGAAACCAAATTTTCATATTTGCCTTATTTAGTGACAGAGTAGCTGCACGGAACAGCCTTTTCCGTCTTTATCACGATCAAGACCAAACACCGTTTTCAGCTAAGACTTAAACAGGAATTTAGACTGGCAATCTCAATTGTAATACTGAAACAGCTAATGTTGTTTATTGTTTATTTAAATATAGTATTTATATAATTTATATTTATATTTCAATGGTTATTAAATTATAAGGAAATTTTCAAATCTAAAGTACGAGTGGCTTTAAAATTGCAAAAGTACAGAAAGTGTACAATTATAATTTATAAACCCATTTTACTGACTCGTTAATGTCATTACGTTAGTTTATTGCCATAATTAATCTGTGTATAAGAAACTTTGGGTGCATGAATATCATATTAATTTCTTGATTTACTTCTATTTTCATATCTATTATGAGCTTAGCTGAAACAAAATATTATTTTGTGTCTAATAACAATTAATGTAGCTAAATTGGTACACATGATTTCAATATAAGCTTCCTAGAGTTGTATAATCTACGTAATTTATATTGAAGTCATATTTAGTAATTGAATTATATTAACTGTTATTAGGTTGTGCTCCTATCAACTTTTTTCTGTTTGCTATTTATAAAATGCGGAAAAGAAAGAACGGGACTTTAAAAGTGTGCTGCTTAAAATACTAAAAAAAAAAATTAAACAACCGGGAATATTTCTGAAATAGTGAATTTTACACATAAAAATCGTTTTATGAAGAATTGCATAGCTTGTGACAGCATTTTACTGCAACTATGGTGTGTCACCTTCAAGTTTTTTCTAAAATTATATCAAACTTAACACAAAGTGTCAACGCTTATGTTTGAAAGGTAAAATCTGACTAAAATTTCCTATGCTACAGGCCAGTCTGTTGGAAAATTTAATATCATACCATACCAGCATGTTACCATAGAGATTAGCTCCTTAGAGAAACAGGAGGGAAATCTGAAGATCCGTGTTTCAGATCGCGGCTATGGCATTTAATTATTCACTTGATTCTACATTTCCAAATTTTGTAGCATTCAACACCGATTAAATTTTAATGAACGTAATTACAGCAGTAAAACATAAAGAATAAAACAGAAAATATACTGGACGAAGTAAGATATAAGGAACGATTTTAATATAATGGAGGTAGTTTATTTTGAGGAAATTTCCCTAAAGGTGTTGCCTGACATGCATAATGGTATCAGATTCAAGTACGGAATTTGCGTTTTCCTGACTTATTATTTCTTACTTCACACATTACACAAATGATTTATTCTAGAAACAATTTTTAATGCAGTAGCTTCAAAGGTTAATTTTCGCTTAAATCTGGACATCCAGGTTTCCGGTGGAATGCCATACTTATCAAAAAGATATAAAGTTTGCAATCTACTGCTGAATTTTGTTGCCAAATATGTTTACAGAAAGGTTTTCCTCCCTCACTGAAATGATGCTATAGAATTTGTCTGTGGCATCTCAGTCTGACATCGCTACGACTATCCAGTCGATACGATCTTCAAGTGAAAGCATTTTAAACTTAATGGCTTTCGCTCTGCAAAGCTTCTGTGGTGGAAAATCAGATTAATTTTAAAGAAATAAAAAGTTCTAAATGGAAAGGAAACTGTTGATAACAGAAGTTGTTTGCTAGAAAGTGGGAGAAGATAAGAACGTAACCAGCAGAAAATGAAGAGGAACCAGCATTTTATAATGATGTTATCAGCTGATATGCATGGAATCTTGGGTAAAAAACACTCTGTATTACTATTGGTCTTATGAATACCTTATATCCGTTGAAAACATATTTGTATGCTCGAAGGACCTAATATTGCAAGAAGGTGAAGCAACTGAATAGACTTATATTAGTTATTTTCAACAATTTAGGACCTGAATATTACATAATTTTATAAACTAGAATTGAATATGTATATTTATGCTATTTTCAAGCAAAATGTATAAATGGTAATACGTTATTATTTGTTAAAAATGTCTTTGCTCCGTTTGGATTTAGATTTCTTTGCCTTTAAGTAAAATGCATGTCTCACATTAAGTTCCTTCGTCTTTGTATCCGAGCGCGTATTTATACGAGTACTTAATGTTATGTTTTCCACTTCTGTTGGCTACGCTGCAAGCATTTATAGTCTATTTTTATCCAGATTTCTTTATAACAAGGAGACATTATCAGATCGATTTTGGAGTTCACGTCGGTTTCATCACAGCAGTAAAATATGGAAGCCTCCTGGTTGGATAGCTCATTTAAAAGATTTCAGTGCTTCGTACATGCCATCGCTGCAAATTTTGTAGCTAGTAGTTCTTCAATTTTCCGCTCTGCACGAGTACATAATGGTGTTATGAAGTGAAAACGCCTGAACGCCATAAATATACAAGAGTGAGCTTCAAACGTCAGAGGCACACATTGACACAACAGAATGAGGAAGTGCGTTTTGTGGAAAAGTTGCGTATTTACAGATGCTACAGAATAAAATTATTTTAACAAGCACCGTCAATTTAAGGAAGATATGCTGAATGCAGTATGTATTAAAAGCTATTCAGGACCATAAAGGAGTAACTTTTAATATGTTTCTTAAGCGGATAATTAAGAAATTAAGGAGTACTGAAATTCACTTTCTGAAACAATATTTAACAAAAACTACGGTCTAGTTTTCCCAACAATAACAGATACTTGTTATCTATGTTTTAGAATATTTGATAGTGTTTTTGTTATGTTATATTCAGGTAATACAATTTAACGGTAATATCAAGCATTTTGTATATATTTTATCACACACAGATATATATTCATTCAGTTCAACATGCAACTTCAGTTAAATCTCATCATTCCCGCATGGTTACTTTATATGAGCCTTCCACATCCTTTATCATAGCCATATTTGGTTATAGTTGCTGCAGTTACAAATCGCAACACTCTGTGCGTATTTGAAATGCATGGACAGTCTATTTTGTTTCACCTTAAAGGATCACGGCCGTTCGAATCGCTTCCATTCCAATTAGAAATTAAAAGAACAGCGTAGCAAAATAATCCGAGCAATAAAGAGCTAACGGTAAGGCTCAGTATTAGGACATTTTCTGCTGGTCTACCTAAAACTATAATTATAAATTCACGCTAGTTGGATTTATAATTGAATACCTATTCATTATATAGAAGAAGCAGAGAAACTATTAAATAGATGTGTTAACTAAAGCCCTTATAAAAGCCATATAATGACTCAGCCAAAGCATTTGTCTGATAGGAATATATTCCATGAAGGTAGAAACAAGTAAAATGGTTTACAACGTCCAATACGTTAATGGAGAACATGCATATTTCTGCAGCAACTTTCCCAAAATGTAGGAGAAACTTTTTACTCGCTGTAGCAGTGAACAGTGAACTAATCTATTATTGATATTTCCCGCAGAAGAACAAGTTTCATATGAGGCAGGTGTCCAGATGACGAATCTGTGGTCACATATCCCTCCAAGCAAAAACGTTCTGCAGCATTCTCGTAGAAATTTGAAAAGTTTTCCGTGTGAGTGCTGCGTATACTTCCCCTCAAGTTTAATACTTAATATTTAACCAAAAATGAAATTCAAAACATAAAGGCATTCAATATTTCAGATGTGGCTGCAGGTGGACGCCAGCAACATGGAAAAATAATGTGAAAAGTTCGGTTCCAGAACTTAGGTGTACCTGGTATATAAGAAACTGGAGAGTTATATTTGAACAGCATATCCGTAAATCTTAAATATTTGTTTCCCTTCGGAAATGGAAGCTATTTACGGAATTCCATTTTTCTCAAGTGTATTCCTTGTAATCGGAATTTGAGATATACACTATATGAAAAATAACAAGTTTTACTCTTTTAAAATTGGAACTTTGTTTGATTTTCTTGTTAATGCATTTCCATTGCATTGACGATATCTTTAAAAACAAACTGTACTAAATTTTCTCAATTGCCTATGGCTATGGCCTTCAGAGCATTTAGTATTAGCTTTTCTGGTAAAGAGCTGTACCTTCAATACTCGCCTCGGGCATGTATGTTTGTGTAAGAATCGAAAACAAGTAGAATAAAAAAGACGATAGAACAAAAGAAGAAAACATAGAGAAATAAAAGTAACATTTATATTCTGTTAATTCTCATATATTAAGTAAAATAAACAAGCATGTCTAAGGATATTAATAGATAGAATTACACAAATAATTCCTAAATAAATATGAAAACGGATTTGGTTTTTATTGACCATAAATAATTGGTATTCAAATAGGAAGATAAACTTACATATTAAATTATATCAACCTTAAGCATGCCACCTTCATATTAGCAATATATGTTATTCGTATTTTAAGTTCAAAAAGGATCCTTAGATAGGAGTGTACTGGCTGCAAACTATGTTGAAGGGATGTTTTTTATCAATGTCAAGTTTTGTGGTCCTACTAAAAAAAACATAATGGCTATTAAGTTTTGGAAAAATACGCAGCTTTAATTTTTAACTTTATTTACAATGAAGTAGCCTGGTACAGCTGCCGCAAGTTTGGAGTCACAGTACTTACATCAAGCACTAGGCCGTTATCCACGTATTTTGACGTACATATTACCAGCGTCAGTAGCTAAATCAGTAATTCCGTAGATCTCATACTAATTTTATTATGTTCTATAGTGATATTTTTCGGAACCTACAGGACGTAAAACAACTGTAAATTATATTATCTCTACCAAAATCCTTATTTCGAATACCATTTTTATGCAATCCGATCTTTCGGTCCCTAGTTTTCAAGACTGTATGGATGTTAAACAAGTTTGGATGGTGGATAGCAAAATGTGGCTTTCCTTACAATGGGAATGATAATTACTTGTCTGTGAACCAATTTATTGATTGGCTTTTGTCCAGGCATTCGTAATTCCAATTTTTCGGCGCAAATGCTAAATGGGAAGTATATGTCCCGAAAACTCTTTAGAAACGGAAAGTAATCTTACGTTATTCTATTATGAATAAGTGATGTCAGAGTAGTGCGTAGCACACTATGTTGCTGTAGTAAATAACATTAAACTAACGTTTCATATCATTTCAGACTGACGTAATTGAAAAGCTAGAATTATTTACCTTAAAATATTTTCTTCAAAACGCTTGATACACATCAGCATAGAACTACATCTTGTCAATTATGATCTGCCATAAAGTACTAACAGCATCTCTAAGAGAAACTAACACACATTCTCAATGTTCTACACTGTTTAATATATAAGTTAAATGTTAAATGAAGTTGTAATGCTTAGTTTAATAGATATTTTGTCTCCGTTTGAATATTTTATTTTATTAAAATGTTTCAGGCCTGAAATCTTTATCCAAAACCTTACTTTGTTATACGAAATAATTTAATTTGCTCAGAAGAACAATTTTATGAGCACCAGTAAACATGGTTGCATAATAGTAAACAGAAAAAACCGTATCAAGAAAAATAAACATATTGATGGAAAAATGACATAATAAATTAAGTTGTCGTGCTATGGAAGGCGTATTTTTAACGTCATACTGCCGGTCTCGATCATTTAACCTCGCAGAAGCGAGAGAAAGTGAGAACTAATTGTTAACACAAAAACAGTGAATATTCCCATTCAGTGTATGATACCAAGCACACTTTTAAACAGAAAGTGATTTCTTTATCGATTAGAAGTAACTGTTTGTTTAAAATTTGCTTGTGTATTCCATACCTAATACGAAAAAAATCGAGGAAGCAAATGTTCATATTATGTTACGTATATACTTTCATTACAACACCGTTGTCAAAGTGCTCATTTCTACTAGCACATAATTTTAAAATTTGTGTTCACTCAATTTCTCCCCTCTGGATGAATACCTTACTAAGCACTAAATGAATTTTAATACCTTATACGGTCTCTCACATGTATTACGAAAAGAAGAAACGTTTTCCAGAACATTTTGGAATTTGTTGATGTCCTGATTGGTGGAACCATAGAGTTGACTGGAAGCCAAGTATCCCAAAAATTGTTGCAATGGAGGCAGAAAGTAATGAATAAAGTTATAGCGATACAACTAGAATGCAATGCCAATGCCTTAACACAGCACCAGCGGGTCTGCCAGAACCTTGTGTCTTTCAATGAGTACACTCAAACGGATATCTATGATTTATTTTCAATAGACTTGTACGTACACAATCTATTCGCTCGTGTTCACTTCTCACTTCGTTTCTGTTTCTTGAGCAGCCACACTTTACATCATGTGTATTTTAATATAGGGAGTTCTCAAACGAAAACTGAGAAATGTTTTGCTCAACCTACTACCCACACCACACAATCCAAAATATTATCTGTTGTTTCTTCAGCAGCCACACTTTATGTCATGTGCATTTTAATATAGGGAGTTCTCAAACGAAAACTGAGAAATGTTCTGCCCAACCTGCTACCCACACCACACAATCCAAAATATTATCTTTTGTTTCTTCAGCAGCCACACTTTATGTCATGTGCATTTTAATATAGTGAGTTCTCAAACGAAAACTGAGAAATATTTTGCCCAACCTACTACACACACCACACAATCCAAAATACTATCTTCTGTTATAAGATTCTGTGCTACTTACTTTTGCAACATCTGATATTATTATTCATCAGAATTTAACGTAGAAATATCGCAATTCAGTTCCTCTGCATTGTGAAGTCAACATTCTCTACACCCTGTATCTCAAGATTTTCTGCATACTAATGCTCTGGATTATGAGTAAGTTTAAGTCTTCGTTTGAAAAACCAAATGCTACCTATTTTGCCTTGATACGATTTATTGAACTAGGAATTTCAATCAAACCGAAAACACATTAAAGCCAGTCGTACGAATATTGTATAATGCTTCTTTGTTCGCACAAGATATAGTAGGGATAGGGTAGCATTGATGTTTGCATACTAACTTCTGAAAGTTATTTGTGGTTTTCCAATTAAAACATGTGCTATGCATGTTTACAAAACGAGTTCCAAAGCCTTGCTCCTCTGTCGTACAAACAGGAACATATCCTTAGGTCGTCCAAGGAAACTTTGGATTGAAAGTTCAACTGTGGGATCCTAAAAGACAATACGGCGTAATAAAAGAAAGAAATGAAGAAAGAGAGAAAGGAGAGAGAGAAAGAAACAAAGAAAGAAAGAAAGAGAGAGAGAAAAAGAAAGAGAGAGAAAAGAGAAAAAAATAGAGAGATAGAAAGAAGGAAACAGAGAGAGAGAGAAAGAAAAAGAAAAAGAGAAAGAAAGGAGAGAAAGAAGGAAGGAAGGAAGCAAATAAGCGATTTAGAACGGCTACTATACACTTAAATAGCTCCTATTCCCTAGAGAATTTCATAAGGCTAATTGGACTCAGTCTCACATTTTATAGACTTTATGGTACTATAAAAGGTCCATGCCATTGCTGGAAATCGTGCCTTTCTGATTTGCACCCACCAGAGCTACCGGATCACCTCGGAGCTGCTAAAGTAATACCAAATGATATTTAAGTGTTTAAATCTGACTGGGGATTACATTAAATTTGTTCCGTAAAATGGGAAGACGATTAAAAAGAATATCTGAAATTAAATTTTCTAAATTTTACCAAATGAATAAACGGGGTGTATTACATAAGTTCTATACAAATCATTCTGTACTTGATGGATAGAGTCAACATGAAAAATTCACTGCCATAGCCGGGATTTGAACCACGGATCTTCTGGTTTCCGTCCAGCCGCACTACCATTGTGCTACTATGGCCAACGTGCCGACATGACATTAAATTCTCCATTTGACTCGTATATTTCCCCGGTAGACCACTAGGGGCTCTCGCATCCGAGATACACGAGTCAAATGGAGAATTTAATGTCATGTCGGCACGTTGGCCATAGTAGCACAATGGTAGTGCGGCTGGACGGAAACCAGAAGATCCGTGGTTCAAATCCCGGCTATGGCAGTGAATTTTTCATGTTGACTCTATCCATCAAATATCTTAGCCTATATACGGCTAGTGTGGAGAAATGATTAATTTCCATCAATTAACTAAAGTCATTCTGTACTTACTTACGAAAGTGACTGGAAATGCAGTGAACTACTATGTTGGATTTAAAATAACTCAGAATATTAAAATTATGAGAAGTGATGAAAATTCCTTTTTGACTTTTACCTTATCTTACTTAGCATCAAATATTTTAATAATAAAATAAATCGACAGGGTGGCGGGGTAGCATAGTTCCATGGTTTCGTTCGCGACTCTCGTGCTGAGGGTCCGAGTTCGAATTCCGGATCCGAGGTGTCGGTTTTATGTTGGCCCTATCCACGCCTTCACCTCTGTCTAGCTCATGTAAAGTGTCCTCTATGGCCAACGTGGTTCGGAGTCTACGCTAAAAACTGTAGTTCCACTCACCTCAACGGCATCTTCGCTGACACCCTGCCATTGGAGGTAATGAAAACCGCCCTCTGGATGCCTCCACTTTAGAAATGGGTCCAGTCATCACGTGGTGGGGCGAGGTTACCCGAAGGCCTTAGTTGCCATATGAGGAGTGTTGGTATACGTATATACATACATACACAAATAAATTGACATACATGATACGGCTTAATATGACGGGTTCTTCACAGCAGGTTTATCATATATTGAGAACTTTTAAATAAAGGAGGATCTCACGAAAAGGTGCATACAATTTCCTGTCACCTTTACAATACTGGGCAATTCCTTTTTCAACTCTTTTATCAACACCCGAAAAGGTTTTGTCCTCCTTATTATAAAGTATGGAAACATTGTTTAATGCATAAATTAATAACACTGTGGCCAACTCTAGGTCAATTGCATCAATCGACCTTACACGAGGAAGGGATGAGGTTAGAATGTTCCAAGGACAGCTAAATCTCGTGGTGAAAGGTTTAATACAACATGGTCCGTAACATTTACAGATTTTGTACCCCTGCAGCGCGTCTGTCCAAAACCACTCCTATCTGAGATGATGATACAGATGGGATGTATCAATTATATTCTAAAATCATTTTTCTCTTACGAAGCAGAACCCTTAACCACTCACTTCGAGGATTCAATTTGGCGCTTTCGAATTACGTATTTCATTTGCTATCGCCATTCCGCAACATTGTTCATAACTTTAATTAAAATTTCTCAAATACTGGTGCCAAGTTTTCATCAGATTCTACAGGAAATATGTTAATGTACTTAGAAGCCCCGCAAACCAGAAGCCGTTTTGTGCACAGATCACTACGATTATTCGTTCCCTTTCTTCTGCTTTTCCATGTTGTAGTTTTAGAATTAATATACGGATTCAAGTGAACTGTGTGGAAAGCGCAATCAAGCGATTGTGCTTTGCTGAATGAAATCACAGCTAGATAGTTAACGGGGGATATGGCAGTGAGAAGATGATCATACCTGCTGCTAGTCATCAGTCAGTTCGTTTGTAGTTCAGCATTAAAGGCTATGCCAAAATGCCGGATGTTATTTGCTGGAATTCTAACGAGATAGAACATTTTATATAATGAGAAACGAACTTCTAAATCTTTGAATATATGTTCTAAATCACCAGAAATAGAACAAAATGATACCTACAAATATTTCGACATTACTGTACCGAGTCTATAAGGAGGAATATTGTTCCATCAGTGGAATAACTGTTTGACTGAGCAAGTTAACTTTGATCTTACTTAGGTAACATTCCAGGGGGACAATTATCGTATAATAGTAATTTTAGTTGTCATTTATTTCACAATCCTAAAAGTTTTAGATACATTGTTCATAAAATCTATGTATTTTTATTGGTTTTAAGTTAATAACGATAAATATACTTCTGTGTAATATGCCTCGATTACAATAACACATCCATTTAAGACTAATAGGTAAATTAGCAACTTAACATATCAGGCGCACATAAATTTGAATTGATGCAACGGAAACGCAATGATACTTTCCAATTCCAACTATATGGCTTTATTTTCTGGCCAGTACTCTCAACAAGAGAGCTAGTGCTGTGTAAAACTTTCAGAGAGTTCCCGAGTTCAAGCACCTGTGGCGAATTCTCCCGACCGACGGCTTTTTACTGGATTTCCTTGGCTGCTAAGCAAATACTGAGTTTGGTACTTTGGTTCACTAAATTTTCTACCATTCCTTTCATTAATGCGTTACATTTCCTTGTTCTTCACCGCTATACCAAATATCAGGCTCTTCACCCAGTTCGGATACGGTCTGATATAAAGTTTTCTTACTCTTCGACAGACTACTGAACCCAGACATTGACCCGTAAGTCCTCGGTCATGCAAGTTTTATAACAGGAGGGTAATCCGTAAAATAAGATCAGTGTCTAATACACATGTACATACGTTTGTGTCCGATTTTGCAAAGAGATAATTTCCAATTTAGGGACCTGAAAACATTTCTTTTAGATGCAATATATTTATTTATATTTTAGTCCAATGCCTGTATTTCCTGCTGAGAAAATACTATATTAAAGATCTACTCTTCTTAAGTTGAAATGTTATAGAATGGTATATTATACTTTGTTGGAGGGGTAAGGTAAATGAGTGGCACAAATACTTTACAGGACATTATTGGGGCAATAGAGGTCTGAAATGGTACCCAGACGCTCCAAACCTAAAAGTTGACTTTACGCCGTTCCGGTGAGGATACTAGCTACATTAATTAGCTGTTTGTAAGCTTACGAACTAACTGCTGTAGGAACAAGGTGAAAGTTGCATGCACGTCTATGCTATTTCAACACCAATGGCAGGCCGTACAATAAAAGTTCCAAAGACATCAGAAAGTAAACTGCTACGAGAGTGGAATAAGTGTATCGAGCTTACTCAAGCATGGAAATGTAACGAAAGCCAATTTAACGCAGCATTTTTAAACTTTACATAGAATTTACACAAGATGTTACTCCCTCTTGGAGATACTAATTTTATTTCTTCCCTTATACTTAGCTTTATATTGTAAATATAGTGAGTGTATGTTGTTAGCTTTTATACCTAATTTCTCCTTTTCTGTACTTTGTGAAATATGTAACACAACTATATTAGACTTATCTTCCTAAATATTTCCCTGCATTCTGCATATATTTATTCGTATTTTTCTCAATGTTATTGCATTCCAAAGTACAATAGAAGTTATAATAAAGTCTGATAAATTCAATAAATCTCTTCTCCATTTCGTTTCCCTCTTAGGCCTCTTAAATTCCTTACGCTTGTGCTCGTCCAAGATTATCACATTCTGGTCCATTTGTTGCATAATTCGATGCACGTTTTCTTTCCTATTGCAGTTTTAAATATGTATAATCTATCAATGCCTATTTTACTCTAAAATACATGCAATTTATTGATTTCAAGTACCTTCTTCTCTTGTACTCTTCTGTTTCTTCCAATGTTGTCTATATCTTGTGCATCCCAGTTACTTCCCGCATATCCTCCTGTACACCATGCATGGTTCTAGTACATCATTTTTCTCTACTCCGAGGTCTGTACTGCTATTTAATGATAAATAGTTAATATGACGAACACTGCAATAATGTAGGGAGCATCCACCAAGGAAAGGAGGTTTGTGCAATCGTAAAATCAGATTTCTGTACTGCGGTGACAGTGGTAGGTTGTGTTGGCTGCTATTTACCGTTGTCTGAAATGAATTTTCGAATCCTGATATCAATGTTCCTGTCACGTTTCTTTCTGACTATTGCTACTTCTCTCCTCGCCGGTGGAGTAAGGGAGCGGGGAAAAGAATCAGTTAAGAAGGCAGAGACCTGTGTTGCTCATCCCAAGTCTCAGCACGTACCACCTGCTTACATCATATCCTATGTATGTTTGAGACGTCCTACCTTTACTCAGAAATATGTCTCTTTCTTCTTTCCTATTATCAACTTAGGAAAAATACTGCGATGCACTCTACGCCTTAGACACGCTAGTCATTTGTTTACATATTCTAAACCGGTACCAAAAAGGTAACGCATATGCCACAGGGGATCTCGTGGTTCTCGAGGAGTACAAATTGAGTCTGACAGGGGTATTTGGAAACACTTTTCTCAATATATCATCCAGTTTAATAAACAAGTATTACATATTTTAGTTGCCCTTCAGTATTCTATTAGACCCGGGATTTTATTGAAATGTTTAATATGTTTTCTCAGACGCAATTCTTATTAATAACGTAAACACTTATGTTCTCTGCTCTATTAGGTACTGTAAATACCACTTCATCCATCTTCTGAAGAGAATCTTTGCAGAGGTATTTGAAAGCACATTATTGATATCTGAATATTTTGCAGATGTAAAAACCTTGCGCTAATTAGTACGTTTTAGCGCTTAAACATGGAATATTCAGAGAGGAATGCTGCTAAGCCTTTTCAGTTACAAGTTACATGCCTTTTAAGGCCGTATCCATAGTTATCCGTTTGGTCTAGACTATCTTCCGACTAACATGGTCCGGACCAAAGCGGTTTAACCTTTTGGCATTCATAGACGATAAAAAGCCGTAGTCCAGCAAATGTTACACGATGAACATTATAGAAAATAAATCCGTGTCAATGAATACAAATGTGAGAAAGGAAGAGGCATGGAGGAAAATTTATAACGAGTTTGCTGAAAATGCGGCTTACTGATACCTGACTAATATCTCCGAAAGGTCAGCAGTAGTATGTGATATCCTCTTCTTGCATAATACCGAAGTGCTGTTAGGATTTGAGTGTCAGTTGAAATATTCAGGCCTCGGTTATCGTCCCTGACGTACAGTTTAGGACGAATCATTTCTATCCGCTTTCTGGCGTTCGCTTTACTAAACCTTTATCTGCCTTTGAAGTTTAGGTCGTCGTACTTAGCAATAATTTCCATTCTTGGTAGATACGTTTTCCTCCGTCGTCTCTTTTCTACGCGCTACAGCGACATTCATCACTTTACTGTCGTCCATGTTGCAAAGATAGTCCGTCTTTAATCTACCCTTAGGAGGCGGACCAAATTTGAGCTGGACCAACGTGTATGGTCAACGGACTATCGCTACTACTGGTTTATGAATAAGTAATTTGATGGTCCACCATTAGTCACCGGAAGTAGCAAGTTAGTCCGGACCAAGTCTGACTATGGATACCGTAGTGTTTAGTTATTCAATGTTCCTGGTGCCTGTTTCGCTATGCACCTGCTACCTTGTTTCCTCCGTTTGGAATGTCTTCTCTGCATAA
>CM060948.1:153706850-153739350 GCA_030765055.1 Mantis religiosa | reverse complement strand
TAATAATAATAATAATAATAATAATAATAATAATAATAATAATAATAATAATAATAATAATAATAATAATAATAATAATAATAATAATAATAATAATAATAATAATAATAATAATAATAATAATAATAATAATAATAATAATAATAATAATAATAATAATAATAATAATAATAATAATAATAATAATAATAATAATAATAATAATAATAATAATAATAATAATAATAATAATAATAATAATAATAATAATAATAATAATAATAATAATAATAATAATAATAATAATAATAATAATAATAATAATAATAATAATACAATGCAATTAAGCAGATTGGAAGAAAAACAGACTTTACTAGCTGCATTAAACATGTTATAAGAAAACTGCATCAGGGCGGAGTTTCTATTATCTTTCCAGTACCAGATGCCATCGATAGAATTTAACTTATAATAAATAATATAACTACCGATGCGAATGAATTTTTAAAGTTATTGCTACAGTTTTTCACAATAAGGGTTGATAATTTGGATTGAGAGTAAATTTATATGCATTTCGTTAGATCTTATGCATTCATAGCCTTTGATTACAGCCAGAAATGGGCCAACTGCTACGTACATGTTAGTTAGACGTGATGGAACAACTTCCCGAAAATAGAAATTCCGAAATCCATAAAAGCTATCTTTCCTAGTTTTCCTCCACAAACTATCGTTTCTCCATTTCTGAACAAAGCTTATTCCTTAAAAGCAAATTCCTATAAAACAAAATCCCATAGCAGAATTGATAAGGTTTTTTATCGGTAGTAAATACGTTTTCTAGCAGTAATATGCAGGGAAGTTGCAAAAAGTCAATAATGAAACCCAAACAGACAAGATAGGCAATGTCAGCCAATTCTGGAATACCGCCCAACACTATGATTATAAGAGTACATAAATTACGCAGACAAATTATGGAACAACAATCACTGGACGGGACTAAAAAACATTCTTTGCTTAACGCAGGTTATGTTCTCATAAGAGTAAGAAATGGCAGACTCACAGGAATATAATTATCAATATCTTAGGATAGCTCAAATAAATGCTCAGCGTAGTAAATTAGTAATGTCTGAGCTTAAGAATGTTATTGAAGAATTAAAATTCAATATTTTATGTATTTTGGATCCCACTTCGATAAGCAATAATATATGCCATTTACCGGTAATGACCAGAGTTATCTCTACGGGGAGTAACCCTATATCAGCAATAGTAGTTTTAAATAAGAATTTACAAATAGTAAATATATCACAATTAAGTGATTCGGATACTATCTCCATAGAAGAAACTGATAAAGATGGCAGCTTCATTTTGGCAAATTATTATTTTCGGTTTAGTAATGAAATTAATCCATACTTGAACAAAATTAGAGATATTCAAAATACATTTAGGAACTCTGAAATAATACACACTATGGATGCAAATGCAAAATCGACGTGGTGGTTTAGCGGAACGAGGGATGTTAGAGGTGAACTTTTGGAAGAATTAAGTTAGTTAGTTAGTTACTAACACTCCCCACATGGCAACCTTGGCCTTCGGGGTAACCTCACCCCACCAAGTGATGACCGGACCCATTTCTCAGGTGGAGGCACCCAGAGGGCGGTGTCCATTACCTCCGATGATAGGGTGATAGTGAAGATGGCGGTGAGGTGAGAGGACCTACAGTTTTTACCGTGGACTCCGAACCACGTTGGGCATAGGGGATACTTCACGTGTGCTAGACAGAGGTGAAGGCGTGGATAGGGCCGACTTAAAATCGCCAACCCCAGAGCCGGGAATCGAACTCCTGACCCTTAGAACGGGCGCCGCGAACGAAACCACCGCGCTACCCCGGCGCCCTTTGGAAGAATTAATATTAGAACAAGATTTACATGTTGCTAATCAGCCACTTAATCCGTCAGCATTTGAAAACACACAAGGTAACAAAACTAACATAGATGTAACTTTAGCCGGTGTTAAATCCATACAAAAAATTTTGAACAGGAAAGTAGGACGGGACTTTACATCGAGCGATCATCGCTTGATTTATTTTAATTACACGATAAATTCAGGAAGAACAAATAGGTGTATTGTGGAGTGAGTGTGTAGTGTTTTAGGGCCCGTCGACAACAAGGTCATTTGGGCCGGTGTATTGTGGAAAGTAGAAGAAATGTTTCTCTTGCAAATTGGATTGGACTTATAAATATTATATTTTTGATAGGAAGATTAGCTATAAAAGCTTATCAATAGATGAACAAGCTAAAAAATTAACGGAAACAATTGATGAAGTTAAAGTACAGTGGGTTCCAAAGACAAAATTCAAACCTGTACATAATAGTGGTGCGAACCATAAAGCCCGGGCCTTAAAGTACTTACAGCAGAGTAAGTCGCCATTAAGGTAGTTGTCTCATGTGTTCATGAGAACTCCTAGTGGTTTACCGGGGAAAACACGAGTCAGTTGGAGAGTTTAATGTCATGTTGGCACGTTTGCCATAGTAGCTCAAATGGTTAGAGTGACTGAACGGAAACCAGAGAATCCGTGGTTCAAATCCCGGCTATGTCATTGAATTTTTCAGACTGACTCTATCCTTTCATAGTGCGTCCTACACACGGCTAGTGTGAAAGGAACAATTAATTTCCAATTTACAGATAGTTGTTGCAGCGAAGCATAAGAATAGACAAGACGAAAAATAAGGAAATTGAGACAAAGTTATTAACGTGCATTGAAGAAGACTGTGAATATGAATTAATTGTTTATCGAGAAGCAACATTTAAATTTAAAGATCTGTTAGAGGAAACCCACTGCAGATATTGGCAGAAATTTGTGGAAAATATTTTGGCGAGCAACGTTTGGGTAATTCCGTAACAAATTGTTATGGACAAAGTCAAACGACCAGAGATGCTAAATACTTTGATAAAAGCAGACGGTACCTTAACAACTAACTGGGAAGATACGTCGCATTTACTGTTAAGTATTTTATTGCCGGACAACGATGCAATAACAGATTATGTTGGAACCACATATGAATAAAAATGCTATCTTAACTTTTAACGAGACTGAGGTTAATTTAGTTTTGCAAATCCTCAAAAGGAAGAAAGCATATGGACCCCATTCAATCCCTAATGAAGTTTTGATATGGGTAAGGGAGACATTGGCGCCTTTTTGACTACATTTTAAAGAATGCCTATGGGGAGGCGGTTTCCCAAAATTCTGAAAAGAAGCCAGATTTTGAATTTTAAGAAAAGGCACTGATAAGGACCCAAGCAAGCCAAAATCATACAGGGTTATTTGTTTACTGAATAAAATTGGTAAAATTTTCGAACAAATAGTAAACAAACGGATTATGGAGTTTAGGTTAGTGATCGGAATGCATGAATATCAATACGGGTTTATAAAAGGAAAAGCAACGGAAGATGCAATATATGCCATCTTGGATACAGTATATACAAAGGTATATAAATATGTGATCAGCGTTTTCATTGATATATCTGGCGCTTTCGATAATTTATGGTGGCCGTTTTCCTTCGAAATACTTAGGAAGAAAAATTATCCGAGAAGTATATATAATTTGTCAATAGATTATTGTACAGACAGATAGGTATATATTCAGGACGTCGGAAAACGTATCTGTAAGAATATAACTAAAGGATGTCCACTAGGTTTAGTTCTAGGACCGACGTTATAGGACATTGTAATGAAGAGCTTATTGGAAACGGTACTGGAAATTACAGGTATTCAGAAGATTTCTGCATATGCGGATGATGTGGCATCTTTTATTGTTCGGAATTCAAGAACGGAATTGGAAATACAATCGGCAAAATTCGTGAACATCTCAAAACAATGTTGTCAAAAAACAAAATTATGTACTGCACCCCAAAAATCAAGTTTTATCCTGTTCAAGGGAATTCTAAAGAGGGATCCCATAGTAAAGATAGATGGCATAAATATTAATCGTAATTCTGACGTAAAATATTTGGGTGTAAGTTTGGATGAGAACCTCAACTTCGGGAAATATGTGGATTATATAAGAAATAATTCTGAAAATGTAATGCTGAAGTTAACAAGAGTATTACAGACCAACTTTAAAATACCCCTAAAGACAATAAAAACCTACCATTATACAATATTTGGCTCAATAATATCCTACGGATTGGCTGTTTGAGCCCACAGGATGAACAATATTAAGTTGAAGAACCAAATAATTAGAGCAAGATTTTATTGGGATACACAGGAGCTGTTACTACCTCATCAACTTTGGCGTTATTAGTTTCAACGGGAATATGGTCCATGATTATTTGATTCAATTAAGGGGTGCTCATTATTGGTTGAAGAGAAACAACTTTGATAAAGTTGAAGAAATTTTGGGAAGAAGATGTAATTCATTGAGAAGTGCTAAAGATAAATTAATATCAGATTGGCGGATAGAACGGAATAATACGAATGAAGCACGGCGGAAATATTTCCCGATATTAAACATAGATTGAAATTAACGGACATGGACCGTATAGGACCTATTAGAAGAAACTTGAAGCTCCACTGCAATTGCTGGATTACCTCTCCTTCACATGACACCACTGGTTTTACGCCAGCAAGCTTAATGGACACCCAACAGCTTCATCTTCCTTGTAACCTGGCCTGTGAGAGCCCCCGGGAAGCGAGGCTAGAAACAATCGAGTATGTCGGGAACCTCCAAGAACCATCCCCACAACATGGATGTGATTGCGCTTCAGAACATCCGGATGGCGCGCGACAGCATGAAGACGCAGTACGACAGAAAAGTCAAGAGCCAAGAGTCCGAGCAAGATGACCTTTTCTGATTGTACCGCACTACCCGGAATAAGGGATGCTACATAAAATTTCAAAGACCGTGGCAAGAATCATACCGGAAGGTAAAAGGAATAAATATCGACAAGGTCCCCAGCAGATAAATGATGCCCCTGGATTGTCTGGCGCGATATGATGGTGCTGCTCAGGACGATCAACCTAGAGGAGAGAGTAGAATCACTATGTTGCATTGTTATGCTGCGACGAACCTGAGTATTGGTAATAACAGCAAAACGTCAGGATAGTTCGGAAATACCGCTTATCTTACGGGGGAGAATAATAAGGCACAGCCTGTGTCTTTTCAGGCTCAGGATTCCTGGATCAAGGATTTCACATTTATTTTCTCACTCTGTGTACATCTCTATGACTTCCGAAAAACACACGTGGGAATCGAGTAAGTCGTTTTTTTGTAATTTTACGTCATCCAACGTTAAGCCATATCGGACGATGAATGGAATGGGTGAAATGATGCTCAAAGGAGCCCAGGGTCCATAGAGCATAGAGTTACCCGACATTTGTCTTTCAGGATAAGGGAAGACCCGCGAAGAAACCTTATCCCGCTAACTTACCTGGCGGGCTCGAGTAAGTCGCCTTGCACGTTTTGCTTAAAGAATGACTAACACGCGTTCGCGTGCTTGTGAACGCTGACACATCGTTGTGATACATTCCACACCTTATGCTCTCTCAAAAGTTTTTACTTCAAATCTTGTGGAGAGTTAATCTGGATTTTGCGGATTCGTTAACGATGTATTTAAAATTACCTTTTACCGTAGTAATTCTCTACGGCATCTTGAGTTACCAAGCGGCCATACCGTCCATGTAGCTCAAACTCTTCACGTAAATGTTGATTAAGGAAGTAAGCCTGTTTTGCAATGCGGAATTCTTTTGGAGGCACAGGCTCTAGGGTATCCTGCCGAAATCGTCTCATTCTTCCAATGGCGCCTAAAGGCTCAATTATAAACTTGATGAATTACTTGATGAAGAAATTCAAATTACTTCTCTTAGTACTTTTGTGTGACTTCTAACAATAACAATTGTCCATATCAATTTCTTTGCCTGAGCAGGCTCAGGAAGCTGCCACAGACACTGCAGTTGCCGAAAGTGAAGCTGAATGTGAAACAATTCCAGCCTTTCCACAAGGAAGTGAACTACTTGGCTTAATTAGTGTCACCAAATGGTGTAGCCAAAAATCCAGAGAAGACCCAAGCTGTCAGGCACTGGACCCATCCGTGATATAAGCCAGAATTTCGCAGTTTCCTGAGGCCATGCCACCAGCCATTATGACGCCGCTTCATAAGAGGTTTCTCAGCATCGCCAAGCCCCTTAAAAGCCTCAGAGTAGAACACCAACCGTCGGTGTGCACGGAGGACTCTGAAGGCGCTTTCCAGAAGCTGAAGAAAAGACTTTGCAGTGCTCCAGTTTTAGGATTCGCACAGCCAATTGATGACTTCTTTGTGTTTACCGACGCCAGCAACCACTTCACTGGAGGCTTCCAGTTTACACCTATAATTTCCACGAGCGGATGATACCCTTCTACTGCAAGATGCTGTCCAAGGCAGAGAAAAACTACTGTGTCACCCGGAAAGTGCAGCTGGTAGTATTGAAATCCTTGGAGTACTTCCACAATTCTGTGTACGGTCCGCCATTCTAACTGAGGACTGACCACTCCGCACTAATTTAGCTACTTCGTTTTAATAAGCTGGAGTGTCTCACGGCCCATTGGGTCCAGAGCCTGCAAGAGTTCACCTTCGAATATCGTAGAGGGAAGAGCTAACACAAAGTAGACGCCATGACTGGAAGGACCTGCCCAGAAGATTGCAGCCAATGCAAATGGCGAAGGAGAAAGAGCAGGCCGATGCTTGCAGAGTGTCAGGGCAATGCTTGCAGGCGGATGGATTAGCTCACCCCTGATGAGTTAGCAGCTGCCGGTAGCGGACCTGGGACCTTTCCTAAGCGAAGTGGAAGCAGGGACAAGAGCAACCTGCGAAGACAGCTTATCCAAGAGCGTTGCTTGCAGTTGTGTATTGGACCCAATGGGACTCAATGAGGGCCAAGAAGGTCGTGCTGTTTCGCGTACGGGAATCATCCGATGAGAAGACGCAGAGAGACCAGAGAGTATATCCCTGTAGTAAAATCCGGATGTCTTGGAGGAAATGCACGCAGCTACTTCGGGAGGACAACTAATAAATGGAAAGATCGACGAACTCCAACAGATCTAAAACTGGCTGAGTCTCTGAGTATACGCTAAGGATTGGTGCCGTCAATGTCACGTGTGCACGGAGAGTCGTATTCCCAAGACTAGCAGCTGGATTCGCATGCAGCAGTAAAATTTTTATGGACCTTTGAAACGCATTGCAAAAAATATAGCTTTGACCATTTCGGGAGTCCGACCGAGGCAACAGATACTGAGGGTGACCGTGGAGTACTTCAGAAAATGCCTGGAGGTGTATGCCATCCCGAAGCAGGAGGGACTGGCAAATACCGACTGCCTCGAGCGGGGTCTGTTCTGCAGTTTTCGGTGGCTTTAGAGCTCCAGAACAACCAAAGCCCCAATCTAGATTCCCACTGGGTGAAAGAGGCACTGTAAAGCCTTAGAGTGAACCAGAATGGTACAACACACCTACATTAACAGTCAGATGGCACTGTGAGGAAATGCTTCGAAACCCTAGAAGAGCATATGAGAAAGTGGCGACAGCTATCAGCGAGACCTGGATGTCTAGATTCCAACTTCCTGCTGGCTTACCGCTGGTCAACATACGGCACCATGCGGTTCACGCCAGCGATCTTAATGTTCCGCCCAGAGCTACACCGCCCTTGTGACCTGGCCTTTGGGAGCCCCCGGAAGCAAAGAAGCCAGTAACCGAGTATGTGGGAAATCTCGTAGACCGATATGCATCAGATGGCTCGTCAGGACATCCAGATGGCGGGTGACCGCATGAAGACCAATTTCAACTGGCAAGCCAAAGGCCAAGGATTTCAGCAAAGTAACCTTTTCTAATTTTATCGCTCTAACGGAACAATGTACGCTGCCAAATAAATATTAAACCGTGGCAAGAACTGTCCAGATGGTGAAGAGAATAATTAGGGACTAGTTTACCGCATCCAGAAGTTTGTGTGGGGAAATATGTGGGTGGTATATCTGGATCGTCTGGCCCGTTTTGATGGTGTTGTTTGGGACGACCAGCTTTGACGAGGGAGTAGATTCACCGTGTGGCATTACTATTCAGCCGCGACTAACCAGAGCAGCGGTTTAACTGCACAACACCTGGATATTTCGAAACTCTCGCTTATTCCTCGGACGAGGCTAATCTCGCACAGCCTGTGTCCTGTCAGGCATGGAATCCTGCAACAAGGATTTCAAGTGTCTGTTCTCGCTCTATGTACTTCAGTATGTCTTCCGAAAAACACAGGTCGGTATGGAGTAAATCCCCTGGCACGTTTCGCTTAAATTTCGACTAACATGCGTTCGCGTGTTTCTCAACGCTGGCACTTCGTTGTGATACATTCTGCACGTTATGCTGTCTCAAAGGTTTTTTTTCTTCAAATATTGTGTAGTGTTGATATGGATTTTGCGGATTCTTTAATGAAGTATTTAAAATTACTTTTTCCCGTGGTACGTCTCTACGACTCCTAGAGCCATCAAGTGACCATATCGACCAGGTAGCCTGCCCTCATCATGGAAATAGTGAATAAGGAAATACGCATGTTTATCAATGCGGTATTGCTGTTAAGGTACATAGTGTAAGGTATCCTATCGAAATCGTCTTCTTCAAATATCCCTAAATGTTCATTTAAAAACTAGAGGGATACCTGGATGAAGGATTTCAACTTACTTCTCTCATAGTACTTTGAATGACTTCTCAAAATAACAAATTTCTATATCGGTTACTTTGCGTGAGCAATCTGAGCAAGGTGTTACTGACACTGCAGGTGGCAAACCTGAAGCTGAACACATAGAATTGCCAGCGCTTGAGCAGGGAAGTGACCTACTTGGGTTAAATAGTCTCACCCAACGGAGTAGCCACAGACCTGGAGAAGACACAGGCTGTGAGAGATTGGCCTCACCCGACGAATAAGCGAGAATTTTCGCAGTTACCTTAGCCATGCAGTTATTAACGCCGCTTCATAAAGGGACTGTCCAACATTTGCAACACACTTACCTGGCTGACAGAAGAACACCGATCATATGCGTGGACGGAAGAAGGTGATTTCCAGGAGCAGAAGAAGACACTTTGGAGTGCTCCTATTTTGGCATTCCCACAGCCAGGCGGCTCCTTCTTTGTGGATACCGACGCCAGGTACCATTGGAGGCGTCCCATCCCAAGTCCCGGACGGCAACGAGAGGGTGATAGCTTACTACAGCAAGATACTGTCTAAGGCAGAGACAAATTACTGCGCCACTCGGCGAGAGTTATTGGCGGTGGTAAAGACCTTTGAGCACTTTCACAAATACCTGTTTTATCAGCTATTCCACCTGAGGACCGACCACTTCGCACTAACCTGACTACTATGCTTTAGAAGCCTGGAGGGACAGACAGCCCGTTGCGTCCTAAGGCTGCAGGAGTACGAATTCACCCCTGAAAATCGTAGTGGGAAAACCCACGACAGCTCAGACGCCACGTCACGAAGACCCTGCCCAGAGGATTACGGGCAATGCACAGGAGTGGAAGAGAAGGAGCGTGTCGCACCTATCAGAGTGGTCATGGCAGTGCCTTCGGATGCCTGCGATAGCGCAGGCTTGAGGAGGGAGCAACTGGCGGACGCCAACTAGGGGCCACACTTGAAAGGAGTGGAGGCAGGGACAAGACTGACCTGTGAGGGCATCATTCCAAGAAGCGCAACGTACAAGTCGTACAGGACCCAATGGGACTCATCGAAGGCCCAAGAGGGTGTGCTATTGCGGATATGGGTATCATATAATGGGAAGACGCAGAGGGAGCAGTTGGTGCTTCCCCGGAGTAATGTCCCGGAAATCTTAAAGGAAGTGCACGCCGGTGCGTCATAACTACACCTGGGAGATAGCCGAACGATCGACAAACTCCGACAACGTTACTACTGGCTGAGGCTCCGAGCAGAAGCTGAGAGATGGTGCCTTCAATATCACGTGTGCGCGGCGAGTCGCGGCCGCCAAACTAGGGATCGCATGCAGGAGTACAACGTTGAAGTGCCATTCGAACGCCGGAAGTGCATACTGTCCCGAACAATGAGGCGAAGAAAATTACAGATTGCCTCGTGGAGCAAATGTTATGTCCTTTTGGGGTGCCGTTAGAGCTCCACAGTGAGCAGGGCACCAATTTTGTATCTAACCTAATGAAGGAGGCACTGGAAAGGATTGGGGTGTACAAGACCCGCACAACACCCCTACACCCTCAGTTGGACGGCATGGTGGAGAGGTACATCAATACCTTAGATGAACATCTGAGGAAGGTCTTGGCCAGCCATCAGCGAGACTGGGACGTCAAGGTGCAACTGTTCTTGCTGGCCTACCGCTTGTCAACACACGACACCACTGGCATGACGCCAGCAAGCTTAGTGTGCTGCCGAGAATTACGCCTCCCTTGTGACCTGGCTTTTGTAAGGCCCCCGGACGGACAACAGCCAGAAACCGTGTATGTTGAGAACCTGGTGGGTCATCTGCACGACATGCATGAAATGGCTTGTCAGAATATCCAGAAGGCGAGCGACCGCATGAAGACCCGGTATGACAGGCAAGCAAAAAGTCAAGAGTTCCAGCAAGATGACCTGGTCTGGTCGTATCGTGCCACTCGGACCATGGGACACAGCCCGAATCTTTAAGAACTATGGCAAGGACCGTACCGGGTGCTAAAGGGGATTAACGACGTGGTCTGCTGCATCCAGAAGGTGCCCCGAGGGAAGATGGTGGTACACCTGGTTCGTCTGGCCCGCTACGATGGTGCTGTACGTAACGACCAGCCGTGAGGAGGGAGCAGTGTAGGGAACCCAATATTGCGATAGCGCAGCTTGCGCGCACAAAGGGACAAATAGTGCAGCGCGGAGATAAGGGACAGATAGTGGAGAACGGAGATAAAAGCTTGCTGAAGCAGATAAAGAGAAAGATAGTTGACTGGAAGGTTCGATGGGTTGTTTGTTACAGAGAATTCCGAAAATTTCTAGAAATATGAGTAGAGGTAGGTATATAAGGAAGCCGCAAATCGTAAAGAGAGAGTCGAAATGCAACTTGATAATCGTATGGGTACAGCTGTGTTTTGAAAGTGAACTCTTTTCTTTGTGACCGTCGACCTTGAGGATTGTATTTGTGTATGTTACGTAATTCTGCTATTGTAAGTGTTGACCAAAGTGTGTTTCTACAGAAACAAAGAGCATTTTGGAATTTCTGCAAACTCAAATTTTAATTCTACGAACTCACAAAGTCAGAGTATTCTAAATACTAAACTAATACACTTTATTGTGTGTTGTGGAGGTGATGTTACAAAAAAAGTGTCTTTGCGTTTCAAACACATATGTTTTTCACCACAAATATACAATCCTTTTAAATAAATTTAAGAACTATGTTTTAAATAATTATACTTCATTTTGAAACGATTAATATCTATTCAGTTTAGTTTAAGGACAACTGAGCTTCATTTCTGTTATACTTGTAAGTGTTTTAGTTTCTCTTCCTTCGAAATTTATGCAGGCTATAACTCCTTTAGTTTTCCTTTGCTGCTGTGATACTACTTTACTTTCAGACACACGAATTTCTTTTCATATTGAATATATTACTTTGATAGTTCACATATTTGTTATTTTAATGTAAATCAATCTGTAAAACCGCTAAATTAACTCGCATTTTTGTTTTCTTTTCTTCTAGGACGTATATTCCTCGAAATAAACTGAATTTCCTTAAACCCTAATAGAGAAAACAGAATTTCATGGAGCTGACTGAACCTTGCTAGAGATACACACCGAATTTCTTATTACATTTGTTTATTCGATTTTAATCTGCCCGTTATATTACAATGTTAATAGCAGGCTTTGGTATGGTGCTTTTCAGTGCAATAGAATTGTAGTTATTTCTGCTGGAACAGGAATTAAGCGGTATTTACCATATTAGGACCCGACTGCAGCATTAAGTTCTTATTTATGTAGACATTAAGAAATATATGGATAGGGAGTGTGTTTACTTAATCACAAGAATGGATCAGTATTGCACACAGCTCACAACAAATACAATCCATTGCACCCACTTACTGAGATACTTTGCTGCGGATTTAAGGGGGAAATGAAAAATGAGTTGAGTGAAAGCTGAAAAAAGGACTAAGGGGAATGGTATAAAAACAACAAATGACGCTCGCTGTTGGCCCGACCTGATTCCACGATTTACATAGATGCCTTTGGAACCCAGTGAACGTGCTGAAAACAGGAACAAACACAATGAAATGTTGACTAACTTTCGACGTGACATGGCTGAAGTAAGGTGGTTGACTAGAAGTAGACATAGTGACGTTCTTGGCGTTTGCCGTAAACACTGTTTTGTCAGCCAGCAAGTGGTTTCTAATGAAATGTCTCCTTAAGTACAATTTAATGTCATTAATGTAGGGATCAGACTTGGGGACGTACGTTTCTGGTCTCTCTCAAAACGAAGCTTCAAGGACTGTTTAACGTCTCACAGGAACTTATATTCATGTTGCCACATATCTGTGAAGCCTAAAAATCCCAACTGTGGGAGCAAAATACTGTATGCACATTTCTTCACGTTCTTTTTTTTAATTTGCATTTCATAGAAGGTCATTAAAACCGTGTCAAAATTCAGTACAGCTAGTAGACATAGACAAATTCAATTTTAAAGCACGATGATCTTATTATGTAATTAGTGAAATCCAGAGCACCCATAAAAACAACAAAAGTATTGAAAAAGCCATACACACAAACACTTCAAAAGGCAAACATTATATCTTGAATAAATGAATGTGCTCATGAAAGAAGATATCATCTAACAGTCGATTACACCACAAAATATCAGAGGGCTACGTCGTATACTTCGATTGTATCTTTATTGGTATCAAATATTTTGGGACACACTTTCAGCTTCAAAAGAATAGAAAAGAATATTGGACACAGATCTGAAAATCATTATTTGATAATATTAAGAACTTGCTACTTCGTTTGTTGCAGATCAAACAAATAATAATAAATTGACTTAATTTTTGTCAGCTGATTGCTTGATTATTTATTATTGCTGTATTAGAGTACAGCAGTCAAAAGATATGTATTATGCAAATAAACAGAACGATATATACTACATATACAGGGTGCTAATTAACTGCACCGAAATATTTTCAGCGACTGTAGACGTCACTAATATAAGCAAGCTGAGATTGGCAATCCATGGTCTGCGGCTAAACACAGCGCAGTTAACTGTGTTAAACATAACTGGCATCAGATGCTGGTAAGCTGTTACTTAAAAAAATGTATGTTTGTATAAGAATGTCTTCAAAATTGCTTCCCGAGCATAGAAATATCGATTCTTAGTAGTGCGGTTTTGGCGTTTTCAAGATTTAGTGCCTCAAAGTTCTCTCAAATCTCGAAATAATCACTTGCCAAGCTACACTGAACAGCGA
Organism: Mantis religiosa; assembly: GCA_030765055.1. Classification (NCBI taxonomy): domain Eukaryota; kingdom Metazoa; phylum Arthropoda; class Insecta; order Mantodea; family Mantidae; genus Mantis; species Mantis religiosa. The sequence continues at coordinate 153,725,937 of CM060948.1, read as the reverse complement.
TTAACGTCGTCCTTGCAACATGTAGCCTACTATAATGGCGTTACTGTAAGTGGCAGAAGGAAGATGGCTCAATCCCTACCGTCAAAATCTAGTATTCTAGAGGTCAAAGATTCGGTTACTGTTTTGAAGTTGACTTCTTAGTGTTCATACTAAGAGGAATAAATGGAATGATTCGTAAATTCGTGATACTCAAACAAAAAAGTTTACCAACAAAATTGTGACCGAAACAAACGTATTTAGCTTTTCTTCTCCCATTTTTTTATATCAGAGATGTTGAAGAGGTAGATTATTCTCTCTCTCTTCTTTCTTTGTAAGTAACGTAATTAAGTCATATCGGACTGTGAATGTAATGAGTGAAATGATGCTCAAATGAGCTCAGGATCCATAGAGCTTAGAGTTACCCGACATTCGTCTTTCAGGATAAGGGAAAACCCCGGAAAAAGCTTATCAAGGTAACTCACCCTGACCGAGATTTGAAATCAGAACCTCTTGAACGTGAGGTAGACAGGCTGTCACCACGCTACCGAGGCGGGCGATTATTCTCTGAAGCAGTGTTAAAACGCTTACACCTTGCCATTATATACGAACATTATCATTCTTTAAAGCACGTATGTATTAGATTAGAATACGATACCAAAGGTACCCGGGCACTGCGACAAGTCTTAATCTATTGTACCTATTGTAACAAGTGGGACATTCCCGGTAGGAAGGATGAGGCGATAAGAGACAGAGAACGGCCATCCCAAGCAGCTATGATAGTGCAGAAGGCAGGGCTTCTACACTTTACCAGTTGGAAACTCCCCGGCAGGCCGGCACAACGGTACCTCAACCAACTACGGTCCGGAAGCGTCTCCACCACACCAGGCGTCCTACAGGACGAAATTTTACTCAGGACATATCATCCTACCGAGACACGCATCAAAATTTCTACCATGAAAGAGACCACTAGGGGAGAGATGATATTAACAGAAGGTGGAGATGAAATGGAGGGACAGGAAATGTAATCAAACTTACCCAGCATTCACCTAGTGACCCAGGAGAAACATCGAAAAAAATCATAGGTCAGCTAGGTGGGCCATGGGAATCGCACCGTGGCTTCCCGAATGCGGGCCAAAGAAGTTTACGCCAGAGCCAAGCCGCTAGGTAATCAGTAGTTTATTTATGAAATTGATGACCGTTTTCCTATCACTCGTGGTTTGCATAAAAATGTACTGAAGTACATAGATATTTTTGAGGAGCGTGCTTGCTCTTCTAGGAGAGGAGAAGAATAACACTTCAAGAGGACATGTATGCCACAAAGTAGAACACACGCTGTGTCTGCAAATGTGCTGAGCATTGGTTGTTGGAATGTGGAAACATTATCTTAGTGTTCTTTCATGTTGTTACAGCGAAATACAAAAGTTTTAATGAATACGACCGAAACCAACAAACTGCTCTCTGGGTCTGAAATAAAGAACTGAAGAAAAGTGTTTTAGCTCTAAAATGTTCTAACGTCTTAAAACAGAAAAGGAAATAGGGCGGGGTACGCTGTAATGCATCAAAACATTTAATCATTTATCTAGGTATTGTTTTAAAAAGTACTTTGTAAAATACATGCTTTATTTTAAAAATGCAATGAAAATACTTCCACAAAGTAAATTATTTTATTTAAGTTTTTAGTAAATACATCAAGAACTTAACTATTTTAAATAAACATTTAAGGCACGGCCACACTGCGAATTCGCCGAAAATGTTAAATCAAGGAATTTTCTCTTTTTCCACCTTTTGATAGCTTAGGGTGTGTAGTAATATATGGCATGCTAATTTGATCATTTGCAGCGTTATAGGCCATCACGTGACAATTTTAAAATACCTTTAACAATCGTTAAAAGTAACAATCATTACCTTGAAATCAATTTTCTGGGAAACTTTTTTTCAAACACTTTTCAGTATACAAAATGCCTCGCGCGTCAAAGTTTTTCATTTAACTTGGTTAAACTTAAACGATAGGTTCATAATATCCAAATAAGAAACTCCACATTCCCCCTTTTTTGTTAAAGCTCGCGTTTTGAAAATTCTATGGTGTTAAGGAATAAAAAAGTTAATATTTTCAACATTTTGAGAGATAACACATGGCACACATTTTAGAACAAATGTTACAAGAATATTACAAAAAATTGCTCTGTTCTATCCGAAAACAAAAAGTCAACTTAAGAGCTCAAAGTTTTTGAGGTGTGGAATATTTTGTATAGTGAGTAATTTTTACAATATTTTAACAAAAAATAATTAATTATGTATTTGGTTTAGGAACATGAAAATTTGAATGCAAGTTTAAAATGATACTCTGATTATGTGGGTAAATTTTCATAATGGTACGTTTATTTTCACAAAAAATAATTAATAATCAATTATGTATTTGGTGTAAGAACATGAAAATTTGTATACAACTTTAAAATGATGCTCTAATTATGTGGCTAAATTTTCTTAATGTCATATTTATTATTGTTATTGTTATTATTATTGTTATTGTTGTTATTACTATTGTTATTATTGTTATTATTATTGTTATTATTATTGTTATTATTGTTGTTATTATTATTGTTATTATTATTATTGTTATTGTTATTATTCTTGTTCTTGTTCTTGTTATTGTTATTGTTATTATTATTGTTATTGTTGTTATTGTTGTTATTATTATTGTTATTATTATTGTTATTATTATTGTTATTATTATTGTTATTATTATTGTTATTATTATTGTTATTATTATTATTATTATTGTTATTATTATTATTATTATTATTATTATTATTATTATTATTATTATTATTATTATTATTATTATTATTATTATTATTATTATTATTATTATTATTATTATTATTATTATTATTATTATTATTATTATTATTATTATTATTATTATTATTATTATTATTATTATTATTATTATTATTATTATTATTATTATTATTATTATTATTATTATTATTATTATTATTATTATTATTATTATTATTATTATTATTATTATTATTATTATTATTATTATTATTATTATTATTATTATTATTATTATTATTATTATTATTATTATTATTATTATTATTATTATTATTATTATTATTATTATTATTATTATTATTATTATTATTATTATTATTATTATTATTATTATTATTATTATTATTATTATTATTATTATTATTATTATTATTATTATTATTATTATTATTATTATTATTATTATTATTATTATTATTATTATTATTATTATTATTATTATTATTATTATTATTATTATTATTATTATTATTATTATTATTATTATTATTATTATTATTATTATTATTATTATTATTATTATTATTATTATTATTATTATTATTATTATTATTATTATTATTATTATTATTATTATTATTATTATTATTATTATTATTATTATTATTATTATTATTATTATTATTATTATTATTATTATTATTATTATTATTATTATTATTATTATTATTATTATTATTATTATTATTATTATTATTATTATTATTATTATTATTATTATTATTATTATTATTATTATTATTATTATTATTATTATTATTATTATTATTATTATTATTATTATTATTATTATTATTATTATTATTATTATTATTATTATTATTATTATTATTATTATTATTATTATTATTATTATTATCATCATCATTATGACGTGACTCGAGGATTTTCACTCCACTGTTTTACGTAAGCTGCTACTTAAGATATTTTTGTTCGTCCGCCTGTCACATGGGCGTGGTGTTATTCGATAACAGTGGCACTACAGATTGAAAAGAACATTTGTCGTAACATTTGCCATTTGGTAGAAGTAAGTAAAACATTGAGTGTAGTTAGAATTAAGAGACTGGGGACTATTTTCGCAGCTGTGTCTATAAACTAATTCGTTACGTGAGTACACTCCGAAATGTGTCTCCTCTTACTAGATTTCTAATATGTTTGGCCTAATTTATACTTTAATTTTGCACCTGAACACAATTTGTTGACATTTGTTGATATAAAACAACATTCCAATACCGGCTTAACTGACTTGGATGATTAAAACGTTGCTAATTATTTTGAGTAATATTAATATGTATTGGAGGCTGCAAGGCTCTTCCTGACTTAAATCAAATGTACAAACAGGCAAATATCATTGTATTCACTAAATCCTGAGGCAGATAATACATTAACACTAAGGAAGTTTATTTAAAACAGCGCGCAGTCTTGCGTAAGTAACTTCTTATTCATGATTAAGTTTTACAGTTAGTCACCCACGGAATGGAATATACGCTACTTGTGAAACTTCTGCATTTCCATTAAGATCATGCAGATAAATGAGAAAAAGATACCAACTTCAGTTGCTTGATAGTGTTCAATGCGAATGGCCCAGCGTGATCAAAATTGCATCTGTTTGCCCCAAATTATACTTCTCTCTGGAAGAAATGCTTTCCAACATATTAGTTCCAAAAATGCAAAAGCTCTTAGCAAAATATCGTTCTATATATAGAAGTTAAATAATGCCAAATAACGGGTAACAATTGATTACCGGCTTTAACAACTGTTAAGCCTTTAGAAAACGTTACAGAATAGCCTTCATTCATTGCAAACTGTTGAGGTGTTTGGGGAAAATGTGATACGTTCTGAAAGCGTGCGGAACTGAGAAAGGAAGTTCAATAAATGTGAAAGTGAATAAAAGCTCATCGCGTCATTTAGCTGGGAACTATTGAATCAGCCTTCTGTTATCCCTGAATTGGCACCAGGCGTTCTTCATGTGAAGGAACTCCTCGCCGGCAATCTTTTCGGCGAAGATAATGTAACGAAGTGGTGATATGATTTGCAGCATCTTTCAAGTATAAAGGGGTAAAAAATAACTTCCCTTCATGACAAATACCTCAGTAATTGTGGAAAGAATGTGGGAAAATAGCCTAGGTGTTTAGAACACATTGGAGACATGATTGCACCTGTTTTTACAAAAATTTGGTAGCTACTTCAAACACACCCTCAGTAATTTATAAGTAAATGGTTATTCCATATTATTGCAATAAACGCAGTATAAATTGCGTATGTAAAGGAGCTATTGACGCCCGCCTCGTTAGCGTAGATGGTAGCGAGTCTGCCTCACGTTCAAGAGGTCCCGAGTTCGAATCTCGGTCAGGGTGAGTTATCTGGATAAGGCTTTTCCAGGATTTTCCCTTATCCTGAAAGACGAATGTCGGGTAACTCTAAGCACTATGGACCCTGGACACATTTGAGCATGATATCACCCATTCCATTCATCGTCCAATATGACTTAACGTTGGAGGACGTAAAATCCAAAAAAGGGGAGCCTACTGATGGTACTTTGACTCAATGTGAGTGCTGCAGCCATTTTCCTTACATTTATTTATTACTGGGCAAATAGCTAGTACAACTGTTGCGTATTTATGTATTTAATTTAATAATTGAAAATAGCTTTAATAACCTAAAGGAATAAACAACAATTTCATGCCCGCCTCGGTAGCGTGGTGGTAGAGTGGCTGCCTCACGTTCAAGAGGTCATGAGTTCAAATCCCGGTCAGAGTAAGTTACCCGGATACGACTTTTTCCGGAATTTTCCCTTATCCTGAAAGACGAGTGTAGGGTATGTCTAACCTCTGTGGACCCTGGACTCATTGAACATCATTTCGCCCATTACATTCATCATCCGATATGACGTAACGTTGGAGATCGTAAAATTACAGAAAAGCACTTTAATATGTACCTGAATATATACTTCGGTGATGTATGTTATTCAGTTGTAGAACATCCCACGGTTTTGCCAACATAATGTAACATTTATGATAAAACTAACACCATTTCTTAGAATGGATACTATTTATCACTATACTGAAAAATATGAACGGTATACAAGTAAACGTTCGTTACCCTATACGAGTGGAACGTCTAGAAACATATTCTGCACACAGTTTTGAGGTCACATTACAGTTACAGTGTATTTTGTACTAGTGAATTCTCATTTTATTTGTAGTGCAACTACATAAACTCTAAAAATTAAGTTTCCATTTATGTACGCTTTTTAACTGCAAAGTTTCTCAGCGTACCTTTCAATATTGGCATAACAGACCATTTATTTTTCCTCAGATCTTTTTTGAAAGGCTTCCGAAGGAAGCCATACTAAGAATCTCTTACGCCACAAAAAGTCTGTCTCCTCCTCTCTGGCTAGAAAACATTACTTCATAAATCAGGGCTTAGCATTTTACCCATACACCCCGAAATACGGCCACTTAACTCTCATCACTAATTTGATGATTATGTACCTTTTCCTTGAAGTCATATTGCAAATTTATTTAGTGTGTAACATATTTCAAACAATACGTGCGAAAAGTAGCAATGTAATTATAAAATAGTAACAGATTTGTACAGAATACAACGGTGTACTTCACCAAACACACAAACAAAGCAATATGTTGTGAGTATTGCCTTCTTAGAAATCTAGGAACTTAATAGGTAAAAATTACCCGAATGCGTTTAAAGGTAAAAGTAAAAGAGTTTCAGACAACGAGGGTGACCTTTGTGAACAAACAATGTAAACACTTAAAATATTCTGATGCGACTTATTTTCTCATCAATTACTTATACAATGGTAAAGATTGCTCTTCGCATTGGTCGCCAGTTTGATACAGCTTATTCTTACGTTGTAAATTTTGAAGCAGTGTGGCGTGTCCTCAGGGTAGAGCAAGAGTTCCGTCAAAGGGTATGCGTGGATATTGTAACGGGACCGCTGGAACACCCTGTGAAAGCAGCTGGCAGCGGAAGGCAGGGAGGGGAGGTTCGGTTAGCCACACCTCCTCCTCGTTCGTCTTGTAGTGGTGACAGGCTGTGGTCAGGAAAAAAAACATGACTGTGTCGCCTGTTTTCTCTACACCTGTTTCTCGATCTTTCTGTTACTAGAACAATCCTGTAAACACCAGAAAGCGGGATATTCCGATATAAAGAGGGTTACAGACAGACGGAGTTAGTCAGTTGTTGGTTTGGTCAGTCAGTCAGTTGGTTAGTGAGGACAGTTCTTGGTGTAAGAAGGCAGTGTTAGTCAGTGACGTGTTAATGAACGAAAGGGTTGTGCAACGGAAGACTGTACGAACTGTGTATGTGTATCGGAGTTTGTGTAATCGCGAGTACAAGTGAAGTTGTAACGGACGAACTGGTGAATTGTAATTGTTGCAGCACGTAATTCTGTGTAATTGGCAAGAGTTTAACTGTAAGTCGGTGGAAATAAAGAACATTTTTGAGTGGTGAAATTGGACTTTTTATTTCACGAACCCACAAAGTCACAATATGTATGGGAGTAAGGATTGTTCTATTGACACTGGAATGCAAGTTTCAGTCTGGTTTAATGACTACTTCTTTTTATTATCACATCAATCGTGAAGTTGCCGACCAACGGTTACCAATATATCACTGTTCAGAGTTACTGTAGCAACTCTGCCGGTAGCAAATGTAGAGACTCTTCGTGCTCGTATTTTGGACGGCTGTGATACAATACGCCATTCTCCAGGGCTGCATCAGCGCATCAGGGATTCCATGCGACGGAGGATGGATGCATCTATCCTCACTAACGGAGGACATTTTGAATATTTCCTGTAACAAAGTGTTTGAAGTCACGCTGGTACGTTCTGTTGCTGTGTGTTTCCATTTCATGATTAGTGTGATTTGAAGAGAAGTAATAAAATGAGCTCTAACATGGAAATTAAGCGTTTCCGGATGCATATCCGCATAACATATTTTCTGTCTTTGTGTGTGAGGAATGTTACCTGAAACTTTGCCCGTATCTTTTTGTAACATCCTGTATACCACGCTCCTTTGAAATCCATTAGGATTCTTCATTTATTGCATCCCTTAATTTCGGTATCAATTCTAAGCAAGGTAGAAAGGCACGCAAGCTGTTTTTGAAAAAGAAGAGGTAACTTCTGGAAATGTTAAAAGGCCCTTCGGGTGTTAATAGAGTTCCATAAACCATATGTATTTTACTGTCGTTTTAAACCGCTGAATGTGCATTAAATGTCTCAACTTGCCTTAATAGAAGCGACGTATTTTCTTATAAATTCAGGATTTCAGGACCGTAGCAAGAATGATATCCTTATTTGCCGGGCTTTGTCCGTGGTCTAGAAGGCATAGAAGATACCAATGCTAAGCGCTGAGTTCGGCATCTTCTAGTAATTTGTGTTCTGCGTTGATAAGAGCTGACTTCCGAAGCTTGTTTCACTCAATACAATTGAGATATTTTCGTAAGTTTTATAATTTTCTCTCCTTTATTAAGAATTCTACTTTACACTAAGCAGCTCCTTTAAGAACCCCGGGATCCTATTATCCTTTTCTAGCTCAAATGAGATTATTGGACATTTCACATACACATACTGTACTTGTCGTCCTCAGCTGATGCGGCAAGTTCGCTATCAAACTTATTTGTTAAACTGCTGAACTGTGTGGGCTTTACCTTTTGAATATTGGTATTTACCACCATCATGTAATTTTCGAAGTGTTCGTGGCTACACAAAGGGAAGTGATAATAAGCGTGCTTATCTTAGTGCCTTCTGATCATGATTAGCCGAAAGAGAACACGTCGAACATCTGCCCGATGGTTTACTAATCACTTTATTATCACTAGAAGGGTACAGAGAGAGAGAGAGAGATACAATGTTCGCTTAGCTGTGACGTAGCAATGTCATTATCGGCCAAAGCCACGCTCATGAACCTTGATTACACTGCCTGCCCATGGCTGCTAATTCAAATGAAACGTCGCTTGTTTTCAAGCTAATCATTCAACGGTACATCCATTTTTCTCTCTCAAAACGAATTCTATTTAAAGTGTAGGCTAGAAATACATCCAAACCGTGGTAAAACAGATTCTAAAACTTTGCAGTCTTAACAAATGTCAGCAAATTAAGTAACCTAAGGAGAATGGTTGAACATGAGTTTAAAACGCTAACAAGTGTAATGTTTTCTTTTTGAGCTTATTATTAATGCTTTCCAACTCAATAGTACCAAACATTCACTATTATTTCTGTTATTAGTTTGCATTTCTGTTGGTATTTTGCATTTTTGTTGAAACTTTGCTTTAGAAATTGACTTTCGAATAACTTTTTAATAAATATCTATCTGGCGTATACATCTTAAAATTTGGTATTGGTATAGTGTGAAATAAAATTACAAATATAAGTGAATGAATTGGGTGAATTAATACTCAAAAAAGGTCCATGGAGTTTAGAAATGAAATGAAATGTTTAATGTTTAACGCACGCTTTTACTACATACGGCACCGCAGGCGATAACACTGATGACATATGAGATGAAGATGGAGCACCGGTGGAATGAGATGGCGGGGGAAACCGGAGATCCCTATCGCCGTGTTGTCCACCACAATCTCACTTTGCGGTCGCCTGGGATCGAACCCGGGCCGCCTTGGTGAGAGCTAAGTGGTCTAACCACTGAGCCACAGCGTGGCCATGGAGCTTAGAGTTACCCGACATTCGTCTTGAAGGATAAGGGAAAACCCCGGAAAAACCTTTTCCAGGTTACTCACCCTGACCGAGATTCGAACTCGGGACCTCTTGAACGTGAAGCAGAAACGCTACCATCTACTCTACCCAGGCGGGCCCTTCCTTTCATGAATACATGTTTCATACCCAGGATAAGCTAATGCTTATAAAATCCACATACATCCCTACGGTTTATTTTACGTGGGTCCACCGATCCTTTACTAGAGTTGGTAACACTATAGCGAATGTTGCAAGTCCCGGCTAGTGTTGTGTATTACTAAACAGCAAACGCAAGATTAGGGCAGGCACTCGGGCACAAGTATGCAAATATACCACAGGATTCAAAAAGCAGGTTTAGCCAGAAATAAATTGTACCATAAAGGTGTAAGTATGATTCATTAGCAAATTTTCGTATATGATATTTGCAATCCAGTTGAAATAGAACTAGTGAGGATTTCCTTACTATGGAAACTGATGTGGTAACGCATTTGTTGCTTTTCGAGGTTCATACTTAATTTGATCCGAATTTCTATTTCTTAAGGAAACTCCTCGGCGGAAAATATGTCGATCGAGAAGATATGACGAAGTGTTAATATGACCTGTAGCATCTTACTACGACAATGGGGATAAATGATTTCTCTTTATGACAAACACCATGATAATGATGTACACTATGTGGAGAAGTAGCTTACATATCCACAATACAGTAAAACGTTATTATTACTTCACCACTTTAAAGAAAATATCGATTAGGCTATAATCAAGACATTTGCAAAAATAACTATATTATATATTTTTTGTTATACATATAAATGTAATACAGCAGTCAAATGTTTACTGGAGACTGTGTGCTTGCCTTCTTTGATTTTTTCTCAACTGGTTAATGGCTTTAAAATGGTTTGGTCTCTGATTGTTTATAAAGTTATATGTACACGCCTCAGTCATTTAAATTGACTGAGTTGATGATGATGATGATGATGATGATGATGATGATGATGATGATGATGATGATTTATCTTATGATGAAAAGTTCGCAATTATAATTGGGTTCATTCTTGACAAATTTTAGGCATATTTTCAGTGTTTGAGAGGAGTCTAAGAGTAGTTTCTAAGTTATCGCAAATTTGAAAGCATTTTAAAAATACATACTAACTGAAATTTTGTACGCGGTTACTCCTGCCGGTTTTGTCTTAATGCAAATGGCGACCATCGAGACTTCATTGCAATAGGAGTCCGGTAGGCTACCTCGTATGTTCTTTGTGCAAACATGTCTCGGATTCACTTCTGGGCTTTCTGATTGAATGTATGCGGAAACTCCCAAATATTATGGGAGTTTAATCTGGCGATAGAGCAACCAGAAGAGTTAGGAAAAGAAGACGAGGAAAAAATATCCAGAAAATGACTTCCAAGCATTACTATGTTTTTGATTGACCTGCACATGTACGACAAACTAAAAGATAGTATTCATTTTTGCAAAGATTCTTCGAATATCCAATCGTGTCAGAGATACTAGACTTTATACATATACAGAAAATGGCTTCATTTCGCCCACTGTTTATAATTACAAATGAGATCATTTCATATGGGTTCTCATCATTAGCATTACATTGCAACTGTCACAGGTAGCCGAGGTCGTTGAGGCAGAGACTCGAGAGCCGGAAGTTTATGGCTCAAACCCTGCCAGATTCCGCACTCTGAGATTTTTACAGGAATTCTTTGGTCTTCCCAACTCATAATGTGAAAAGGCTTGGCCTTGTAGCTTACCCTCCAAAATTTCCTTTCCTGGCTACCATTTTATTTCACGTATCAGTGTCTACCGCCGCATGTGTGCCGTGTTTAACCTTAGACGTTAAACGGGAGGAGAAATGGTGGCTGGTCCTCTGCTACTGCCTGAACGGGTTCGTATGTTCCTGCGACGCTCAACAGTTACGTCATTCAAGACGAACTCCGATAAAGCATATGTCCTTTATCAGAGAATAAGAGAGATGAAGAAAAAATGCAATTTTTAATCAAATAAAGTGACCCATGTTTTAAGAAAATGTATGATGAAAGACATGTACTTTTGGTACATCAAAACGTTACAATAAATATTATTTTTCTGGGGATTCTCCCATTGCAATGAAAGTGGCGATTTGGTTAATTTGACCAGCGGGCTTTTTATACTATCTCTTTCATCACTACATATCATTTCCTTCTTTACTGCCACACCAGGCATTGGGCTGATTCCTCATCCTGTGTAAATTCTAATCCAGAATTTCCATGTGCGGGTACAAGGCATTGGCTTGTAAATTTTTGGAAGTCAGTTCTGTAAAACGCAAAGGGATAGAGGGATAAACCAGAGACACAACTCTCGGCCTCTACTGCGACTAACCCCCTCCCGGAGGTATGCATAATTGGGACAACCGCACTAGGTCATAGGGTCGCAGGCACAGAGATGTGCGAAGCATCATCAATTGCTGAGTATTCTTCATCCTGGCTCCAGGCACTTCGGGTCTGATGTAGCCAAGTGTCCACCCACGTGAGGACATTGACCACACTATGTCATCAAGCGCGAAGAAGAGCACTGCATCTACACTCCGTAGAGGAGGGGATCTGTCCCCTTAAGCTGCCGTAGTGCGGGCATTGCGGACCCTTAGCACTCGAGGTACCACTGACGTTACGAGAGGAACCTCGAGCCAAACATTCGTGCCCCTCCCTGAATGGGAGTTTTTCGGATTCGGTTGGACTCGAGAGAGCAGTGTGTTCCTGACACCCGCGAGAGATCGGGTACCTCCGGCCAGGCCTTGGCCGCCCGGAGGAGTAGATGGTTGCCTCAGAAGTACCGGGTACAAGCCTGCATAGATAGTAGAAGGTGTGCTAGATCGCCAGGCGGCCCCACCGAGGTTATTCGGTAGTTTTTCCTGCGGGGTTGACGCGCATAAGTGGCGTATGCACTTTCCATCCCATATTGACGTTGTTGTCGATGGGGGGGGGGGGTATTTCTAAACTCCAGGTATTGTCCTATGGAAAGGGCCCGCGAGTTATCCATCGCTCCCGGGTAGAAGGAGGCTGGGGCCTTCGGACTTCCGGGTATATCCTCTGCGTTAAAAAAACGACATCTACAATATGCAAGCATCTGCGTCATTTGTCCAGCACTACATATACTACGTGGATGAAAATGCACCTTAAAGATGAAAAGCGAATGAAATAAATGGAAATCATGGAAAGGAAACTGTGATATGAATGTATGCATACCAGCATTTAGCTATAGTGACAAAGGGAAAGCACGAAAAGTCCTAGTCAAAGGACGCAATCGAGAGGGACCGAACACTTCCCCACTGAATGCGAGTTACAACGTTACCGGTGCCAACTCACGCGGCTTAATTCCTAAAGAGAAGTGGGTAATATGCCAAAGAATAAAAGAAAAAGAAAAAGAAGAAGAATTCTGGATAGCTGGCGTATCATAGTTGTCTGTGGAATGCCATACCAGGAATATATATTTTTTATTTTATTCGAGAGCGTTCGTTTAGAGACCTAAATACAAAATACATCGTATACAATATTAAAGCCTTATACTACTTTATGTGTAAGAATAATAAAATATGAAGATAGTGCATTAAAAAGCCAAAAGGACTATGAAAAGTTTCTTAGCAGAGGAATTAAAACTACCGTAAATAAGAGGGCAATTCAGATTTTATGTTGGAAGTTGAATCATTTTTATACCCAAAAAAAAACTGTATTTAGGCCAAGTTCTTCTCACATTTCTTTTTGCTTACAGACCGTTGGAAAGCTGAAAGCAGGTTTCCAAGGGTTGAGATACAACTGATATAGCAGTGTTTTTGTAGAGCAATGAATCATTTGGGTTCGTATGCAAGCGGCGTGACTAATGCGGGGAAATGTTTTACCTTCATTAAAATAATATTAAACGAAAAGCGTAGCAACATACAGAAAGAGTAATAGCTGCAAGCAACTGGATAATGGAAAGTAAATGCCTAACCATTTAATATATATGTGAAAAATGGAATTATTCTTGCTCTGCTTGACTCTTACGAACAATAATTAAAAATATGTCGGTGTTCTGCATGTTAAATGTTCCCATTTTAGTTTTTTAGGAATATTATGCGTTCATGACAGTTTTGCCTCTATATTAATCGCACAGTTCATATCGTATTTAGTATTTATTTGTTATGAAATGGCACTTGCAATTATCTACAATAGTCCAGAATATAAAGCAAAAGTATAAAATCTACATTAGAGTGACAACTACCTTAATATTATGGAAAGCACTGTCAAAAAGTGAACTTTTTATACATGCTTAAATGTACTTACGCTAGTAGAAGGGAAATTCCTAATCAATCGAATAAGCAATTGTATGGCACTAACTTTTTGTTTTAATTATATTACATTGGGTGCAAAAATAGAAGAGTAATTGCCAGCAGGGAAGTTTTAAAGCCATGGTTGAATAAAGAAATAATTTGAGCTAGTTTTCATCAAAAGTAAACACTTCTAATAAATCTATTTGTAACAACAGTATGTTTGAAATCCCATAAAAAGGATTCATAACGAACAGTATAAGATAAATTATTAGTAATTCACGTGGAATTCTTCCGAATAATGAAAATACGGTCAACATATTAACAATTTTCCCAAGTATGAACTCCTTAGGATAATACACTACGAGAAAAGAATACCAAGCTTGAAATAATTCTTGACCCATTTGTTTTTAGTTGGTAGTATGATTTATGCGTAACCATTCAGCGAGGAGCTCAGATAGTAAGACTTACTACCCGCTTTCGCCTAGTCCCAGGTTCGATCTTCGATGACCAACTGAGATGACTAGGTTTTTCATGGTTTTCCTAAGCAAATGCTGGGTTGGTTACTTTACTTACCGCGTCTTGCCATCCTTCCATTTCATTTCCATCATATATCCAACTCCTATTTTCCGGTTGAAAGTGCCGTGCAGTGTTTCGGTGGTGCCGCTACCTGGCGGTGATTGCACTTAATAAATCCTATTCTCGGCGTCGGGGCGGCGTTGTGGACGCTGTTCTTACGGAGAAAGTGTTTTTCGGTACTCATGGTATTGGTGGCAGTGTGGTAAAAAACCTTCAGCCTGTATTAGGGAGCCGCCGTGTGGTTTGCTAATTCCTGCGTCTCGTTTGCGTCACATCCTTTGGACAATCTCTTCTCCTTCAGATTTTCTGCAGAAGGTTCAGTGCGGATTCATATCTGTTGTTTACCCTTTGCCCCTTTGTTTACTTTTATTATACATGATAACTGTATAAAAAAAGAAATATGATCGCCCCACGTGAACTTTGAATCAAGCAGATAGTAAATTGATTATCCAGATGGATTGGAGGGACCCTTTTATGAGAACTCTGATTTAAGGTAAACAGCAAGGCGCTGAGTTTTATCAGCATTCAGTTTGAAAACATGTACGTCAAACCAACTGCCTACGTCTTAATAATAAGTCTCCAGAAATGTACTGAACTGCGAGGTATTATTCATGAAGGATATTAGTATTCCATCGCCAGCAAATAAAATGGAGTAATCTGCTTTAGAAGTTCTATTCTACAGTGCTCTTTTCTCTGAAAACAAGTGGCCATGTAATTGATAGGAGGCTATATCAGATCCATACTTTTTCTGTGAAAGTACATTGAAAATAGGAAGAACGTTCTGCACCTTATGGTTTAGCAGAAGACGAATATAAAATATGTGTGATTTGTGATTTGTACCTTACTTGTAAGCATTGAGTGAGAGAGTGAGAGACAGGCAGAACACCAGAAGAACTGTGAGCTGCGGTAACTTTTAAATAAATATTTATCACATAGCAATGTAATGGGTCTTTGAAGGAATAAAAGCTATATTAATGAATATCAGCTTTTTTCTCAATATAATCGGTTTCTGAACGTCATATAGCTTTTAAGACTTTAAGGCTTTAGGTATGTTTTGTCTCTTTTACTCTAAGGGTGATACAAGGCTTTTATTTCACAGAACATAAATTATTCAGATGTCAATACTAATTTCTTTTTCGTTACTTATTACAATTAGACACTTCTCCTTTTAATTTACAGTGTTTAGTTGCGCACCTATTTTAAGAGACATTATGATGACTAACTCAGATTATTTAGAATTTTTTAATTTACTTTTATAAGTGTTCAGTTTTGGAACATATAAGGTAAAATTTTCAGAAACCGTAACTCCGCTGGCGATATTGCCTTAACGGTGGATGTCCCTTCTCTCTCCCTGCTCCCTTTCTTCTTTCTCTCCTTTTACCGCTTCTCCTTGTTACTCACCGTTCTTGCTCACCTTCTATAACGTACGAGCAATATATGCATTTTGAAATGTGATTATAAAAAGTTGGTTTGCTAAGAAGCATTTAAACAAAACATTAGCGTTACTTTAACAGAAAACTGTGCCTATTGTTGACGCTTGTTATAAGATCCGAACTATGGTCTCCGCCAAGAAATTGAGGACGTTGGTGAATAGCAATGAAGAAAGAGTAGTTTAAATTGTTAGTCGTCCATCCTATGGAGTTTCTTTAAATAAAACTGGTGTCAGCAGAGCTATTTCGATGGTACTTTAATATATAATACTTTTACAAAATCCCAATAATACGCGATATACTAAAGCTGTTGAAAAACTAATGCACAAACGATTTTCTAAGACATGAACAACGTTATACGGCTGTAATTTTTGAGCCCTAGCTCCACCTTCCAAATCTTGTGCGAAGTGAAAAGATGCATTGCGTTAGCTCACGATCAAAATGCTTTGAGTCCGCAATGTATCTAAGTCTCTGACAGAAAACACCTGCGTTGTGTTCTGCTCTCTGGATTATTGAGGAGGAGGAGACTGCACTACATGGAAGCTCACGACGTCATAAACTGATCTGCCATCTATATTAAGCACATCAACGTTAGTATTCCAACATTGCAGCCACAAGAGCTTATCAAGGAATAAACACAATGCCACAGAGACTATTTTAGGCCCTATTTAAGGTAGCGATTTCATGTGGACCAACAAGCAATTATGAAATATTGCGGGTTTCATGCAACGTGCTCGTACTGTGTATTGTTGAGAAATCAGTTCTACCAACCCTATTACGTATTTGTTTTGGCAGTAATCTTCTGACGCAACGTTCTAGTTGGAATTTATTCTATGAAATTTTCTATATTTATAATGGATAGATGTGTGAACGACAGCACTCGCATCACTTTAGCAACGGTTGAGAGCCTAAAACTGAAAGAAAAACCAGAGCTCATTTCTGGGTCTCCCAAAGTGGCAGCAATGACTGCATTTTCTCACTAACATTGTGACGAAGTAACATACTGATCTGTAACATTCCATGAAATATCATGCATGCTACGTGCGTTTGGGTTGTATGATAGAGATTAGAAGGCAACTGTCACGTAGCATGGTATAAATTATTTCATTTAACTTAACCTACTGTCAGATCGCGTTACGCTTGTACGACGTGGAAGTGAATGAATAAGTGCGACCTTCTTGTTTTATTATCACTATTTTTGCATTATCCGTTGTGCTGCAGATAAAACAAGGTTTCTATTTAATGCGATCCTTATAAACCTGAACTATTTCAATAAGCCATAACTTTTGAATCAGTAACAGGACACACGTTCAACTTTGGGAGAATATAATACACAATTTGGAGATTACATTACACTATTTACATCTCAGAGAAAATGTTGGAGGTGTAATCCACCATCATTTATACATGTTTGCACTCGTCTCAGCATACTCTCTGAAGTTTTACGGAGAGTATCCTCGCCAATGTTACTTACTTCGGTTCGAATGGATTCCTTGAGAACATCAACTGTCCGTGGCCCATTCTTGTACACTCTATTTTTAGATACTCCCACAAGAAAAACTCCGATGAAGTTAGGTCAGGGGATCTGGGGGTACACACACCTTTTGAGATTATCAAAGAAACTGGTTACAAGTTCCATGGTGTTATTAGATGTATGGCACGTTGCTCCATCTTGCCGGAAATAACCTTCTCTCAATTCGATATAATCTCCGTAAAAATTCAAAGAATATGGTGAGACGAACGCAAACATGTATAGATGCCGGTGGAGGAGACTTCCAGCATTTTCTCTGAGATGTAAATAGTGTAATGTAATCTCCCAATTGTGTATTATAATCTCCCAAAGTTGCACGTGTGTCCTATTACTGGATCAAAGTTCATGTTTATATGGATCTCACTATACAAAAAAGGAAAGTAAACTCACTTTTGCCCTATCTCAATGTTACAATTTCTTTAATTGCAATAAAATAAAGCCATCCTTTAAGGCATTTCCTAAATTATTTACTGCATCAAAATCAATACGGTGGTTCTCCTTAAACTATATATTTTATCTTAAAAATAATTGTGATTGCTTTTTAATGATGAATATCACGTGTTTTAATGTAGCCTTCCTCTACCACCAAACCTATGAAAGTATATTTTCAGGTCATATGTTTTCTTTTTCATTTTTTCTTCAGTTATAAGCGGTAGTTTTAGGTGACGTCACCTGTAGAAAGAGACTATTATCATGTACCCGATTTAGAGATCGGTATACGTGTACAGTTCGCTTTGGTATTGCAGTGTAGTTCTCTATTTGAATGACCACTCTGTGTTAATTTTATCAGTTGTGATATAATCTTACATCGACAGATTTTTCTACTCAGCTCAAGACAGGAGTTTGTTCACTGTGTATATCAAAACTGAAATTTAATTCTAGTCATCCGTGCTCTGTATGAATTACTACAGAATATGTTTATTAACGTTGCTGTTATTGTTCTGTTATTAGTCAATAGAAATGACTGTCCAAAGATTCGCATGGGCGAAGAATGTTCAAATGCAATACATGGGTTGATACCGAAATTATGGATTCAGTAAATTAATAATTATAATAGATTAGATATAAACATTAGAAATACTCGTTAAATGTAAAACACGATATTTGTTGGGTTAGCAGTTCACTATAGGGAAAGCATCGTCACGGGCGGTCCATCTGGTCGACAATGAGGTAAAATGGCTTTCTTAGACCCTTCCTTAGTAACTGATGACCGTAACAAAAGATAAAAAAGTACACTTGTAACTACAGTTCAACTTGATCAAGGGTATTCTGATGTGAATAACACAGTTTTCTTGAAAGGATTCACACAAATCTGTACTGCCCGTCCACTGTACGTATCTGTTCCTGCGTAAATAACGAGGTAGCTGTTATCGCGTAATATGCGCTTCGCATACTCTTACGGTAATTCCGGTCCGTAATATAGATTGGTGTCCGTTGGTCGGCAAATTCGCGATTTACGTAATTAAGAAGAGAAGCAGTCATTAAACAAGTCTTTAACTTGTAATCCAGTGATATCAGTGTCACCCTTACACCTAGATACACTCAGACCCCGAGAGAAAGCTCTTGCTCGAAGCTGAGGCTAGACCGCGCATTGCTTCAAATTTGTATAACCTTACCAGGAAGAGTGGTGACAAGGTAAAAATAACCATCACATCATATATGAACTTGAGGATGTGTAAGAGTAGGAATAAAATTTACATAAAAAGAAATGCGTAATGG